>CM076574.1:950530314-950925314 GCA_034641835.2 Pinus albicaulis
GATGTCCCTGTTGAGTAAGAACTGCCCCAATAGCATAGTCAGAGGCATCTGTCTCGATCTCAAATGGCTGTTGAAAGTCTGGTAATGTAAGCACTGGGGCATAACAGAGGAAATTTTTCAATTCTATGAACGCCTTCTGTTGAGGTTCCGACCAAAAGAATTTTTCTCTCACTCCTCCCTTGGTGACTTGACTCAAAGGCCAAGTGATATGAGAGAATCCCAACACAAATCTAGGGTAGAAATTAGCAAGACCCAGAAAGCTGCGAAGCTCTGTTATAGTGGTTGGGGTTGGCCAATCCCGAATGACTTGGATCTTGGCTGGATCCACATGCACCCCCCTTTCATCAATAATTTATCCCAGATATTGAACCTGGGTCATGCCAAAAGTACACTTCTCCAGATTGGCACACAACTTGTGTTGCCGCAGTGTTTGGAGGACTTGTCGGATGTGGTGAAGGTGCTCTTCCCAAGTCTGGCTGAAGATAAGAATGTCATCCAAGTACACCACTACAAATGAGTTGGTGAATGGCCGCAAGATGTCTTCCATCATCCTCATGAAGGTTGCAGGAGCATTCGTCAACCCGAAAGGCATGACCAGCCATTCGAAAAGGCCTTCCTTGGCTTTGAAGGCAGTCTTCCACACATCGGAGGGTTCAATCGGTACCTGGTGATACCCAGACTTCAGGTCGATCTTGCTGAAATATTTTGCACCTTTGAGTTGGTCCAGAAGGTCATAAATCCGTGGGATTGGGTACCTATTCCGGACAGTGATCTTGTTCAGCGCCCGATAGTCAATACAGAGTCTCCACGTCCCATCCTTCTTCTGTACCAACACGATCGGGCTCCCACAGGGCGATGAACTTGGTCTAATGTGACCTTTCTGCAACAGCTCCTGAATCTGCCTCTTGATTTCATCATTCTCCATAACAGAGCGCCGATAGATTGGTCCATTAGGTAGCGGCGCACCTGGGGTCAGATCAATCGGGTGCTTGACCTGACAGTGCAGAGGAACCCCTGTGGGTGAGGTGAATATGTCCCCGTACTCCTCCACAACCTTATCCATTTGTTGTTGTTGTGTAGAGAAGCCCTGTCTGGAGGTCGTGGCCACAGTCTTCTTCTTGCCCTGGGGGCGGATCATTAGGAAAACAAATTTCCTGGTTTTGGAAATGAGCTTACTGCATTGTTTTGCAATAACCAAAGAGATAGCGGCAGGAGGTCGTACCTCTGGTATCTTGTACAACTTATTTACCAAAGTAACAATAATAGCACGAGGTCGAGACTCATACACAGCATGACGCTTCCACAAGTATGGTTGTCCTAATAATACATCAGAAACATCAATAGGAGAAACGTCACATAATACCTCATCCGTGAAGGGCTTGATGCTATAGGGAAGGTGACACTACCGGCTGACGCGGAGATCTCGTCCTTGGTGAAGCCACCCGATGGTGTATGGATGTGGGTGAGCTGTGGTCGGCAAGCCCAACCGCTTCACGGCGTCTGCTGAAATGAGGTTCTTTTTGCTCCCATTGTCGACAATGAACTGTACAGGGGAGCCCTTTACCCACATCTGGGAGTGGAAGAGACGTTCCTCCTCCTCTGGATCTTCCGGTTCCTCCTTCTGGACCTTTGTAGTGGCAACAGTGGCGTTGGGCTCCGCATCAATACTCTGTTTCCCTTTTTCATTCCCCTTTTCAGGTTCTGATTCGGAGTCAGAGCATGCATCTGACTCAGAAGCCCTCATCTCGGCCACTAGCGACTGCTTGGCCCGACACTCACTTGTGTTGTGAGTGGAGCTCTTATGGAACTCACACCACTTTCCCGTGTCCTTCTTTGGCTTTGCGGTGTTGTTCTTTTCTTGTGGCTTTGATGGGTTTTCTTTAGCCGCCATGCCTTGGCTCTGTCCTTTGTTCTGCGTTTTGGAAGCACCTTTCCCTTGCTTTTGATTCGCAGATCCAAAGTCTCGCTTCTTCTATTTGAATTTCTGCTCAATCTTGGCAGGTTACCGGTATGCCATACCAAGCGAGGAGATGTCGAGGAACTCATTTCCTCTTGAATGTATCTGTGCAGACAGCTGCGATACTTTAGCACCAAATGTTTCTCTGAATCTTTGATACCCAACTTTGTGCACAGGGTATGGAACAGATTCGTCAGCTCATGCACATCTTGATCCCTTTGTTGTCGCAGCGTGGTCCATTGTATGTACTTGTCCTCATAGCTCCCCACGGGATAGTACTGTTCCTTGACGACGTCTCGAAAAGAATTCCAAGTTGGTACAGCCGAGAACAGAGAGGGTTCTGTCTAGTCCTTGTTCTCACAGTAGGTTTCCCACTAGTCCTTAACATGGGGGGTAGCTTTGAGGAGTGCAAAAATAATCTTCTCCCGGTCTGAAAAGTCGAGAACAAAGAAATATCCTTCTAATAGATTCAACCATCTATCTACGGCATCTGCGTCTATTTGACCCTCAAATATGGGAATGTCAAAATTTACTTGTACCTTAAAAGGAGTCGCACCTCCAGAGTGGCTGCTGGATGCAGATGCGCCGCCTGTGGGCATCCATTGAAGGATCTGAGCAAAGTTATCCATCATCGTGTTCCTTTGTTTTTCGAGGGCCTCCTCAAGCAATATTTTGATAGGATCTCCTGCTCCCTCATCTTTCTTTTGGTCCCCCATGGGTGTCCGTCGAGGTTTGCGAGGCTGATCTTGCAAAGGTTCCACCAGATCAAGCCCTAGCTCCTTATACCCCGACCTCGTTGGGGACATGCAAAGAAGGATCGAGAAAAAGCAGACCCCTCTGATACCACTAATCCGGACAGCAGAACGCAACGTAATACACATATAACCATAAAGACAAAAATGCAGCGGAAATAACACTTCATTTCATTAATATCAAAGAACTCAAATTTTCTTACAGACATAATAGAAATAACTAGCTAGGGTGCTGGTAGCGAATCTCTGAGAAGAGATGTGGCGGCTACAGACCTTTGAACTCTGCTACAATGAGGCTCGAGGGCCTATTTATTATTGAGAAATAATGGAGAACCCTAAACATCCAAAAACCTAACCCTAGGAGATGAAGCGCCAAAACTATGGGCCTCGTTTGGGTAAATTGGTGTTTCAATTTCCTAGGGACGTAACTTTGGCATACTATCTCCGTTTGATGCACATGATACATCATTAGAAATCTCTATCCGAGGACTACAACTTTCACCATGAATATCATTCCAAAATAGAATGATATTCGTTGGAGGCGCGATGCCCAAAAAACGTCGTTTAGGGCCTCAAAACGGCTCCGGAAGTTCAGGACCCGAAAAACTGCTAAAAATAGTAAGTTATGCCGAAACTGAAAAACTAAAAGAGACAATGGTGGGGGGGCCAAGTGGAATAGGTGGGTGGCCACCAATATCCACCCGGATCAAACTTGACCCTACGAAAGTCGCAGGCGATCATAACCAAGTAGCATCTACAACCGAGAAACAATTCGTGGTCGATCCTCTGACATACAAAGGCTACAAAAATTTTATTCAAGGATATGCGTTGATCACAGCGCTTATGGAAAAGCTGCTTAAGAAGGATGTTACATTTTTTTGGGACGACGAATGCTAGAAAAGATTCGAGCTACTCAAGAAGAAGATGGTCTCTATGCCTATTCTCATCTTCCTTGATTGGGCGAAGGAATTCCATGTTCACATCGATGCATCAAGAATCGCCCTAGGAGCAGTCCTTATGCAGCCTAGAGACGGTGACATTGATCACCCAGTTGCATTTGCTAATAGGAAACTCTCTGGTGCAGAGCACAACTACTCTACAAAGAAATGGGAGGGCTTGGCTATGGTCTATGCATTACAGAAGTATTGACACTATCTGTTAGGAGGACACTTCAAAATGTTTACAGATCATTCGGCCTTGAAGTACCTGGTGAATAAGCTTGTGTTGGGGGGACCGTCAACATGGTGTCCGTTGTTCCAAGAAGACGACTTTGAGATCATTGTCAAGCCGGGGAAGTTGAATGCTGGGCCGGATCACTTGTCCCGAATTGAGAGTGGCGAGGAACCGTCCAACCTGGAAGAAGGATTGCCTAATGCAAAACTATTTTCTATTAAGGTAGTTGATGTGCACGTCACTGACATCATTTAGTTCCTGACTACAGGCATGGCACCTGCAGATTATTCAGTACAATAGAAGAAATAACTGGTAACCCGTGCTGCAGATTTCACCATCATCACAAGTCATCTATATAAGATGGGAGCTGATGAAGTTCTGCGAAGGTACGTTTTGGAGCATGAATGACATGCTACCTCGTTAAGCCCACGACGGGGAAAGGTGGAAGTCACCAAGAAGGTGAAAGCACCGCGCAAAATATCTCGAGAGAGCCAGATTACAGGAGCCTACTCGTATAGTGACTTCCTACGATTATTGTAAGGCTCATAGATGCCAACGAACCTAAGGACATCCCGGCATGATGAAATGCTCCTTCAACCACAATGCTCTCTAAGCACCACAACCGCCATCGATTTTGTAGGACCTATCAACCCACCTGTGTTAGAAGACAGTGTGCGTTATATTATAATGCTTTCACTCTATTATGTAACTAGGTGGGCCGGGTTAACAAGCGGGTGGTGGGTGATTGCACTACATGAGCCATCATGCATTTTCATATTTGAGCAGATTCTGACCAGATTTGGATGTCCGAAAATCTTGATGAGCGATAGAGGTACGCACTTTGTCAACGAAACAATATAGGCCTTGACGAAAGAATTTCGCCTTAACGGAAGAATTTCGAATCCATCATGCGAAAAGCACTCCATATCATCCCCAAGAAAATGGAGCAGTTGAAGCTTTTAATAAAGTCTTGGAGCACGCACTGACCAAGGTCTGTAACGCCGATAGGACGTGTGCATCCCGTTTGTTCTTTGGGCCTACTGAACCACCTGTAAGAAGTTGACAGGAAAACACCGTTTCAGATGGTGTATGGCAAGGAGGCCATTATGCCCATGGAATACATTGTTCCTAGCTTGCGCATCGCAGCATTTACGAATATGGCAGAGCATGATATCATGGAGGAGCGGTTATCGCAGCTTGTGGTTTTGGAGGAAGATTGCTTCATTGCTAATTTCCATCAACAAGTTCAGAAGGCTCGGGATAAGGCATGGCATGATCAACATATTCGACAAAAGACCTTTGCAGAGGATGAATTAGTGCTACTATACGATAACCATTTTGCGAAACACCCGGGGAAGCTCCGACAGCATTGGTTAGGGCCCTATGCAGTTAAAGAAATCACGGGTGGTGGAGGTTCGATTAGCCACCCTACGCGGCGATATGCTACCTGGCTATGTCAATGGCAGCCAGCTCAAACCGTATCAGATCAAATGACTATATGGCCGAAGTAGCTGTATAAAGTGGGCTCTCTCCACCAAGGAAGGTAAGCGCGGAAAGTACCACAGTACGCACAGGAAGCGGCCACAGTTTGGAAGCTCGGAGGGGTGCGCCGAAGGCGCAAATGTATGTTCAAAATGCAACAGGTGCGCTGGACGCGCAGGAGTGCGTTAGGCGCACAGGAGGTCCGCAGGGAGCGCAAGGATGCGTTGGGCGCACAAAAGGTGCGAAAACTAGCCGTTGGAACATTAAAATCGTGTAAAAAGAAAAAGTTACCGTTGACAGGATTGGGCGGCCAGCGTTTAATGAGGCGATTTCTGGAGATTTTTTACCGTTTACTTGATGGTAAGTTCCAAGTGAAGTTTACCCAACCATTGGTCAATTGCAAAGGCTATAAAAGGAGAAGGATAGATCAGACAAGGGTTCTGTATCGCTTGAATAGCTTGTACTTGGCGCGTTTGTCCTTGAAAAGTTTGTGCTGTAAGAGTTTCTGTACCTATTGCGTTCCTTTCATGTCTGAGCAGCCTACTCCCTCTGACAGTAGCAACCTAGAATTCATCTTCCACACCAGGATGACGGCCACTAATCCCACGGAAGTCTCAGAACCAGTGACCTCTGTCGAGCAAGAAATCGAGGAAGTAGTGGAAATCGAGTCAGAATCTGAAAAGGCTATATCTATGTCGAGTCAAGCAAAGAAGAAGGAGAAGGAAAAAGCACAGGGGTCGGGGAAACCCGTGAAATGGGTCGGGGTGAAGCCCCATACTTTCCCGCAAAATGTAAAGTCTCTGCGGGCGACACCCCAGGCATGATCGCCCAATCCAACAAAGCGACCTCAGTTTGCTCAGGAGGAGGCCCAGGCAGCCAAACCAATCAATTCGCTGCCACCCTTTGTTCAGCCCCGCAGGCCCTCCACACGCACTTCAAAGAGCCTTAATGGCCTGCGCACCTACCTACAGATGTCGCTGACCCCGGGTGAGGTCCCTGTCATTAGCGAACCTTTTGGAAGGCTCCACGAGGTGAAATTTGATGATCATGACTTGGCCAATTTGGAGGCCTTCCCTAAGTTGGCACCCAAATTATACCTTGACAGAATTCAGGAAGACGATGGGATAAAGATTGTCCCCATGCGCTAGGTGCATGGATTGGCCGGGTCCGGCCTCTTGAACCTGCTAAGGATGCAGCACTTCGGCCACTACAATATCACAGACCGTCTGGCATGTCAGTTACTCGCCCTCGTTCATGATGGATGCCTGTGGATCTAAGATCGAATCCCCATCGATGCTGCGCTCATTCACCGAATTACTGGTCTTCCCATGAAAGGACTAGACCCTCTGGAGCGCGTTGGCAAGAAGTATGAGGGGGAGATTGTTGAATACGTGCGCAAAACCTACCATGTGGAGCGAAATACTCAAGGCTTCATAATCAAATCCATCAGTGATCTTGGTACGCAGTTAGGTACCATGTTGTTGGCATGTAAGTTGATGCAAAAATGTCAGGTCGCCACCATCCCTGCATATGTAATTTAGTTGGCATGCCAATGCGGGAAAGGGGTCTGCTTCAATTGGTCCCAATACTTGTGCGACCAATTTTTGGCCAATGTCCGAGAATCCCAGGAGCAGGGACGAGCCTTTTGTTATTCCTGTTTGTTGCTTCTCATTCCGTTGGTCGCCTGGGAAGCACCTAAGGAATCAATCCTCCCTAAGTTCACTCAAGACATGTGCGAAGGGACTCGTTATACGAACTTGTGGGACTTTAAGGATGTGCAGCACATCGAGGACAACCAAGTATTATGGGTATTGTTTCAGAGTGGGCTCACATCAGCTATCAACTCCTGGCCGCGTCTGTCGCCAACCATTTATGATAAATATAAAAGCATTGCTGCTTTCCAGGTGACTGCATAATGTCCAAATTTGAGGCTGCAAGGATTCTGCGTGGGTTTTGCTCCCCTACATGGCTGCCGACGAAGAGATTGATCAGTTAGTGGCGTAATGTCCTCCTCACTGGAAGCTTGGCTTCAAAATAGGTGTGAAGGGATTTGAGGGAACAAGCACCCCGAAAGTCACCCCGCCTGCCATCATCAAAGAAACTGGAGGACCGAGCAAAAGCATGGGGAAGGGTGCTGAAGCCTCGTCGCAGAAAGGTTCGCAGCCCGGTAAGAGTACAGGGAAAGGCACGGATGCAACAATGCAGAAGGATGCGCAGCAGGATCTCGGTACCGAAGGACAGGAGGCAGGAGGTGCTGACTCCCCTCGAGGAACAAAGCAAACGGGTGACCCTGCTAAGGGGCCACGAAAGAAGCAGCGCTCCCAACGACCCGAACGTGACGAGTCAATTACTCTAACTGAAGGAGACCTCAAGCAAATTGCAAATGTGGTCACCTTGGCCGCCGAAGAAAATTGGTTGGCTCTGGAAGAGCAGCAGAAAGCTGCGGTCGACACACTTCAGGCTGAGCTCCGAGCTCTGCAGCTGAAGATGAACACGCTGCAACCCAACATGGTTCAAGTACGAACGACCTCAGCAACTAGCAGTGCAGCACTTATTACAGCAGAAAGTTTCCTCTGTTCCTTGCCAGGCACAGCCCTCGCGATAATTCCACCTGACTTAGGAGCGCAGGTCCAGGCGTGTGCAGAAGTACAGCTGGATCTGGCCAGGTTGCCACATGAAGCATTGTGGGTTCTCCACACCTCCTTGCTCGAAGAAATCCAACATAGGGATCATCGAGTGCACCAACAGCTCAGTGTCACTGAGCAGACAATTGAGGAAAAGAACGTTGAATTTTCCTAGGTACAGGCTGCATGTACCCTCGCCACCGCGCAGCAAACGAAGCTGGAACACTTAGTAGACTCTGCGCGGATGTTACAGAAGAAATCCCGGCCACAACCACCCCCCAGGCCAAGATCGAGGGGTTGGTCGCAACATTAAAGACCTCCAGGACGGAGATTCATGTAGTCAAAACGCAGATGGAACAACAGATCGCAAACTTGCAGGCCAAGTTGCAACTAGAGACACCACCAGAGGTACAGGCCTAGCGAGCTACGCTAGTTATCGTAGCTACAAATGTGATTACGGGACAGATTGCTCAGGGTGCCCAATTGCTAGATACAGCCATGCAGTTATGGACCAAGGTACAGCGCGACTCGATCCTGCGTGAACTCAACCAAGACCTGCGACAAAAGGAAGAAGCGTTCGAGCAGATAAAAGCAACGATGCCCACTCTAGTTCCTGCTCAACGATTAGCACGACTGCGAACTAGCCATGCCCTTCCGGGTGATATCGACGAACTTCGCCAGAAGAAAAATACTCTCAGTGATCGTCTTAAGCCATGGGATGATGAAGCCCTCAAGTTCTCCCAAGATACTAATGTCGTTGTTAAACAATTGAACCAGACTCTGGAGAGCGTCACAGCTGCAACAGAAGGACCGACTTCGCAGAAGTTAGTGGATATTGCTCAGAACTCGGTTGCTCAGAGTGAAGGAGTGTTACCCCCACTGGTTGAGGCGATCAAACTACTGCAAGCGCAGGTGGAGTCCCCATGATCGCAGTGACTCGGGACGAGTCACAAGATTGTGTTGGGAGACTGTTGGAACAGGGTCCCCTAAAAGCTGCGAATTTTGTACAATTTTGCATATTTTTTGTCTTAATTAGTCTAACACAGGGATTTTGGGGTGGGCCAAAACCTCGAATGCATTGTAATGGGTCAAGGGTAGATCAAGAGTCCGCAAACCACGGTTTGCGGACCATTGGAAGCGTAGGCTAAGTCAATATAAATAGATAAACATTTTGAGTCTTAAGGTAAGAAAGAATTAAGTCTGATGCTAAGTGTGAATTGTTAGATCTGTTGTTGGGTCATTAGGGTAAGGACTCCTGCTGGCTGTGTACGCAGAGATCCTCAGTCCTGCTATGTGCAGACCCTGCTGGCTGTGCGTAGGCTGTATCAAATTGTATTAGGTTTTGGATGCTAATATATGCGGATATGGTTGAAGTATTTATGTGTTATCTGATCTAATATATTTCTATTTATGTGAACTATTGGATCTGTTACGAATATTGTTGGTTATATGTTTATGCTGTGAATCTGTCTATGTCATGGTATAATTGTAATCTGTTGATGATGCGTTATGATAATATGTGCTGATAACTGTTGATACGCACGTGGATGCGAAGTTATTAACTAGATCTGTGCATGATAATAGCTCTGTATATTACAATTATATTGTTAACTACCCTGCGAATAGATATGTCTGGTGCGAACCTGATAAGTTGCGAACATGGATTTGCTTGACTTCCCTACTCTTCCTCAGGTTGCGGAAACCTGGTTCCAGCACCCTCCCATACTGCTTCGGGTGAGACTTTGGCCTGCACAAGAAGGTCACTGCCGAAAGGGCCAGTAGTATAGGGGTTTGTTAGAAAACCTTAACCTCCGAACGTGGGTCAAGACCCCTCGAGCCAACAAGTAACAAGAATTGTTAAACATTAGAGTTTGTTAAAAATGTTCCAAAGACATCAACTTCTACTAATCATTAAGTTTGTAATTATCCAAAGCCGCAAAATTCAAATAACACATTTAGCCATTTATAATTGTCCTAACAAATTTCAAAAAAAAATATTTAACCATTTATAATGTTCCTAATCCCTATCTACTTGGACTTACAACAACTTTGTGAATTATTTTTAAAATTATTAACATTCTAAAATACAAGTTTTAAATATCTTTAATCATAATTTATTTTATTATTGTGAAGTCAAAAACCCAACTTTGATCTTTCATTTTGTTTAATTTGAAATCATTTTTTTTCTTTAAATTCCATAATGTTAAAAAAAATTCCCAAAAAAAAAATCTTAATTTCCATTAATTATAAAGAAAATTGCATGTTGTATCAACAGCATATTGCGACAATGCAAAATTGTGTTCATACCATAAGTTCAAGACAATTCAGAAAATTATAAAAAATATTTACAGAGTATTGTGCATTTCAAAAAAAAAACATAAATAGCATCAAAATAAAGTGTCCCAAAAACTATAGTGCCTAAAATGCCTCTAATCAATCAGAGTGATCAGATGTCTCCAGATTCTTGTGTCTTCAATGAATGATCTGTGGTAATGCTGGTATGTTTTCGATCCATTATGTTCGATGATGTCCCAATGATCCCAAGTCAACTGCACAGCTTCTTTGGAAAGGTAATCAACCATCTGGTTCCTTTCCATGTAAATATGAGTAACATTAATAGAGTCAAAGTGAGTTATTGCCATAACTTCATCCAGTAGTCCCATGAGTGTGTGCATGTGACATCTGGCAGTATTGTTGAACTAGTTAATTACAATCTTAGAGTCCCCAAATATATGTATTGTGTTGCATCTTTTTTCAAGGGCAAAAATAAGTACTATGAGGCTCTTAAGTTCCGAGTAATTGTTGATGCCCGAGCCTAATCCCATCTTGATCTTGTAAAGGTGAGCGAGGCTAATCCCATCTTGATCTTGTAAAGGTGAGTGTTTGTATGATATAGGATGGCACCCCCTCCACGTCCCGCAATGCCTAGCATCCTCATTAGGGATCAAATGGAAGAGAGCAACAATGGAGTTGCATATGGGGGACCAGCTTATCGTGGCATTTTGAAAAGTAATGAGATTGCGGGCCAACCAAATTTCCCATGAAACTAAGAGGGGAAGGTTTCATTCTTTCAAATATGCACCTGAGTGCCACCAGTTATGCCATGCCATTGACATAGAATCCCCTTGCCAAATGTGAGATATGCCTAGGGCCAAAGAAATCAACTGCCATACTTTGCAAGTCGTGTGGCATTTTAGGAACCATAATGTTAAATTTATAATTTTGTTCATTTGAAATCAATTTTCTATTCTTCAATTCCATAAAATCAAATTTATAAATTGATCCCATCAAAACACATCAATTAATTCAAAATATAAATTTAGATACTTCTTGACTAGAAACTACCACAATGTTGACCAAAATTTAATAGAAAAAAACATTTTTATTCAATTGGCTTTCTGCATGAATTGCAATTGACACAACATTATCTTTAACCTTTTATCTATGCTAAAATGTTTTTTTTTTTTTTGTTAGTCAGAGGGATCGACAACATCAAACAGCTTTCACACGCACGACGCGGGGTCCAACCCCCCTACTACCACTATAACCTCTCAAAGAACCGCCCAACCTACAAGAGCGATACCCAGATAAGATGAGACTTGAACTCGTGACCTGCTTAACAGCACAAACGCCTTAACAATGCGTCCGCTGGCCACTAGACCATGCCCTTGCAAGCTATCTATGCTAAAATGTTATTTAAATAGAGTTTTTAAATTATTTTTCTCATATTCTCTTTTTTTTGTAAATTTGTTTTTTTTTAATGTTAATATAGATTTAGCATCTTGAAAAATCAATAAAATTCAAATTATAGAAAATTTACAAATCAAACTTATAGTTCTAACAAATTCATATTAAATTTTAAACCAATTAAACTAGAAAAATAGAAATAAATTCTTACTATTTAAACTAGAATAACAAGTGTAATAAATTTTCTAAATTTTTTAAAAGGAAATGCTATTTAAACTGTAAATAAAATCAAGTGTAATAAACTAAAAGTGGTTAGAAGCTAAAAGTGATTGGAATTTGGATAAAAAATTTAAGAAATTTTGCAATATATTTGAATCATATTTTTTAAGACAAAAATAAATTTAACACCATAAAAAAAACGCAGCCAAAATATTGAAATTGGATTACCAAGGAAAAACCAAAATATTGAAATTGGATTACCAAGGAAAAAAAAATTGACTTGGCGCGCATTCTACTCGACGTACGTCTGTCGATTTAAACAAGTAAAATAAAATAAAATATTTATTTACGTTGCAGCAAGCCAAGCGGCAATTTTTGAATTATTTCAAATCCATCGCGCCGTTTCCGTTTTCTGTACGAGACTGAGATGAGTGGAAAAATAGAACATCACAAATTATTATTATGTTAATTTTTTTAATTATTTCAAATTCATCGCGCCTTTTAGGGTTTCTATTCTATTCGAAAGACCAACATTACAAGACCACAATAGATTATTAATATGTTATTTTGGCCATGACAACTATATCAAGTTGGCAATAAACATTAGTATAGAGACATAACATTATCTTATACAGCACAGAACTCGCAATACAATATACGTTAGATATAAACACAACATTTAATCTATACACTGGAAATTGTAATAAGGAAGAAAAACAGCCTGAAAGAATGAATTTCTGTAATCTCTTGACACAAATATATATGTTCAAAAGAACCCCATGTTTTCCAGAATATATCACTACTTTACATCAAGTGAAACTCTGATATGATCACTGCATATAAATATAATTCATCATTAGAAAACATTAATAATGTACGCTCTGAACATTATCACCATGATATTGCTTCACTCAGAATACGAAATTGCCATCCAGTAAAGATATTTCATGCCCTTAACATCCCCAAAAATGTAACTAGTAGATTGACAAACTTTTGAGTAGCACCTGCTGTGTCTATCTGTCTCCAACAGATTAATATTGATATTGCTTCACTGGGACTACCACATTGCCATCCAGTTAGGACATCTCATGCCCCTAACATTCCCAAAAATGTATTTACAAGTCTGACAAACTTTTGAGCAGCACCTGCTGCACCTATCTATCTAAAATAGAGATCTCTTAATGGTTTAGCCTGTTCATTGTATTATAGTTAAGCATGTGTAATGATGAAGAGCCATGATCAGGAAAAAGCACCCAACAAAATTTGTACTGAGAAGCAGGGTGGAATTGAGAATTTTGTCAAAAAATATATTGTCGACTACTACTCAGATGCGTAATCATCAGATGTATAATAACTGGAATCTTCTAGTTCATACAGGTAATCTTCATACGAATATTCGGCTGCCTGAAATACACCCAATTCACTATCAGCTTACAAGTTATCATATGAATAAGATGGTCATAAAAGGTGAATTAGAAGCTTTAAAAGATGTTAAACCAACCATGTCAATTATGCCAACTTCTGCAGAGTCAGCCTCTTCATTAGCCTGCAAAATAGATAGAATACAAATGAATTGTCTATGGTTCCAAAAGCTCAACAAGCAAAAAGAATCACTGTCCTGAAATTGTATACTGAGCATGCAACAAGAAAACTTAAATGCATAATTTCACATTCAAACAGAATATAAGCAAACCTGTCGGATTTCTTCAAGGTATTTAGCCATGGCAATCTCATATTCCATTTTTAATGTGTGAGCCTTCGTAAAGTAAGGTTTTTTATCCTATCATCGAAACCATTGAAAGCATTAGAGAATCCCATCAAACCATATCAAAAACAGGAAATAAAATGATACCTATGAATCCTTAAACGCCATCCAAAAATACTAAAACTCCATCTCCATTCAGTTGAAAGTGAATTTTGAATTTTTTTCAGTCAGGAGAATTGGTAGAATTGCATTCTTTCACAGAGAAGACCTGGAATCAAGTCAATGGGACTGCCACTATACTCCTGAGCCTAGCCCAACTGGCCAGAAAACCTGGAATCAAGTCAATAGGACTGGCCACAAACCTAACTAGACAGATAAACTAAGCTTGAACCCAAGTGAGGACTTTATTCAGTTGAAGATTATTATTCAAAATCCACACAATGATAAAGACTTTATATGTGAAAGTTATCAAGACTGTTTTAGTCAATTTCTATATTATAATCACCAATAAAAGCAACCAATCCTTTTCATCAAAGGCCTTAAATTTTGGACATCATTCAGGTGTTGAATGTCATAAATTGGTTTTGTGTAATATAAATATGTATTCACAATCTACTTTAAAAGAGACCTAAAAGGGAACTAAACAACACCAAACCAAAATCCAACCATTAAAAATAAGATTAGGCAACATTCCTTCCAAACTGTACCCTTACCTCTTCTGTCATTGACTTCCACTTATCAGCTCCTTGTCTATTGACCTGCAAGAAACAGTTCATAATTCAGTTCCTACAGATTCACTTCACATGCAAAACATATGTAATGGCCAACAAGACCAGGTTTACATTAGCTTCTCTATATACATATCACACAACAAATAAGATAACTTATTAATATGGGTTTGGAATCTAGCATACCCCTTTGGCATCAGCATTATCCTCTCTGTATTTTTTTCTGAACTCCTCCCTGTCATGACAGATTTTGCAAGCAAGCAAACATGGCTTTTAGTTAAAGAGTCAAAAATAATACTTTGCAAGCAAGCAAACATGCCTTTTATCTAAAGAGTAAAAAATAATAGAACTCATTGATACATCTAGGTATCCATGCTTCTATGCATGCACACACATAATGCCTTCACGTTGCAGGAACATTTTACCCAAAAGAGGTACGCTGGGTTCGGAATCAAGAACCTCAAAACTGCAACTACGTATAAACTTCAGTAAATATTTGACAGTTGATCAAGCCTTCAAGCAAGGTATCTTACATAAAAACAAAGAAAGCTGTATGTGGCTTTTTGGGCTGATTTGGATCCTTCGGCTTCTTGGCACATTTTGGAGCCTTTTGAATCTCCACCGCTTCTGTTCTCTGCTGCTTCCTACTTCTGCTGCAAAAGAACAAAAGTATCAAAGTTGTTAACAGCACTGAACTCAGAAAACGTTTATTGACCCAGATCATAATGGTACCCATTTTAGGTCTAAGGGAAGCTAAAATAAATGAGAGATAGTCAAGGATCATAGAATATACAATTGTGGATGCCCCCTCACAGCAGAATCAATTGTATGGTGACACTCTGCAAACATTGATAGAAAAAGCATCAGTGCCCAATGAACATTAGCATAAACTGTTACCACCCGGAGGAAAAACCTAAAGGCCCATCAACAACAATTCACGATTTCCAGTAGTTATCAGCTTAAATAAAATCATTAAAATCAACACGGCATGAATAACACACCAGAACCAAATTAGCTCCCTAACATTCAGAAAACTATTGCTATGAAAGCATGAAATACTACCGTCCAAAAGAGAAACCTAAAACCCATTAGCACCAGATTGAAATTCTCATGAAAAACAGAGATCTGTCAAAACCTAGTTACCAAATTATATAAATTTGCAATGCGGACTAAATTCCTACGATAAAACACCAGAGCTCCTTCATACCTAGTACAGAGACTAGCACCCAAATCGAAGTATTAGCATAAAATGCTAAAACACGGAGGACCAGCTGAAATACTCATGAATTTCCAGACTATAATTAGGGGCACCCAGAAAGCTATTGAAATGAGATTGCATTTACAGGCAACAATCCCCATTGATCTCAAAGCCACTCGATTCCCAAAACAACAGCAGAGAAAGAACAGCAATGTGAACATACCCAAAGAAGATTTGATCCTAGCATCAAGCTTGCAATCATGCACATCTGCAACTCCAGCAGGAACAGAGAAACCACACTTCTCACTGCACATGGGAACATTTTTCCGATAACTTATAAACAAAACTAGACTGCAATCTAGACCTAATTTAAATACACTGTAACGGAAATCAAAATTATAAAACACGGGTTCAGTCTAGTTACCATGTAATAAAGCCACTGCCATCAACACCTCGTTTGAATTTTGAAGGATCCGCTCCAACCCTTTTCCTGATTCTGGGATTGGACATTACTGATATCAAAACCCCTTTAATCCAAAAGAAATAATCCCTTAATCCAGGACCAAAACCAAAATCTGCGAAAACCCTTGAAGACTTGTATGCTCTCTTCAAATTGAAAAGGAGATCTGAGAAATGTATTGATAGAAGCAAGAAGGAGATCGTGGAAATAAATAAGGAGGAGAACGCAGAACTTCTACCGCGAAATTTAAAAATCTCCCGGGAAAAACGAATGTACTCTGCGACATAAATACGCTCGAAAATGTTATAGATTATGGAATGTCATGAAAGCGCTATGATTACTAATAGCGGGACCCAATGCGCTTCATGGGATACGATAGAGAATGTAAAAGCAAATGGCGTTATTTTGACCTGGTCGTGTGGAGTCTCAGTTGGTCTATGAAAGGTCTTAGCTTTATTGGAGTTATTTCGATTCACAAAGGTTTTGGTTTCACGTGGCCTCTAAAGGTCATTATCTAACCTGAAGAGTTCAAGTCTTAACTCTTTGTTCCTTAAACTTCCTTTCCACTTTGGAATGAATGAGATTATTTAATTTTTGATTTTTTTTAATGAGATTATTTGATTTTTGGTTTTTATATATAATATTTTCTTTTAAATTAAAGGAAAAGATATATAGTAAAACATATTTAAAGATAATTATACATAATCATGTTAAATTTCCATTTAATATTTTAGAATATTCATATTAGTATACACAAATTGATGGTTGAGATTTATCTCCAAAATAGTTATGTTATTTTTGTACTTCTCATTAAATTGATAAATTAAAAAAAAATGTCATATGAACAAGTATCATGTGAAATGAGTTATGGTTTTGTGGGCATGTGGTGTAAGTCATGGTATTGTAACAAGGCCTATTTAAAGATTAAGACTCTTCACGTTGAAGTGGGGGTAAATCTCCATGATGAATATTCTTGTTCCATGTTTTTCTATATATATATATATATATATATATATATATATATATATATATATATATATATATGATTAATAATAATATTTTAAAATAAAGCTATAATACAGGGTTTTTTTTTTAGCAACATGAGATTCTTTTTTTTGTGGTTCAATGATGATATTAGCTACATCCATGGAAAACCCACCTGGCTATGGGTGAGCCACTTATCTTTCATGTAGAAGTGGAGTGATCATGTCAATATAGCTAGTTATCTTTCATGTAGAAGTGGGGCGAGCCAGTTATCTTTCATGTAGAAGTGGAGTGAGCATGTCAATATCAGTGGGACTGGAACCCTGGTGGGGAGGATAAATTTAGCAACATGAGATGTATAATGAGGTAAGTGTTTTAATGTTTATTATGGATTTATGCCTATTGACATTTACAAGCCAAATAATTTATATTGTTGCACTCATTTTAAATTATATATGTGTGTGTTTATGTGTGTGTGAGAGAGAGAGAGATCATTTAATAATTACGTAATCTAGCTGATAAATGAATTGGCCCTTTTACAGGCATTTTTTCTTATCAATTTTGTTCAAAATCTCATGCAATTTTTTAAAAAACACAAGTTTAAGTTTTTTAATTTCAAAGATAAAATCATAAGTTTAAGTTTTTTAATTTCAAAGATATTGCCCCTTTTACAAGCATTTTTTCTTATCAATTTTGTTCAAAATTTCATGCAATTTTTAGAAAACATAAGTTTAAGTTTTTTAATTTCAAAGATAAAATCATAAGTTTAAGTTGTTTGATTTCAAAGATTGAATGCCTAAGCAGTTTTTGAGGGTGTCGACTTCATTTATACATTCAAATATGTATTTTAAATAACAAAAAATCATAATCTCCTTAAAAATTGTATTTCTAGATTCCAACCAAAAAGGCATTTCGTCTCAGAGTATACCATTTAATAATAGTAAATATGTAAATTTTATTATAATTTTGATCCGGATTTATGCAGAAACGCAACAGAATAAACACATAACCATAAATACAGAGATGCAGCGGAAATAACACTTCATTTCATTAATATCAAAGAACTGAAATTTTCTTACAGGTAGAATAGAAATAAAACTAGCTAGGGCGCTGGTAGCTATCTCTGAGAAGAGATGTGGCGGCTACAGGCCTCTGAACTGATTTACAATGAGGCTCGAGGGCCTATTTATTATTTAGAAACAATGGGAAATCCTAAACAGCCAAAACCCTAACCCTAGGAGATGAAGCGCCAAAACTATGGGCCCCGTTTGGGTAAATTGGTGTTTCAACTTCCCAGGGGCGTAACTTTGGCATACGATCTCTGTTTGACGCGTACCATACCTCGTTAGAAAGATATATTCGAGGACTACAAATTTGGAATAAGCAATATCAATCCATGGACCCATGTTGCTCTCCGTTTTCCCAAAAAACTTCGTTTAGGGCCTCAAAACGGCTCCGGAAGTTTAGGACCCGAAAAACTGCTAAAAATAGTAAACTGTGCCGAAACTGAAAAACTGAAATAGACAATGGTGGAGCCCCAAGTGGAATAGGTGGGTGACCACCAATATCCACCTGGATCATTCCTCCCCCTTTAGGAAGCAATGGTCCCCATTGCGTTAAGTTCCTCCATGAGATGAGGAAATTTCTGCTGAACTTGGTCCTTGGTGAACCACTTTCCTTGGTGCAGGAGTTGGCCAGCTTTGACAACCCGATACAGTTGGATCTTTTGTTGGCGAGTGTTCTTGATTTGCATGTCCATGATACAATCTGTGGTGGCATGTTCCATGCAGTCTGGGTTTAACTCTGTTGGTGTGAGTTGTTCTGCAATGTCCGAGGTGTCCAGTAGAGGTGGGAAGTAAGGACGAAGGCGATCCACATTGAAGACTGGGTGCAGACCAAGGAATGGTGGAATATTGAGCTCGAAGGCATTGTTCCCTACAGCCTTGGTGATGGTGTACGGCCCGTATCGGAGCGGGCGAAGCTTGCGGTGGGGTCCAGTGAGGCGCTCCTTCTGCAAATGTAACCATACTTTGTCGCCCACCTGGAAGTTGTGTGGCACCCGGTGTTGATCATGGCGTTGCTTGTACTTGGCATTGGCTCTGTCCAATATCTCATGAACCTGTTGGCGGATGTGTTGAATGTGCTCGATGAAGCTACTTTCTTTGTCAACTTCAAACTAGACATGAGCTGAATCGGCTTGAGCAGCTACAAATGGCATGGCTACGTCAATGGGACATAGTGGCTGGAATCCCAAGCCCACTTGAAAGGGGCTATGGCCGATTGAACTATGGAGAGCCTGATTATAACTATGTTGTACATAAGGGAGGCTCTCGTCCCATGTGCGTGGATGCTTTGAATTGTACATGCGCAGAATGTGTACAATCATTCCGTTGACGACCTCTGTCTGGCCATCTGTTTGGGGATGGAAAGCTGTGGACTTGGTGAGCTTGGTATCCAACATTGACCAGAGGCTGGACCAAAATGTGATGAGGAACTTGTTATCTCGATCTGATATGATAGACTGTGGGATCCCAAAGTGCACCCACACTCTTTCAAAGAAGAGTTTAGCAGTGGCTTCTGCTGTGATATTCTTCTTGCAAGCCCCCATAATGGCCATCTTCGAGAATCTGCCGACGACCACGAAAACTCAGTCATTTCCCTGCTTAGTAGAAGGCAGGCCCGACATGTAATCCATGGAAATGGATTCCCAAGGTCGACTAGGGGTAGGTAGAGGAGTATATAGCCCTTGCTTCTTGATGGTCGGTTTGGCAATGGCACAAGCAGTGCAGGATCTGATGTGCTTCTCGACATCCTTTCGAAGGTTCGGCTAATAGAAAAACTTATGCAAGATTGCTACTATTTTCTCGACCCCGAAATGCCCAGTGACTCGACTGTAGTGTGCTTCCCATATCATCTTGGCATGCTCACTTGAAGAAACACAAAGGTGTCCCATGTGACATAAAAGTGCATCTTGGAGGTGAAAATTTGGAACTTGCGTACCCCCAAAGAGTGCCTTGTAAGTGTGGCTGAATTCTGGGTCACTCTCATAGAGAAGCGGCCAATCAGAAGTCTCGTGCCCATAAGAGTTAAGCACGATGGTGAGCGCCATGATCGGTGGTCGGTTGAGGCAGTCTGCAACATGATTGGTGCTACCCTTCTTGTACTTGATGTTCAAATGAAACTGTTGCAGATATGTGGACCACTTCTGATGGCGATCATTCTGCAACTTCCCTTGTGTCTGTATGAACTGTAGGGGCCGATGGCCAGTGTGGATTATTGTTTCCTTCCCCAAAATGTAATGCTTCCATTGTCGAAAAGCTTTCACAATGGAATAAATTTCTTTGTCATAAGTGGGATACTTGCGAACTGTGTCAGACAATGTCTCACTGTGAAATGCCACTGGATGTCCCTGTTGAGTAAGAACTGCCCCAATAGCATAGTCATAGGCATCTGTCTCGATCTCAAATGGCTGCTGCAAGTCTGGTAAGGTGAGCACTGGGGCAGAACAGAGGCGATTTTTCAATTCTTTGAACGCCTTCTGTTGAGGTTCCGACCAAAAGAATTTTTCTCTCGCTCCTTGACTTGACTCAAGGGCCAAGTGATATGAGAGAATCCCAACACGAACCTCCCGGGAGAAATTAGCAAGACCCATAAAGTTGCGAAGACCGTTATAGTGGTTGGGGCCGGGGCTAATCCCGAATGACTTGGATCTTTCATTTCGGATCCACATGCACCCCCTTTCATCAATAATTTATCCCAGATATTGAACCCAGGTTATGCCAAAAGTGCACTTCTCCAAATTGGCACACCACTTGTGTTACCGCAGTGTTTGGAGGACTTGTCGGATGTGGTGGAGGTGATCTTCCCAAGTCTGGTTGAATATCCGAATGTCATCCAAGTACACCACTACAAATGAGTTGGTGAATGGCTGCAAGATGTCGTCCACCAGCCTCATGAAGGTTGCGGGAGCATTCGTCAACCCGAAAGGGATGACCAACCATTCGAAAAGGCCTTCCTTGGCTTTGAAGGCAGTCTTCCACACATCGGAGGGTTCAATTGGTACCTGGTGATACCCCGAATTCAAGTCAATCTTGCTAAAATATTTTTCACCTTTGAGTTGGTCCAGAAGGTCATCAATCCATGGGATCGGGTACCTATTCCAGACAGTGATCTTGTTCAGCGCCTGATAGTCAATACAGAGTCTCCACGTCCCATCCTTCTTCTGTACCAACACGATCGGGCTCCCACAAGGTGATGAAATTGGCCTGATGTGACCTTTCTGCAACAACTCCTGAATCTGCCTCTTGATTTCATCATTCTCCAAAACAGAGCGGCGATAGATCGGTCCATTGGGTAGCGGCACACCTGGGGTCAGATCAATCGGGTGCTTGACCTGACAGTGCAAAGGAACCCCTGTGGGTGAGGTGAATATGTCCTCGTACTCCTCCACAACCTTATCCATTTGTTGTTGTCGTGCAGAGGAGCCCTGTCTGGAGGTCGTGGCCACAGTCTTCTTCTTGCCCTGGGGGCATATCATCAGGAAAACGAATTTCCTGGTTTGGGAAATGAGCTTACTGCATTTTTTTGCAGTAACCAAAGACATAGCGGCAGGAGGTGGTACCTTTGGTATCCTGTACAACTTATTTCCCAAACTAACAATAACAGCGCGAGGTTGAGACTCATACACAACATGACACTTCCACAAGTATGGTTGTCCTAATAATACATCAGAAACATCAATAGGAGAAACGTCACATAATACCTCATCCGTGAAGAGCTTGATGCTATAGGGAAGGCGGCACTGCTGGCTGACGCAGAGATCTCGTCCTTGGTGAAGCCACCCGATGGTGTATGGATGTGGGTGAGCTGTGGTCGGCAAGCCCAACCGCTTCACAGCGTCTACTGAAATGAGGTTCTTTTGGCTCCCATTGTCAACAATGAACTGTACCGGAGAGCCCTTTACCCACATCTAGGAGTGGAAGAGACGTTCCTCCTCCTCTGGATCTTCTGGTTCCTCCTCCTGGATCTTCATAGTGGCAACAGTGGCATTGGGGTCCACATCAATAATCTGTTTCCCTTTGTCATTCCCCTTGTCAGGTTCTGATTCAGAGTCGGAGCATGCATCTGACTCAGAAGCCTGCATCTCTGCCACCAGCGACTGCTTGGCCCGACACTCACTTTTGTTGTGAGTGGAGCTCTTATGGAACTCACACCACTTTCCTGTGTACTTCTTTGGCTTTGCGGTGTTGTTATTTGCTTGTGGCTTCGATAGGTTGTCTTGAGTCACCATGCCTTGGCTCTGTCCTTTGTTCTGCGGTTTGGAAGCACCTTTCCCTTGCTTTTGATTTGCAGATCCAAAGTCTCGCTTCTTCTTTTTGAATTTCTGCTCAATCTTGGCAGCGTACCGATATGTCGTACCAAGCGAGGAGGTGTCAAGGAACTCCATTTCCTCCTGAATGTATATGTGCAGGCAACTACGATACTTTAGCTCCAGATGTTTCTCTGAATCTTTGATACCCAACTTGGTGCGCAGGGTATGGAACAGATTCGTCAGCTCATGCACATCTTGATCCCTTTGTTGTCGCAGTGTGGTCCATTGTATGTACTTGTCCTCATAGCTCCCCACGGGATAGTATTGTTCCTTGATGGTGTCTCGGAAAGAATTCCAAGTGGGTACAGCCGAGAACAGAGAGGGTTTTGTCTCGTCCTTTTTCTCATAGCGGGTTTCCCACCAATCCTTGACATGGGGGGCATCTTTGAGGAGTGAAAAAATAATCTTCTCCCTATCGGAAAAGTCATGAACCGAGAAATATCCTTCTACTAGATTCAACCACCTATCTACGACATCTACATCTATTTGACCCTCAAATATGGGAATGTCAAAATTTATTTGTACCTTAAAAGGAGTCGCACCTCCAGAGTGGCTGTTGGATGCAGATGCGCTGCCGGTGGGCAACCATTGAAGGATCTGGGCAAAGTTATCCATCATCACGTTCCTTTGTTTTTCGAGGGCCTCCTCGAGCAATATTTTGATAGGATATCCTACTCCCTCATATTTCTTTTCGTCCCCCATGGGCGTCCATTGGGGTTTGCAAGGCTGATCTTGCAAAGCTTCCACTAGATCGAGCCCTAACTCCTTATACCTCGACCTCGTTGGGGACATGCAAAGAAGGATCGAGAAAAAGCATACCGCTCTGATACCACTGATCTGGATTTATGCAGGAACACAACAGAATAAACACATAACCATAAATACAGAGATGCAGCGGAAATAACACTTCATTTCATTAATATCAAAGAACTGAAATTTGCTTACAGACAGAATGGAAATAAAACTAGCTAGGGCGCTAGTAGCTATCTCTAAGAAGAGATGTGGCGGCTACAGGCCTCTGAACTGAGTTACAATGAGGCTCGAGGGCCTATTTATTATTTAGAAACAATGGGAAATCCTAAACAGCCAAAACCTTAACCCTAGGAGATGAAGCGCCAAAACTATGGGCCCCGTTTGGGTAAATTGGTGTTTCAACTTCACAGGGGCGTAACTTTGGCATACGATCTCTGTTTGACGCGTACCATACCTCATTAGAAATATATATCCAAGGAATACAAATTTTGAACGAGCAACATCAGTCCATGGGCCCATGTTGCTCTCCGTTTTCCCAAAAAAAAGTCGTTTAGGGCCTCAAAACGGCTCCGGAAGTTCAGGACCCAAAAAACTACTAAAAATAGTAAGTTGTGTCGAAACTGAAAAACTGAAAGAGATAATGGTGGGGCCCCAAGTGGAATAGGCGGGTGACCACCAATATCCACCTAGATCAAATTTAATTTATACTTAATTTCAATAATAATTGAAAGATAAATTAAATTTAATAATTTTTTTAAATGAGAATATTAAATTTAAAAAATATATCTTAATTTAGAAAAATTTAAGCTAAAGTGTTATCACCTTATTTTATGAAATGAAAGATAAACCATTCTACAACATATAAGTATAGCTAGCATTACATAATTTTATTAATTATATAAAATTGTGTTTGTGAAGTTTTCATGTTGCATTATTTGTGTGTGTTGGGGTGTTTTAAAAGCATAGTTTAATGAGGCCACCTTTTGGTCCTTTTTTGTGTATATTTTGCTTGAAATCTAACTAAAAATTAGGAAAATCGTAGTTTTAAGTTAATGAGTTTGCACAATCGGAGTTGTTAGTGTCAGTATGTTCAGCCTGACACCAGTAATCAAATATGCTCTTACCATGTGTTGTTAGGTTCTCAAATTCAATTTTTTGTCATTTCATTAGGTCTTCAAATAAAAATTTGATCACTGGATAGTGTGTCTAGGGCTCTTTCCACTCCTTTCAAAATTTTTACATGCCAGTCCTTGTCATCACCCAATTTAGTGTACCATCATTGAAAGGTCATCATTATCACTTCAGTCAACATCATCATGGTTTTCATTCATTTCAATGTCACCATTAAGTCATTAGGGTTAAGGTCACCAAAATCTGTCATTCCATGCATAAATCCGGCAAAGGAGGGAGTGGTAATAGGTAAATTTGTTCAATGAAGTTTGGTTTCAAAATGTAATTTATGTTTCATATTATGTAATAAGTTTCAAATTCCAAAGCTACATAAGTTTTCAAAGCAAAATGAAAAGACATGTAGTGGGCCATCCCTCTATTGTGAAGAAAAGTGACAATCACAAGCTATAAAAGACCATTTCAATTCATTTTCTCATTCATCCTATTAAATAAGAGCTCTCACTCACCTACCAAGTGCTTCCTCAACAATTTCAAGTCAAAGACATTCCAAAAATTGATGCCAAAGCAGCCAAGCTGTGTTTTCTAGGCTACACATTGTGTTTTCTCTCTCAGAGGCATCAAATCAGTTTATGAAGGTTTCTGAAGGCTATCAAGGTGTCTATCATCATTTCACAATTAAGTTACACCTCAGTAACCCCTCCTTGCAGCTCAATTTAATTGTTTTAGAGTGTAAACCCTCCATTGGTCCCTACGATGTGTTTTAGTAGTTGCCCCATCTTTACAAAATTTGCAAGATAAGCATACTATCCCACAAAATTGTTACCCTCCCTCACACCCAAAACCATCTCACATAGCCTTCACACCCCTTCATTCCCATTTCCTAAATCCCAAACCCTAAACCTAGCCTAATACTACAATTTTTGGCAGTTTTCCTAGTTAGGACTGTGTAAAAATTCCCTAGCCTAATTCCCATACTCATTTCACTTCATTCCACTTCCTATAGTTCCCTAAGACCCTTGTCCACCTCCCTAAATTTTCGTACTCCCATCTCCCTTCCCTAACCCCTTCATCCTAACCCTTCACTCCCTTCCCCTATGTTGTTCCATTAGGGTTTTTCCCCTTGCAAACCATCAAAAAGAGGATAAGAGGTCTTACAATAAGGGAAGCTAACTGTTAAGATATGAGCCCTTAAACACTCATGAAGTGATGTTTTCACCATTATCCAAGCAGTGTTTTCAAATGGTAGGATGTCTTCCTTTTTGTGAGCAAGTTGAGAACGTAAAATACCATGCCACATTAACTAAATTGTTTTCCACTCAGCTCAAAAAGGACAAGGTAATGATTGCAGGGGTTAATTTCACTATATCAACTGATGTAGAGATAAGGCCACAGGGATACCCAATCATGGTGAGAAATGGTTCAAAAACCAATACCTAGACATTCAAAATTACAAGCCCTACCTCAGAAGACACTATAAACAACACATGAAGAACGTTTTTCCTGTTGGGCACCTCCTTGAGAAGTATACACCACTAATGAAGATCATCATGAAGTACTTCACTTGTGAGGGAAGATTTTATAGACTATACATGTATCATGTCAGACTACTCATGCATTTCACAGGGGTAAAGCCGCTCAATTTTCCATACTACCTCTACAAAAGTTTGGAAAAGATGGCAGAAAAAGTTCAACGTAATAAGAGTGGTCTTGAACTCAGCCTCTTCCACCATGCTCTTATTAAAGTCATTGTTTTACACCAACTTGAACAGAAGAGCATCACTTGGGAAACCTTCATGCAAGCTGATGTCTTTTTGCCTTCTAGTAGCCAGCCTACTAGCCCTAGTTCACCATCAGTACCATCAACACCATCTAGACAAGTGGAGGTTGGCTCACCTAGTACAGTTTTAGTGAGGAGGAAGATTGAGGTCACTTAGACATACCAGAGAGGCAGAAGGCTTGTGTTTTCTCCTCATATTGAGGAAGGGGCCAAGCCCACATCAACATAACAAGGATTACCATTACAGCATGAGACACCTTTGCATTATGAGGAGCTCATCCATCATGACATTGGCATAGTAGACTTGGAGGCCAGTGAAAAGCATGAAAACCTACAGCAGATCATCAAGGACAAATATGCTCAAATCAAAGAACTCAAGGACAATTTTGCAAGGGTTAATTTCATAATTTCCTTCCTAGAGCAAGAGAATAATCAGTTGAAGGTAAAGCAATCGTCTTTGGAGAAAAATCAGTTTAATGCTAGAATGCAAGATGTGAAAGGAAAATCAGTAGTTGATAGTGAATATTTAGATAAGCATGAAGAGCAGGTGACCAGGAAAAATCCAAGGACCATGGGTCTCCGAAGAGCACCTCAGAAAGAAAAAGAGCAAAATCCACCAGATGAAGAGTTAACATTTGAAGAAAGGATAGCCATGGAAATCAATGTAAATAGAGATTTTTGGCTTGATAAAGTAAATATTCACCTAGAGAAGCTCCTTGAGAAGGCTAACAGAGACAACAAGTTGCAAAAACACATGGTTTCCCACTACTACAAAAGAAATCAGATTTACAAAGTCCAAAGTCAAACAATTGCAAGCAAAACTTAAGGAAACCCTAATTAGTCAAAAGGATAAGGGTAACTTGGAGCTACTTGTTGATGCTTCCTTAGTAGCATAACATACCTTGTCAGGCATCTATGGTGGTTTTTGTGAAATTTTGGTCAAAATTGGCAATTTTGAAAACCAGTCCTACTGGCAAAAACACAGCGTGGGTCACGTTGCACTTTTGTTGGGGAGGTCCAATGGATGCATTCTCAGCATTGGTGGATTCCTCTTGATGTTTACTTCAATCCTAATCAGTGGTGGAGCCATGTCAGCCACTTTTTTAGGGTCAAAATGTAGAAATTTTGAATAATTTGCTGAATTATTCACCGAGATTATCCTGATTACACACTATTTAAGCTTCATGCATAATACATAACCTCTTCTACAATTGATCATCAATATGCGGAAATAGAAAGCAGTCGCATGCGCTCATTAAAACATAATCAAGCACACATATCAACACGGGATGTAATGGGGAAAGCAATAGCTGAAAACCCCCAACTATCTGTATATTATAATGATAGAGAACATGTAACAATACATAGCACAAAGCTCTCACATCTCTCAGCACTATCTCAATGCTACACACAAAACTAGTATGGAAAGTGAACTAGTCACAGGTTCAAATCTCCTCCACAAGTTTGCCTGCCTCTACTGCGCAATCCAAGTTGATTAATGATGAGATGCAAGTTCGAATCCCACTAGCTCCAACTGCGCAATCCTCATTGGCAATCTCCATCAATGTGTGTGCAAATCTCATGCACAGCCAATAGTCACAACTGATAGTAGACTCACCCTTTCACCCACCTCTAACACTGGTCTCCACTGAACTGTCCATGCATTGCAGTTAACTGATGTATTCTTTAGTTGATTTATGAGTTAATAATTAATGAATTAATTAATAATTAATTCACACCACTCATCACTAGTGTATTTTTCAGTTAGACTAAATACAACTAGTTCAACTAAGTTAAACAGAACACAACTCCACCAACTGTCTCATCAACTCCACCAAACTCTGCCACTTGAGTTCTAACTGAAGTCAACCATGCAATAGCCCAACTAACCCTTAGGAAAAGTGTATTTCCTTCTGTCAGCTGCATGTGCCACATCCAAGCATCAAACTGAAGTGCTCCAAGAGGATAAGATAATGTTTATAGTCTAAATATTATTAAGGGTTAATAATATTTGACTGTTCTATTTTTAGCTCGACAATCTAAAAATAGAAACCGCCCAATGTCTAAAAATAGAGGTCCATCTATTTTTACCAACTCGACCAATCATCCATAAATAGCATCCTGCAACTCATAGACCATGATCCATATGTCTAAAAATAAACATAGTCTAAAAATAGACTTTGCGCCAAAAATAGCCTGCGGGCCCACTTAGTGAAGGCGACTTCATTTCACTAAGCTCCATCATCTTGTTGCATTTTCAACACAAAATGCCCAAAAACTAGCAAAAAATGACCTTTCTGCCCTATTTTTTGAGGCCACATTCCGCTTTCTTAGCACTCTTGGGAGAATGAAGATTTGGAAGGCTAGAAGCCACCTTTTTGAGTGCTTGAAAATCCTATCATGTAGTAGACATCTAGGGCTGTCCATAGCAACTTTCAGATCATCATTTGGACATTTGGAAGGCCTTCAAATTTCCTTTTTCCCAAGCACGTTGCGCTTTCTCCAAAATTCGCTGCATTTTCTCCAGTATGCATTTTTCACAGGTAGTTTGACCTATTTTGACTTTTTACACGTGTAATTGATGAATGATGATGATCTTGTGATGTCATGAAGTGTAATTGAGTAGGTGAATAGTGAAATAGAGTAGATACATGCTTGTTGATGTAATTTTTTGTCAAATGTATCTAGTTTCGTATGATGAGGTGAATTGGTTGACCTCCCTAGACATTAGGGTTTTGTTGAGCATATCATGTAATCAGATCCACAACCAATGGATTCGACCCCTGAGAGACGGGAGAGGTTTTTTGGTCTATATCTATCATTTTCAGATTCATTTGACTGGTTGGACATCATAGGGTTGTAACTCTTGTAGCTTGTACTTTCATTTTCATATTCAAAAATCAAAGGATGCAGTTGCATCTATTATCTTGGAATTCATGTGCAGTGAGTTTATGATCATGTGTTTTCTCTGTTATAGTCTTTAATGAATGATATATAGCTCGTCTTTCCATATCTTGTACCTTCAGTGGCTTTCCTTGTAGTAGATAGGCATAATTCTATTCATTTAGCTTTGTTTATATGGAAATGTCATTTTGTGTTTCATGCTTCCAGTTTAATGAATTCATGATTGAACATGCTCATTAAACCCCTCTATTTTTTCAGACCCTCCACCATACCTACAAGACCCTAAAATCGTCATATATCCACTACTACCTTGCTACTTTATATCTTTGCAGTTGTAAACCCTTTTGATACTTAGACCTAGCTACTTGGTTTCATTTCTGATCCAGCATCAAACCCTAAAATACTCAAAACCTACCTAAACCTATCATATCTAGCCTAATATCCTTTATATCAAGTCAATCCTTGATTGTGATCTCATAGAGAGAGTCCTCTCAGCCTGGTAGGGCTAGCTACTAGACCAAAGTGGTTTGTGGTTACCTTTGTCAATCTCCTTTTCAGCCTTCAGAGAACTGGTGGAGTGCTAACAGGAGTGACCTTGTAATACCTTGGATTTTGATACCTAGTTTAATAATGTATATTTGTACATGATGAAATTCTAGAGAGTCTAACTATGTAATGGCATTGAATATTATTAATAGAGTGCATTAATCACTTCCACGTAGACAAGGACAAGAGTATAGGGGTTTATGATACCATGGGAGGGGGGTAGCTAGAGAGGTTAGATCTTTATATTTTGTTTACTTATATTACTTTGAACCCAAAAAGTAAGAAAGTTGTGTATATTTTAGATGTAGTAATCATAGAAATCAAAGATGTTGTCTAACATGAAGTTCTACCGGGGGAGAAAAAACAAGAGAAGATAGAGTTTGAATTGAAGGATGATGAAACAAACTCTACATTAAAATAGAAATAAAAAGAAGAAGCACCACATACTCTAGTATTGAGGAGATTAGTTTCAGAAAGAAGGCAGCCAATATACTCTGCCTAATCTTTGTTCAAATTTCGCTTTGTTTATTATTTTTGACGATCCTAAAACTGTTGGGGAGGCAATGTATTAAGATAGAAAGCTCTAGAAAAATGCCATTGTTGCATAAATGGAAACCTAGACAAAAATGATGCTTAAGATCTAGTGGAGTTTCTAACTGGAAGAAATCTAATTAGCAGCAAATGGGTGTTTAAGAAGAAGTTGAATGTGAAAGGAAAAGTGGAGAAATACATAGCTCATTTAGTAACAAAAGGTTATTCCCGAGTAGAGGGAATTGAATTTGGTGATATTTTTTCTCTTGTTGGAAAGTTAACTTCAATTATATTTATTTTATCTATTTTGGTCACTTTTCATGTTGAATTAGATTGGATAGATGTGAAGATAACATTCCTACATGGGGATCTAGAAAAAGTAATGTGCATAAAATATTCATAAGGCTTTGCAGTGAAGGGAAGTAAAATGCTAGTATGCATGCTAAAAAAGTTCCTATATGGGTTAAATTAGTCACCAAGGATGTGCTATCAAAATTTTGATACCTATATATCAGGACTTGGCTTCAGAAGGAGCAAAGCAGATCGTTGTGTGTATTTCAAATGAGTTGGTGATCATCTTATTTACTTGGTCATGTATGTGGATGATATGTTGTTGATTGGAAATGACAAAGAAATCATCCAAGAAGTGAAAACTAAGTTTTCCTCTATATTTGAGACGAAGGATATTGGTGTTGCAAATTTCATTTTTGGCATGGAAATTAAAAGATCAAACAAGCGGGAAAATCTAGTTAAATCAAAGGAAATATGATGAGACAGTATTACAAAGGTTTAATATGTAAGAATGTAAACCAATAAATATCCTTATTCTTGTAGGTGTAAAGTTATTTGCATATCAGTGTCCCATGACATGAGAAGAGGAAGAGGGAATGTCCCATGTTCCATATGTTAATGTGGTTGGAAGTTTTATGTTATTGAGCAGGTATATGTAAAATCCAAGGAAGGAGCATTGGATAGTAATAAAGAGGGTTCTCGAGCATTTGTGTGCACTACTAGTTATGGATTGTGCTACCAAGGAAAACTAGGATTGGACAAAGTGCTGGACATACATGGCCTTGTTGATGTAGATTGGGTTGGAGATCTAGATCGTAGAATATCTACAAGTAGGTAGGTGTTTAACCTATTTCGAGGAGAAATCAAGTGGATGAGAAAGATATAGTTTGTAGTGGCAATCTCAATATAGAAGTTGAATACATGGCAGACACTCATGCAAGCAAGGAAGCAGTATGGTTACAGATATTATGTTTAGGTATTGGGTTGGTACAACAAACTATAAGGATAGATTGTGATAGTCATAGTGCAATCTTTATAGAAAATAACTCGACTTATCATTCTAGGACAAAGCATAATTATGTTTAGTATCACTTTGTGAGATATATGATTGAAGAAAAGAAGGTGCTACTAGAAAAGGTGGACTCTTTGAGTAACTTTTTAGATTCATTGACAAAATATGTAAGCACTAAGTTCTATTGGTGTATAGAAACAATGGGAATTATTGCCATATATTCTTGATCATGTACTCTTGTGACCCCCTATATGAAAAGAAACAACAAATTGGAGAATGTTGGGTATGCATTATATTCTTTTCATGATTACCCCCACATGGTACGTTGTGTTGGGCACAATGGAGGGGTCATAGGGGGGTTGCAGGGGGGGTGAAGCCCTACCTCCTTGAAATGTTTACAACGGGGAGGGGAGATCCCCCTGCATGGTGGTTTGGGAGCAATACCCTTGAAAAAAAATGGGTGAATTTTGGCATCCATTTTTGTGGTTTTTGGCACATAGTTTTTTCTTTTAGTGGTTTTGTGGTGAATGGTGGTTTAGCTCATGGTTTTGTAGATTTAGTTGAGGAACTATAAAACCATTTGTATTATAACCCAGCGTAAATGGATTGGTGGTTTTATGGATGACGTGGGATATATATATTGTATTAAAACACTGCAAAGAAGAATATATTGAAATGATTTTGGATTTCTCGATTTGGATTTCTAGGGTAAAATCTCAATGTATTGATGTGTATGTGCACCATTGCATTTTTTTCTATTTTTAATAAGAATATGTTTGCAATAATTAATTGTACAGGGTTAAAATATAAGAGAATCCTCCACAAGAATTCCAATATAAGCTATTAAACACCAAATTTACCAATATATTCACCATGAACAACAAAAGAATATAGAGAGAAGAACCCTTGAGGTAGGGTGACACCATCAAATGCTCCTTATGGAAAGATTCACTCCACAAGCAATGCTTGCTACAAAATAATATAATCCAATGCATCCAATACAATGATACTCATGTGTATTTGTACTTTCTTGTGACTATTCTTATGGGTCTTATTATAATTACTCATTATTATTATATTATTTATTTTTAGTTACATAGTGGACATATTCCATTATTATGGTCACATTACATTTGTTATCCCTTGGGTACTTCCCTAGGTACCCCATATTATACTCCATTACATTAACTATGTTACAAGTTCCATATCATTAACAAGTAACATGTAAAGACCATCCTGGTGCATCCCTCTAGCTAAATTTGTCACACTCGCTAGACTACACTCATTAATAGTGCATTGTTGTCCTTAAAATGAAACTCTAAGCTAATAAGTTTTTAAACAAGAAATTAAAAGAGACTTTTTTTCAACCCATGAACAAACAAAAAATCACTCGACTCAAGAACATCGCATGATGGCATCTATAAGTAAGTAGAGCCCAGTCCTCTCACAAAATAAGTAGCATCGTCACCTAAATCCACACTCATAGCTTCCTCTTTCTCCCGAAGTATGTTGAAGAGTGATCTATCACATGTGATATGCCTTAGTTCCCCACTATCCTCATATAAACCAACACTAGACGTAGTGTTGGAAGATAAACAAGATACCATGGAGAAGGTAATCTCAAACTAATAACAACATCTTCTATTTGAAATATAATTTTATTTATCACCTAATCCTTTGTAGTCTCTTTATTCTTCAATGGAAATTAGATAGCACATTTCCCCATCCCGTGACATAAAAAGCACACCACCAAATATTTTTTCCATATGCATGCACCTTCCCTCTTCTTATAGCATTTCTTACTACCCTTCTTTGTGACTCTTCCTAACAAGAGAAATCTCCTACACTTCCTCTTGTTTTTTAAACAAGTCTAAAACATGATTTATTTCTACCCAATATCATCAGAAAGCTTGCAAATGGTGGTATATTCTCATGAGCACAAAAGGAATCCAAGATGGAACAAATACATTTAAAGTAATGGATACCATCTCCTTATCCTCCATCTTCATCCTAATGGTTCCCAACTAATCTCTCAACTCTGTGTTCATGGTCATATAGCTCACCATAATATTTTTCTTGCTTATGTGCATGAATGAAAGCTAGTTTCACAAGAGCATCTATTTAGAAACATGATATTTTAAATAAACGAACCAAACCTTTAAACATGTCCTTACAAGTTATCTTCTCTACAGTGTAAAGAATGAAATGATCCTTCACTAAATCAAGGATGATTATTTTTATCTCGGCCTCCTTACGATGAAAATCCACCCAAGATAAATTTGTGATTATCATAACCACTTTCAAAAGATGCTCCCAAAGATCAATTTCCTCTATAAGAATTTGTAACCCAAGCTTCCAAGGAAAAAATTTGGAAGCATCCAACCTATCATACTCTCCAGGACTACGAGTCATATTGCACATTCAAAAATAATCCTTAGTGTGAAAAAAAACAAGAAACTATGCAGTAAACAAGCCTTCCTAGTGTCTTGTTCCTAATATCAACCCCTATCATCTCACAAGACATCATTTTTACTCTTCATAACTTCTCCTATGGTTTCCTCATGAACCCTAGCACCTTACACCTATAAGACAAGTACAAAGAAAATAAAAATGATAAACATAATGAATCTCTCCTTACTTTGTTTATATGAGAGGTGAAGGGAGGTTTACAATGTCCAGTGGACCTAGTCCACTTCAAGCAAATTACAAGGTACAAGTGCATTCACCCAAGTTAAGCACTCCCTCTATAAGTGACACATTTCAAGATCCAAGGTGATGATTACCCTTAAGAAAGAATACATGTTGAGGCACTCTCAATCCAATATCCAACACTCCTCCTCCAAGTGCTACAAGGCTCCAAAGCATATCCTAGGTTTTATGCCTCCTCTATTTCCACCCACCAACATGCCCACTTCCTCAACCCAAACATACCCAACTCTAGTGTAAGCCTCCATATAAGCAGTCAAGAAACCCCATGATGTTTAAGGACCAATTCCCCGTGAAATTCCCATTGCTCTTGTAATGCAAGGCATCCTCCAAACAAGAAACCTCCTCTCATGTGCACACTACATGAAAAATGTCACCAAGCCCCATAGGCCTCCAACACTCCAAGGAAGAATGTCATAAAGAATACATACAAATTCTAGAAATCAATGAGTAAGACACCTCCAATGTTCATATCTATCATGAAACAATCAATGATCAACCATACAACATGCACCCCAAACATGGTGTAAGCACTTTCAGAGTAACATCAAAATATAACACATCTTACTAAATATGTACACTAACACAAATATATATTCATGTCCCCACCTTGTAAAATAATAACCACGGTTATGATACACGTATTCCAAGCTGAAATTTGGGGAAAACATCCTAGTGTGGGTGTTCATTTGGTTTATTATGGCTAAGTAATTTGGCAAAGGCAATGGAAAATGATTTGGAAAGGAAAAGTGGCATTAATTGGAAATTTATTTATGAAAATAATGGAAATTAGGAGAAAAGGAAGGTGAAAGGTCACAGGTTGCATGTGAGGAGGAGAATGAAGGAAAATAATGGATAATGAAGAAAATAGAGGCCTAACTGATCAAAATACTTCTGAGGATCAATTGGTACCTTTTGTCAGTTCAAATTTGGAGCTTTCTCTCTCACTCTTGGACACTTAGAGTTTTCTTGGAGCATTTTAGCATTGTATCAAGAAAGGCAAAAAGGAAGTAGAGATAAAGAAAGGAAGAGTAGTATCAAGCAGCTACAACGAGATTATTTGCAGGTATTGATTTGCATGTGTGGTTTCCTTGCTAGATTTGGCATGCATGGTGTTGCATGTGTGTTCTTAGTTCTCTGTCTATCATTGGCATGGGGTTTTCTAGGTGTGACAGTGTGTTTTTAGCCTAGCCTTGCCATTTCTAGATAGCCATGGTGTGATGGGGTTCTCGTGTTTTTTTTGAGTTGGATTGTTGGATGGATTCAAAGTTGAGTGAGGTGGATCTCTAAATTAAAGAACACATGGCCTAGTAACCCCTGAACCTGACTATGGGTTGCAGTAAAGCCTAATTTTGTGTTGCCTTGGTGGGCCTAGGAATCCTCAACCAGTGTATGGCAGGATATACGATAAATCCTAGAGTTGGGTGCTCTCCATCACGCCTAGGAATCTCGGGTTGGGATAAACGGTAAAGCTTGGAGGGTGGAGTCTCGGTAAGGGACTAGTGATCTGGTGTGGATTGTGGTAAATCCTAGAGACTAGGAGACAGAAGAATTCCTCACGATGTAGGTGGATAAATTCAGTGGCATCCATGCTTGTTTTGGGCTATTGATTTGGTGGAGATCATGGTAAAGCCTGTTATTAGATGTTTATTGTTTTGGACTAGTGATCCAGTGAGGATTGCAGTAAAGTTAGTTTCTATTGATGAGGGTGAGGTCGTTTAGCCTCAGGAATCCCTGGTTGGTTCTTTCAGTTTGAGTCCCATGTTCATGCTTGGAATATGGCACGGGGATGATTGGATGAAGAGATATTTGGCTCAGCCAATCTATGGTCGGGTGGAACATGGTTTTCCCATACCGGGTTGGCTTTTGCATTCATGAATAAGAGTTCCTTTCCTTGGTAATGTATGTGTAAATGTATTGGATTCTATGTAGCATTTATGGTTGTTGTATCCTCAGTATTTATGTTGTTTATATGTTGGTTATGGATGTATTTTATGACAGTGAAAATGTATGGTTCTCATCGTGTTTTTATTTGTAAATGAATGAGTGATGAATATATGACCTAATAGATGATAATGCAGCTAATGATGTAAGGGAACAATGCTTCTTAGCAATTCTCAGATAAGTATGAGACCCCTATGCTAGATCTGTTGTTTAAGCCTGTAGATTACATATTTGTGACATGTTTGACGAAATGGTTGGCATGGCTAGTAGGGGTCCAGTCAATTCCTTGTTCAATTAATTGAATTTGTATCATTATTCCATTGTTATATTTTATTCTTGAAAGTGTCATGGATTTTTGGGCAGAAACCTGAGCCTTGGGCCTGAAAAAGTGGCACAAAAATTGGGGTCACGGGCTCAGAACTACTGGGAAAAGTCCCCAGTCACATGCATACCCACGTTGTGCGAGCGACTGGAGGTTCCTAATCGCACTCTTTCCCATTTCAAGGGAGCGACTAGGGGATAGATGCACTAAAATGTTAGTTTGTATCAGGGGCTAGCCTCCTAGAAGGTTTAGATGGCTCATGGGTGTCTTGTAGTAGGTGCAGAAAGTATGTGTAGTTACGTGGTGTCAGTTCCACTTCCTTAAGGTGACCTGTGAGGTTGAATCAAATCATTGTAGCCTCTCATCACATGTTTACCCTGGTTGGCCGATAACTTGGGTAGATGTTGGAGGAGGGTGTTACACATATCATATATTTTCTTGTAATATGTGGGGTAATTCAAGTTTGTGACATGATAAAATTCAAAATGATACCATATTAGCTTACCTCCTTGCATTAAGACTGCACCCATAATATATCTACTTGTACCCCTCTCCACTTCGAAGGGGTTTTACAATTTAGGCAATGCAAAAATTGGTGCTTGACTACTATTTTGTTTCATCTCTTCAAAATACCTAAGCTAATTCTTTTCTCACTAGTAAACCTCCCATTATCTCTTATGGCATGGAGTAGTGCAACCATAATTGAAAGGGATGCTGTAAAATTTTGTAGGTACTATTGATCCAGGATATTTTCTTCGGTGATTTTAAACAGAATTCCTTAAAGAATATGAAAACACCATAAATGCAACATCCATGAAGAAGCAACATAAAAATAAGAAAGCATAAAAAATGCATCAAATTTTTTTAATGGAGTTCACTCACAATGTGTGAGCTATGTCTCTAGGCCCGGCTTCAAAGTGGAGACTTACATATCTCATTAAATTTGGAATTTTGTAGTGGATCTATAATTTAAAATTTCAACTAGATTAAGTTTTCCAAAATGAGTAATTAGAAAATCACTTAGTTCACTACTTCGAATTAAACATTCACCTTTTTTGTGATAAAATTATTATGACAAACTATTTTGGAGAATAAGGATAATATTAAAACATAATTTTAATAGAATCCTTGTAATATATTTTTTCCAAATTTAATGAAATATGTGTTTGAGGCCTCTATATTATCTCAACAAAATAATGGAAAATACATGGAAATACCTCACATTTGGGGATGACCCAAAAATAATTTGTTCAAAATGCAACATACTCCATACCAGCGGCTCCGCCTTTGAATTCTGCAAATTTAGAATAAAAACATGACCACCTTCTGAAATGTGAAATGTGCAAGGTTGCCTTGAAGTTTGTGTCAAACATTTAATGACACATGTGGGATTCTACCATGAGCCCTCAAATCTATTTCTCATATCCAAATTTTGACTACACTAGTGGATTTCTTGTGAAAATTTGAGAAAAATGAGTATAAACTTGACCAGGTTCTAGATTGTCACCTCCTCCTCAAAATTCATGCCACAACAGATTAGAGTATTATAGGAATAAGTTTGTAGAATATTCCTTGGAATATGATCTAAGAATATTCTAGAATCTGCCTTAGGATTTCTGATTGCGCGAGACCCCTATCGAACTTTGTGTTGAACTCGGCCTTCGTGCTCCTTCTCCACTTGCAGGTTGTGGGCTCCTCTTAACCGAATACATTATGGGTTTAAATATAATATGGTCTTGGGTGGATGTTTCAATGCCCAACAATTGTTTTATTGGTTGGCAGAATTATAATACGTCTTTGGTGGTTTGGTAGGTCCTAAGGCCAAACCCTGTGGGCTCCCAAACTTAGTCATTTTCTGTTACATAAAACATGGCGTTAAAACAATTTTGTTCACATACCAAATTTTATTAGTCAACTGGGTGTTGCCACGTGGTGGCCCTGCATTTGTCCACTTATATGTTGAATGGACCTATGTGGTGAGGACATGTGGCATGTCATGGTGATTCCATGTGGTGCATCTTGGTGATGCCACATGGCACATGCGTGTCCAGCCTTGTCAATGCCCATTGGGTTGTCATGTCACGCCACGCACCATCTCTGGGAGGTGACATGTCAACTCACTGGTCCAGCATGGATGTTTTATTATGTTGCCACATGGAAGCTTGTGGTAGTGACACGTGGCACCTTGTGGGTCCCACCTGCACAATTTATTGTTGTTTTTTCCAAACTTCAGATGAGCATAACCTTCTCATACAGACTTAGATTGAGGTTCCACTTGAACTGTTGGAAATGTATCAACGAGTTCTATGACTTGGTGTCATTTTGTTAATATTTTAGGACTTCGGATTTTGAGACTTTTTTTATCCTCTTGGATTAATCCTCTCCACTTAAGGACTTCAGGTCCCCAAAAGTTACATACAAAGATCATACATGTTTCCTATGATTTACAACATAACCTATATCACTTGATATCCCACAAAAGGTCAAAATATCACTATGTTGCATATTTAAGTGATTTTATACATTTCATCATTTTGCAAGTTTGTGCCCATATATGGGGTCTTTAAAAAGAAACATGTGATTTACAATAGTGGCCACACTCAACTACTTCAAAATGCTACCCATCTCTTACCTAACCAGGCTAATGGGATTTCTTCTTGTAATTTTCTTTATTCCTAAACTAATTCATTGGCTAGTTCCTTTATAGGTGCTTTCATAAACTTCCGGTCCTTCTTTGGACATAGATCCGGATGGACCTTCCAATATGTAGCTCTCTGATGTCCATCGTTATTGCAATGATCGGAATGGTTTTTCTTCATCCAAACTTTCTTGATCTTGTTTTTATCCTAATATGGAGAGGGATCTTTATGTCATGGCTTCTTCTTTAAATGGTTGTCTTTGGTTTAACTCTGGTGAGGCAGACTTGAATTAGGTCATCCTATAAAATTATCACCTCCATTTGGAGATGACTGGAAATCACAATCATTGGAATGTTGTGATTTGTGTCAGCCTACATTGATTTGGAATCTCTTACTTCTACGTCTTTGGAGTGCCTTTCATCAGTGGTATGGGAACTTATTTCTTTGGTGAACCTAGAGAATGCTTCATCTTCATCTTTGACATAGCCTAGTATTTCATATCAAGGTAGTTCCACCACTTGTATGGGACTCACAATGCCCTGGCCATTAAATCTTAGGCCCTTTCATTTATATCTTGTCTTCTTCATTAGCTTTGAACCAATCCATGCAGTGTTTTTTTCAAATGAACCAAAATCATCATCATAATAAGAACATGAAACTGGAGAATCACTGACATGGTTTACCTTAGTTGTCGATTCTGAAGTGGGTAAAGATGGATTTGCCAATCCTTCATTTCACTGCCACTTTTCCAAGGCCTATTTGTGGCTTGTAATTGAAGTTGCAATCCCTACTTCTCCTCTTATGCTTCGTGTAGCATTATCCTCAAACCAACATTATATACTTGAATTCTCTAGTTGATTTCCTCAGGTTCTTGGAGCCATGCATTATTTGATGATTTTCCAAACTTTGGTCCAACACTTACAATCCCAACAACTATGATCTTCATCTCATTATATGAATAAGAACCCAGGTCATGTTGCATTATAGCAATAGTTTTGTGCTTCCCTTTGCCACCAAAATTCTTAGGCTTTAGCTCAATATGTAGTTTCCAACGGTCCTCCTCATCATGCACTTCTTTCCTGCAATGAGTGCAAGAGGGATTTTCTTCCTTTTTATTTGTTTTTTTTTGTCTTCTTTTTATGTTCATATTATTTATGCTTCCCCATGTTTTCAAGATGAATTGCTTTCACACTAGCTTCATCTAAATTAGTGGAATCAAACAACAACATAGAATGGCGAAGATAAATGTGTAACATTCTTATATATTTCATCAAAGTTTTTGGTGAGTCTAAATGAATTATTCAACGCCAATGGTTGCTTCCTAAACTCCTATGTAAAACGTTGAACATATCGACCTTTGTCCTATTTCAAATTTTTCCACTCCATCATGGATTTTTACCTATAACCTAATGGGTAAAAGTACCCTCTTAATGCAAAAACAAACCGATACCATGATGAAAGGAGTTTACCATTGTGCTTACTACCTTTCTGGAGTTTTCTCTCCCACCATACAAGAGTTATTCCTCCCAGTTGAAGAGACTTTAACTGGATCTTCACCTCATCCTCTTTGATCTATTGTATACGACAGTAAACTTCGATCTGTCTAATCCAATTGTTTAGCTTCTCTACATTAGATTCTCCATTAAACATGGTAAAATCAAATTTCACATATAACTTTAACAATGGATTTTTAGAAGCATTTCATTGATGACTATTTAAATGTTGAGAACTAGGGGAAGAGGAAGAGCTTGAACTTGAAGGCGAAGATTCAAGAGGTTATCCTCCACCTTCTCGGTGTATTGATGCATTATCATCTACTGGAGCTCCCTCTTTCTTTCCCTCCTTTTCCATTTTCCTTTCATAATCTGAAAACAATGTTTCCACCCAATCTTCCTTCTAGTAGAAGGCCTTGTGAAAATCTTGCTCATTCTTTGTGTGCATGTCATTATCCTCCATTTTCTTTCTTCAAGTTGCACATCCAATCTCGGGGTTAAAATACTTGAGTTTTCATTCACCCTCTTTGAGTTTGGCCTTGGTAATCATCCACACTCATTATTCATATCAAAGAAGACTGCTCTGAGACCAAAAATATCTAGGATCTTTTCTTTGGTGATATTAAACATAATTGCTTAAAGAGCATGAAAACACTAGAAATGCAACATCCATGAAGAAGCAACATAAAAATAATACATTATAGTCAATGCACCAAGATTTGTTAACAAAGTTCATTTACAATGTGTCAACTACGTCTTTGGGCCCAAATTCAAAGTGGAGAGGCCCCTATATTATCTCAGCAAAATAATGGAAAATACATGGCAATGCCTCACATATGGGGATGACCCGAAAATTTGCTGCTCAAACTGCAACATACTCCAAACCAATAGCTCTGCCTCAAAAAATTCAACTTTAGAGTATAAACACGACCACCTTATGACATGTGCAAGGTTGTCACAAATTTCATGCCAAACATTTAATGACACATGTGGCTTATGCCATGAGCCCTCAGATATGTTGCTCAAATCAAAATTTTAACTACGCTAGTGGATTCAAGAAAAAACGAGTATAAACTTGACTAGGTTTTCGATTGTCACCTCCTCCTCAAATTTTCTGCCACAATAGATCATAATATTCAAGGAATATTCCTACAAAATATTCCCTAGAATATGCTATGTGAATATTCCATAACTTTCCTCAGGATTCGTGCTTGTGCAGGACCCCTCTTGGCCTTCATGTTGAACTCGGCCTCCATGCTCCTCCTTCGTTTGCGGGTTTTGGGCTCCCCTTAGTTGAATATATTATGGATTTAAATATAACATGGTGGGAAAATGTTTCAAAGCCCAATAGTTTTTGTATTGGTTGGAAATCTTATATTAAGGCTTTGGTGGTTTGGTAGGTCCTAGAGTCCAACCCCGCGGGCTCCCAAACCTAGTCATTTTGTGTTACATAAAACACAATGCTAAAATAAATTTGTTCACATACCAAGCTTAATTGGCCAATCGAGTGCTGCCATGTGGTTTTCCTTGATTGGTTAAACTATATGTTTATTGGACCTGTGTGGTGAGGACATGTGGCATGCCATGGAGATGCCATGTGGTGCATCTTGGTGATTCCACATGGTGCCTACGTGTCCAACCATGCCAAAGGCCACTAGGGTGCCACGTCATGCCACACGACGTCTCTGACGGGTGACGCATCATCTCACTAGTCCAATGTGGCCTGCTAAATGGGTTGCCATATAGTGGCATGTGATAGTGCCACGTGGCACCATGGGCTCCCACCTGCACTTTATCTTCTTCTTCTTTTTTTCTTTTTTTTGTGTGCCAAACTTCATATGAGCACAAATTTCTCATATGGACTTAGATTTAGGTACCATTTGTGTTTTTGGAATCATCTCGATGAGCTCTATGACTTGGTACCATTTTTTTTAGATTTGAGGACTTTGAATTTTGAGCCTTTTTGGATCCTTGTTGGGCCTTGTTTTTTTTATCTCTTTTTGCTTAAGAAATACACTTTATTTTGCCACATTATCCATCTATCTACCATCATATTCACCTTACATTGACCCAAAGATGCATATAAAGGTATTTAATTTATGTTTTTCGATTATTAGATGTTTTTTGTAAAAATTGGAATTTAAGTGCAATTTTGGACAGCAGCAGAAATTCCCGTAATAGCATGATGGTTTGCATATTTGCAGGACACTTGGGCTCAAGCTGGATATGTTTCTAGAAATCTCAGAAACTAGGAGTAAGATTACACCTGTTGGCATAGTCAGATTGGGCTTTAATAGGTTTAGTCAAAGGCGGTCAAACAAGACCAGTCTTTATGGAGGATCCCTAGAAACTAGGTCAAAACTCTTATTTTATGGGATTTTCTAGATTATGATTGAAATGATAGATGAATTCGGCCTGATATGATAGGATAAGGATATTTATGATTACTTGAGATATTTTAGATTAGTTTGTTAGATATTTCATCTATTTAAGCCTCACACTTTGAAGGCTTTGACATTGGAACTTGTATGACTTATTACTATTATTTATGAGATTTGAAGACATAATAGAAGATCTTTTCTATCACATTTTGATGCTATTACATGCTGATTGATTGTTTGAAGTCTTAAGTAGCTGAGTTTACCTTCAGTGTGCGAGGCAAGGGTGGAAGGCTCCCCACACCAAGCTAAGTGCATTTTTTAGTTTTTATAGCTGTAATTTATGAATTAATTTTCTTATGGTAGATTTATCATTTCCTGCTTTCCTGTTTTCACAATAGAATTAATGATATAATGAAATCAGTAATGAAGGACAACCAGGACCTCTGAACATAAAGCCTCTTGATTATTATTTCATATATCTTAATCTATTGTTTAGAAGTTAGATTTATCATTTCCTGCTTTCCTATTTTCACAATAGCATTAATGATATAATTAAATCAGTAATGAAGGACAACCAGGACCTCTGAAAATAGAGCCTCTTGATTATTATTTCATATATCTTAATCTATTATTTAGAAGTTAAATTTATCATTTCTTGCTTTCCTATTTTTACAATAGCATTAATGATATAATGAAATCAGTAATGAAGGACAACCAAGACCTCTGAACATAGAGCCTCTTGATTATTATTTCATATATCTTGATCCATTGTTTAGAAATTAATTAAGTTAATTTTATATTTGTAATATGCATTTCTTTAACCATCAATAATTCATCTTCTAAATTTGACTATAATTGAAACCCATATACTTTGGGGATGCTTCTAAGTTTACCAATCTGGATTGATAATAAATACTTGCGTTAGTTTACAACAATAAATTGACCCAAGATTTTGGCGTCGTTGCTGGGGAAGCATATTTCCAAAACGATCAAAATAGGAAGAGAAAAAAACTACAATACAAAAACAACATAAAATCACCAAAAAGAACAAAAATATAGTTTTTATTTCAAGTAATGTTTTCTTATGCGTAGAAATAGAGATCAAAAAGGTAGATTTGTGAAACAAAACCCCCCCAATAACACATTCATCTACAGGATTAACAACACCAGTTGTTAGAAAACCTACTATAGAAGAGTTAGAGGAAAAACAGAGATAAGGACAGAGATTGACTTTAGTTAAATGACAAGTCTTGTTAGCTTTTGAGGAAAAGAAAAAGCAATCACCTAAAAAACCTCCTTCTATTTGGAAACAAAAAGACACAAGAAAACCAACTGTTGAACAACTAGAACAACCTATCCTTGAAGAAACCAAAGTAGTAGAAGAAATACAAATTCAATCTATTGAAACACTACAAGTCTCTGAACACAAAATGGCTAAAGAAGGAGAAGGATCAACTAGAATCAACATGACTCCTGAAAAAATAATAGAATATGAAAGACAACAAAGGGAATGGAGAAGACAACAAGAAGAAGAAAGAAGAATTGAAGCGAAAAGAAAAGCTGCAGAAGATAGAAGAGCAGAAGCACTTCGAAGAATAGAAGAAGAAGCAAGAAGAGAAAACCAAAATCGAAGAACACAAGAAAATGAACAAGAAGATAATAATGATCAGGAAGCCACTTTTGGCTTTCCTATTTTAGATGCAAGAGCAATACTAGGAGAAGAAATAAAAATGAAATATATTCCACCTTCAGTATTGCCGAATTTCTATGGAATGTCAATAGAAGATCCTGATGCATTTATGTTTGAGTTTGATATCTTGTGTAGAACATATGGATATACTGATGATACTCATAAACTTTGACTTTTTCCTGCTACTTTAAAAGCTGCAGCCTTAAAATGGTTTATGGGATTAGGAGAACACACTATGGATTCTTGGAAAGACATGAAGAAAATATTTCTTAAAAAGTATCAAGCTTACTGTAGGGCTAGAGACTCGAAAGAAGACATTTTCAGAATGTCTCAACAGGAAGATGAAAGTTTGGAAAAGTATTTTGAAAGATTCCTGTATAATTTACAAAAATCCAAACATCATTCTCTCAGTCAAGATACCATCCGCACTATTTTTCTAAAGGGTATTAGAGATGAGTATTTAGACATTCTTAATGTAATGGGAACAAGAGATATTTCTAATTTACCATTTGAAGAAATTGTTGAGTTATGTCAAAAATACTCTAGGGGAAGAGCTAAGAGTGGAAAAAGAGATATTTCAACAAGAACTTCCAAATCTGCAGCAAGTGCAGTAACAAGAGCAGAGATAGGAAGCATACTAGAAAACCTTAAGACGGATCTCTTGAGCACTTTGGGTACACAGGTAGATGTTTTAAAAGCTAAAAAGAGAAAAGAAAAACAAGATGAAGTTTTAGCAATCTTCTGTCCAAATTGTAGACAAAAACATCCACTCATGGAATGTCCTTTGCAAAATATACAAGTATGTGGACTATGTACAGAAAATCATGTAACCGAAAAATGTCCAAAGTTAAAAGAATTTCAAGGGGAATAAAAACAAGGAGTAGATTATCTCTACTATTTAGCACCAAGAAGACCTTGGCAGCCAAGAATGCCTCAACAGTTTCCTCAACAAAGTCCCCAAAATTTTCAATATCCTCAAAACACATGGAATACACCGATGCCATGGCAGGCTTGGCCACTACAACAATATCAAAACCAACCTTCCCAAGGTTGGAGGGGATATGGTTATGGAAACCAACCACCACATCAAATGTATAACCAACAATATCAATATCAACAGCCATATCCTCACAATCATTTCCTCAATATCAACAATTCCAACAACAACAACCCATGCCATATCTAACTCAAAACCCGCCAATGATAACTCAACCGCAGCAACTTCAGCTGCCAACTAACCAACAACCTCCTAGACCAACACAACTACCAGCTCAGCCAGTAGCTAAACCAAGCAACAAGGTGGATAGACCAGCATATCATGTGGAAGAGGCAACATATTATCCAAATTATTCAATTCTTCTAGTACAAGATGTCCACCTAAGGTCTAGGAAGGTGTTACAAAAAAATTATCCTCTGATAATTGAAGAACAAATAGAACAAGGAGAACAAAGTGAACAATCTCAACCAGAAAAACAAATTCAAAAAGGTAAAGCTATCATGACACAAACTCCACCATATCCTGAGAGACTACTACAACAAAATATTCCAATATCTCTCCCTGAATTTAGTATTCTGGATGAATTGAAAAACACATATGTTAAAATTCCTTTATTGCAGGCAATTAAAGACATTCCGATATATGCAAAAATAATAAGGAATTATGCATTAAGAAATCTGGTCGAAAAAAGAAGGATCCACCAACAATCCAGGTAATTGGAAGTCTTTCAAATCTCATGTCTAGGAATACGGCCATTGAAAAATATGTTGATCCAGGAATTCCTATGGTTACTATTTTGATTCACAAATTTTTAGTGCCAAACACTTTAATAGACTTGGGAGAAGCTATCAATGTTATGACAACAGAGACTATGAAACATTTGAATTTGAACAACATTAGACCTACTACTACAGTCTTAGAACTTGCAGACAGATCTAAAGTTGTTCCAGAAGGTATACTAGAATATATCATTGTCTCACTGGATTCTTTGGAATATCCTGTAGACTTCTTGATTTTGTAACCAAAAACAAACTTGGGAGGGCATCCCTTAATTTTAGGTCGGCCATGGTTGGCCACCGAGATGCTTATATTGGATGCAGGTCAGGAAGTATGATTATTGCACATGGAGATGAAAGAAAGCATATCACATTATATCCTCCTACTCAATCTCCTTCTCTATTATCATTACTTGAGGAAAATGAACAAAAAACATTTAAACCTATTCTTAGTCTTAATCAAGTTTATAATTTAAGGGAGGAGGAAGAAAATGAGGATTTATTAGATCTATTCATCTCAGAACCAAATCTTTCAGAGCAAATTAGGATGACTCAATATGAAGCTGCTAGTTATCTTTTAAATGAATGTTTTCAGGAAAATTGCACAATACAATCATTGCAAAATACATTCAAAAGCATTTTTCCTATAAATTCAATTACCAATTCAAATAGAAAAATTATTGAAATCAGTCCTGAAATACATTTGAATATTGGTAACAACTTACAATCATCACAAGAGGAAAAGCTAATAACATTATTGCAAAAATATTCAAAATATTTTGCCTGGGATTATAAAGACATGCCCGGAATTCATCCAAAAACATGCATCCATCACATTTATACAGATAATGAAATCAAATCTGTTAGGCAACCACAAAGACGTATGAATCCCGTGATGAAGGAAATAGTGAAAGAAGAAGTACATAAACTATTGCAAGTCGGATTTATCTATCCTATTTCAGTTAGTCAGTGGGTCTCACCCTTAGTTGTGGTGCCTAAGAAACATGGGAAATGGAGAATTTGTGTCAATTACAGAGAGCTTAACAAAGCTACATTAAAAGATCATTTTCCTTTACCATTTATTGATCAAGTGTTGGATTCATTAGCTGGAAAGAATTTTTTCTCATTTCTGGATGAATTTAGTGGATATAATCAGATAAAAATAGCATTAGAAGATCAAGATAAGACAACATTCAAATGCCCTTGGGGAACATATGCATACAATGTATTACCCTTCGGTTTATGTAATGCACCTGCTACTTTTCAAAGAGAAGTTCTTGCTATTTTTTCTGATTTGATTCATGAGTGTGTGGAAGTTTACATGGATGATTTCACCGTGTATGGTACAACATATGATGATTGTTTAAATAATCTTGAAAAAGTATTAAAAAGATGCATTGAGACAAACCTATCACTCAGTAATGAAAAATGTTTTATGATGTCAAATGAGGGGATAGTGTTGGGACACCATATCTCTTCTTCAAGGATTAAGGTGGATCCAGCAAAAAATCAGGTCATTGTGGGTTTAACACCACCTACAACACAAAAAGAGGTTCGAAGTTTCTTGGGTTATGCAGGCTATTATTGGAGATTTATTCAAAATTTCAGTAAAATAATTTACCATTATTCAAGTTACTTTCGAAAGATGTAGAATTCCAATGGACTGATAAATGTCAAGATGCATTTGAAAAATTAAAACACAACTTATCAATTGCACCCATTCTTCGAGGACCTAATTGGTCTTTGCCATTTCAAATTTCAACTGATGCATCTGATACAGCTATTGGAGCATCACTTGGACAAAAAGAGAATCAATTCAATTACACTATATATTTCATTAGTAAAAAATTAACACCAACAAAATTGAATTATACTGTTACAGAGAAAGAAACGTTAGTTGTTGTACATGTAGTAAATAAATTTCGACATCATATAACAAGATATCAAGTTTATATTCATACGGATCATTCTGCTATAAAATATTTAATGAATAAATCCATTACAAATAACAGACTAACTCGATGGTTGTTATTGATGCAAGAGTTTAATATTACTATGAAAGATGAACCAGGAAAAGATAACCAAGTTGCTGACTTTTTGTCAAGATTAAATTTACCTGGTGATCCAAATCCCGTATCAAACAATTTCCCAGATGAACATTTATTCGTTATAAATGTCAAAAGCCCTTGGTTTGTAGATATAGCTAATTATTTATCATATGATATCTTACCACCTCATTACACAAGAAAACAAAAAACGAAGAATAATTAGAGATACTACCAGATATAGTTGGGTCAATGGAGATCTATTTTACACTGGTGCTGATTTAATCATTAGAAAATGTGTAAGGGAGGATGAAATAATTGAAATTTTGAAAGCTTGTCATGATGAACCATGTGGTGGCCATTTTGCAGATAAAAGGACGACATACAAAGTGCTGAAGCTTGGCTACTACTCGCCATCCATCTTCAAGGACACCAGGAATTATGTCAAAAGATGTGACATTTGCCAAAGAATTGGTAGACCAGTGGCATTAGATCAAATGCCATTAAAGTCACAAGTACTTATTGAACCATTTGATCAATGGGCTTTAGATTTCGTGGGACCAATCAACCCTCCATCGAATGGAAGGAAATACGTTCTTGTATGTACAGATTATGTGACTAAATGGGTGGAGGCCAAGGCAGTAGTATGGGCAACAAAAGAAACTATTATGTCTTTTCTATATGAAGAAATATTTGTCATATATGGAGTTCCTAAACAGATAGTGACTGACCAAGGTGCACAATTTACATCAAAACTTGTTCATGAAATTACAAAGACTTTCAAAATCAAACACAAAAAATCCACTCCATATCATCCTCAAGCAAATGGACAAGTGGAATCTACAAACAAAGTTCTAGAAAGTATTATGACAAAAATTGTGAACATGAACAGAAAAGACTGGTCAGAAAAGTTGAAAGATGCATTATGGGCATATAGAATAAATTGGAAAAATACTACTGGTTTCTATCCATATCAGTTAGTATATGGAAAAGAAGTTCTACTATCAATTGAATTTCAAATACAAACATACAAGCTAGCAGCAGAATTAGGGATGGAATTGTCGCAAGCACAACAAGAAAGGATTATGCAGTTAAACAAACTCGATGAGATTCAACAACAAGCAGTTGAACATACTACTCTAGTCCAAGAATAATGGATCAAATGGCATGATCGATTTATAAAGAATAAAGTGTTTCAGAAAGGAGATTGGGCAATCTTGTTCGACTCCAAATTCAAAGATTTCAAAGAAAAATTTACAACTCATTGGCTTGGGCCATATGAGATCGAATAAATCTTCGATAATGGAGCGGTAAAAATAAAAACAATTGATGAAGCATCTGTTTCGTTTGTGGTAAATGGACATAAGCCTATAGACATAGAAGATTTTATGAGAAAATTTTCAATGGATTCTAATTTGGAAATACTGGGACAGCATAGCGATATGCTTTCCAAAACTCCAGAAGAAGATTCATAAAAAGAATAAAAAATAAAAAAATAAAAAAATTTGGTTGTGAAAATCCAGGAAACTGGCACAATACAAACTCGAATTCCTATTGGAAAACCAACTTGTTTGGCCAATTTGAATTCTATTATCGTCTTCTGTTTACTTTAATTTACATTTTTGCAGATTGACCCTCAAAATCATTTTTCAGACTTGAGGACAAGTCAAAATATCAGTTTGGGGGAAGGTGTGAAATAAAAAAACTATGAAAATAGTTTTCAGCAGTTGAATTGAAGACAGAATATGAACTACAGTCATAAAGGGACCTGGTATATTATTTGACATTCGCAGAAGGGACTTGAATTATTGTTGAAAAATTATTCAGAATGAGACCTGAATGCGACAAAATAAATTTTCAAATATGGAACATCATTGTGAAATTACGCCAGAAAGGGACTTGAACATCATTGTGAAATTACGCCAGAAAGGGACCTGAAAATTTCAATATGTCATAAGGGACCTAAGAAGATCATAGCATATGTAAAAGTTTAACCTGCAAAAAGGGACCTAAATAATAATTATTCAAAATCAAATCAGATGCAAGAAAAAATAAAGTCTATATCAAGTCTACAAGAGCCATAGTAAAAAAAACACACAAGTCGATCATCATAAAAAATGGAGTACATCTGTACAGTAAGTAAAAAATTTTGCTTTTAAATTTTCAATTTTTTTCAAAATATTCTAGAATTAGATAAACTAATTTAATACTAGTTAATGCATCTTTTACCTACATTACATCACATTTCATCACTAATATTAACTACATTCCCTACATTCACCCACATTTTATAACCCTCTTCATGCCACTATTTTAATTTAACCCTATCCATATACTACTATTTGAAATATTTCATATCACTATCACACCCCATGTATTTCTTAACAAAAAGGATTATAAACAAGAGGTCACAAACTTCAACCCATAAGAAGAATTTTGAGAGACCTACAAAAACCATAAAACAAATGTTAGCATTCTTCATAAGTGATTAATTTTAAAAACTTGACTATTGCATTAGTCAATTTTTAAAATTAAAAATCAAAAATTTCAATACCAAAGTTTAAAACTATATGGCGCAATTCAAAATGAAATGGTGAGCGCAATTATGCAAATATATGAACAATGGAAAGCAATACAAAGAAATGAATGTAGTCTACGAATGAATGGTTATGGTGGCATGCATGTAATGCAAAACAATTATGATGCAATATAGCTACATGCAGTCAGCAAGTATGATGGTGCATAAGAGGTATGGAGAAATGAAAAGTATGGAGGCAAAGTTTAATGATGGAGCACAATGACATTATAGGCAATACATGCCATGAATGTGAAACGTGAATGGGATGCAGAAGGATGGGCACGACAATCAAAGAGAGGGACATGCATGGTCGGTCAAAGAGTTAGTGAACAGACAGAAGATTAAAAAACAAATATCACTGTGTAAAACAAAACAAACTCATTTCCGTCTCTGTTAAAACATTTCCCCTATTTTGTAAGCCATTTTCGCTCCTGTAGGAAGCCATTTATGCCATTTAAAACCTCAGAGACATTACTAGAGAAAGGTTGTCACCATCATCGCCATTAGAAGGCTCAGTGAGGGAAAGGAGTGCGTATTCAAGCACGTCCTGGTATCTGTGACCACTGTGAAAACACAAATGAAAGATAAGTTGAGAGAAGGCCGAGAGGAGAAAACACAGAAGGAAAAGCAAAAGATATAGTGAGAACAGGATAAATTAGAGTAATAAGAAGTATTCACGGCCACGAATCCAGAAAATTTGAATAAGCCATCCAATAGAAAGCAGAATTCTCTGAAGTGAGGTAATATTTGATTGTTTTAATAAATTTCGGGATTGTATCAATCAATCAAGCTCTGAGTTAAATAAGGAGTGAATTTATTTCAATATGCAAGTTTGTCATGCAACAAATTCTGCATTCAAACTATTTAAAAACGTGTTGACAAGTTTTAAAAATACTCTGCCATCGGTCAATCACGAAATTTTTCTTTGAATGAGTTCGTTAAAAGGAAATCTTAATGGATTTGTTATGGATTTAAAACTCTAGTTCAACTGAAGAAGACCACAAGATCAGAGAAAATTCATAAAGAGCAAGTGCATAGAAAAGGTAAGGTCGACACGTCCTCCTCCACAGTGTTTTAATTCAAATAGAAAACAGAGAAGTGGAATTACAATTCGAATGCATGAGAAAATTGTTGGTTCAGTTATAGATTTGTTTTAAAAACACACTCAGTCTACAAATTTATAACATAGCTTATGAAGCAAATGGAGGATAGATAGATGTGCTTTTGACAAAAGACAGAGTTGGGGAGCAATGAAGTAAGATATTTTACCATGAATTTTTGATGCAAATAATTGAAGTTTCTTTTGATGAATATACATTGAATTTGGATGTAGTGTTTTGGAAAATTTTTGTATGAAATAAGGAGTGAAAAATATTGCTGTGTATAAAAAAAAAATTACACACAATCCAATTCTTTTGCAAAACATAGGTTGTTTTTAAGAGAATATCCTCCATTCTTTTGCAAAACAGAGATTGATTTTAAAAGGAAAACAGAGAATTAATAGAAGGTGTAACATTAGAAACATAATTTTATGTTTTCTTACAACCTTTTCTATAAAATTATTTTGTTTATTTACAGTAAGAGTACATTCTTCAAAAGAAAAGGAACAGAGAATTGGTTGGTTGACAAAAGCAGAGAAGAAGAAAGGTAAGCCTACTACCATAGTTACACTTAGTGCTTAAATTTTTATTTTTGCAAAATGAAGTTAATGACAAGAGAAGGACACATAAAATGGTTTTTAGAACAAATGACCTCCAGAGCAGAGCCAAAGGATTTTCAAATAGAACACTAGAGTAGGGAGACTGTGGAAAAACTTTATCAGTCAGGGTTGATAGGTTTTCTACAAAAATTCAGAGGTCATAATGAGAGGGTTACAAAAGAGTTTGTAAATAACTTCAAATAGAATGAAACTATGGTAGGCAACATACATATCTCTTAAGTCCTTAATATATCTCTGAAGCATTAGATTTATCATTTTCAGGAGAATTATATCACAAAGGGTTACATTTTAGAGACAAAGGATGGACATTTTTCCTAGATAAAAATAGGAAAGGCTCCTTTGACAGATCAAAAGGAATTCCAAGGGAATGGTTTAATGAACCATGACCAGAATTGGTGTTGATAATTCAGAAATATTTCACTTGTGATACTAGATTCAGTGTAGTACATCTTTACCATGTGAGGATACTACAACACATAAAGGGAGATATAAGGATAAATTTTCCATATTTCTTCTACAGAAGTTTGATGAAAATGATAGAAAGTATAAAATCAGAAGCCAAACCAAAATAATTTCAATTCATTCACCATGGACTCATTAAAATTCTTTTATATCGTCAATTGAAAATCAAAGGAATGGTTTGGGAGGATTTCCTAGCTGAAAATGGGTTTACATAACATATTGTGGAAAACAAACTTCCATAGAAAAAACAAGGAACATCATGCATACATCTCTCTAGCCATCCACTAAATCAAAGAAACAATAGGGGGCAATGGTGTAGAAAAAGAAACATCTTTCTTGACTATTCCCAGGAGGAAAAAAGGGAAACATTCAGTATAACCAGAGATACAAATCATGGAAACTTCTCCTATTAGAAAACATGCCAAGGAAATTCTCGAAAGATTGGAACAAAAAGTGTATGAGGATCCTTTAGATAAAGATTCCTGCTTTGAGAACAATGAAGTAGAAGCTGCTTCAATTTCTAGAGATTCAAAAGGGGAAGATCAGAATATTTTCAGAGTTAAAGAGCTTACTGATAGCTTAGAAATAAGAAATATCATGGAAATACACTTGAAAGAGGAGAATGCAAATTATAAACTAACCAATGAAAAATTGGTTAAAGAGAATGAGAAGATCAGTGAGGAGATGGAGAAGATGAAAAGCAAAAAAAATCTTCTCTACACACAGGCTTTCAAGTGGCTTCAGGAGAAAAACTCCTGGAAAGCTAAGTATGAGAAACGGAAAGTAAAAACTACCATTTACAAAGAAGAGCAGGGTAAGGACATGAATTCTCTTTTGCAAAAAACACATCATGAGGTTACAGGATCAAGGATAGGATCAGCATTAGGTCTCCGAAGGTCAAAGAGGAAACAACAAGCATGAGGACATGCTTGATCTTCAGTTTGGGAAGATGTTGGGCCTTGTTTTTTATCTCTTTTTGCTTAATAAATACACTTTATTTTGCCACATTATCCATCTATATACCATCATATTCACCTTAAATTGACCCAAAGATGCATATACAGGTATTTAATTTATGTTTTTTGATTATTAGATGTTTTTGTAAAAATTGGAATTTAAGTGCAATTTTGGACAGCAGCAGAAATTCCCGTAATAGTATGATGGTTTGCATATGTGTTGGACACTTGGGCTCAAGTTGGATATGTTTCTTGAAAGCTCGGGAACTTGGAGTAAGATTACACATGTTGGCACAGTCAGATTGAGCTTTAATAGGTTCAGTCAAAGGTGGTCAAACAGGACCAGTCTTTATGGAGGATCCCTAGAAACTAGGTCAAAACTCTTATTTTATGGGATTTTACAGATTATGATGGATATGATAGATGAATTCGATCTAATATGATAGGATAAGGATATTTATGATTACTTGAGATATTTTAGATCAGTTTGTTAGATATTTCATCTATTTAAGCCTCACACTTTGAAGGCTTTGACATTGGAACTTGTATGACGTATTACTATTATTTCTAAGACTTGAAGACATAATAGAATATCTATTCTATCATATTTTGATGATGTTACATGCTGATTGATTGCTTGAAGTCTTAAGTAGCTGAGTTTACCTTCAATGTGCAAGGCAAGGGTGGAAGGGCCCCCACACCGAGCTAAGTGCACTTTTTAGTTTTCATAGCTGTAATTTATGAATTAATTTGCTTATGGTAGATTTATCATTTCCTACTTTCCTGCTTTCACAATAGCATTAATGATATAATGAAATCAGTAATGAAGTACAACCAGGACCTCTGAACATAGAGCCTCTTGATTATTATTTCATATATCTTAATCTATTGTTTAGAAGTTAGATTTATCATTTCCTGCTTTCCTGTTTTCACAATAGCATTAATGATATAATGAAATCAATAATGAAGGACAACCATGACCTCCGAACATAGAGCCTCTTGATTATTATTTCATATATCTTAATCTATTGTTTAGAAGTTAGATTTATCATTTCCTGCTTTCCTGTTTTCACAATAGCATTAATGATATAATGAAATCAGTAATGAAGGACAACCAGGACCTCTTAACGTAGAGCCTGTTGATTATTATTTCAGATATCTTGATCCATTGTTTAGAAATTAATTAAGTTAATTTTATATTTGTAATATGAATTTCTTTAACCGTCAATAATTCATCTTCTAAATTTGACTATAATTGAAACCCATATACTTTGGGGATGCTTCTAAGTTTACGAACCCGGATTGATAATAAATACTTGCATTAGTTTACAACAGTAAATTGACCCAACAATCCTCCTGGATCAACTATTTGCTACCAAAACATTACCAACTTTAATCACATTACCAATATTTGGTCACTTGATGATGGTCTCCATCTTTTTGGGATCAATCTTAAGTTCCTTTCCACCAACCTTGTACTCTAATCACCCTAAGGAATGTTGGGAAAACTCACATTTATCAAGTTTTTCAAATAGCTTATTATTTCATAAGGTCTCTAACACCTGCATGAGATGTGAGATGTTTTCTTCCGAGGTGGAGCTAAATATCAATATAGCATCCAACTACACTATTAAAAAATGAATCTAGAAAGGTCCACAATGCATCATTCATCAAACACATAAATGTAGTTGGTGGATTAGACTTACGAAAAGGCATTAGCATGAATTCATATAAAGCTTTCCTCATCTTGAAGGTATTCTTTCATATGTATTCTTCTTTTAATTTGAACAAATGGTTTTTTAATTTGAGATTTAATTTGGTGAATTAATTAGATGCTAAAATTAATATAGCAAGTTATTTATCTTAGGTAGAGGGTGCAAATTCTTGAGGGTGAACTTCTAAAATATTTATAGTTGATGAACAATCTCCAAGTCTCATCCTTATTGGGAAATATGATGATACGTTGTCCACAAGGTGAGGTACTTAGTTGAATTAATCCTTTCTCTATTACTTGTTGTAACTATTTCTTCACTTCATCCAACTTCCAATATGGCTTGTCTATACAATGTTATGTTAGTAAATAGAGAATAAGGAGCAATTGTGTCTCATGCTCCACTACCCTATTAAATGTTGACCTTTTAGTATCTTCAATAAATTTTGTATATTCTTGTAAACTATCCTCCAAATGGTGTTTTTACTCTTTAGTACATCCTTATAGAGATGCCTTTACTCAACTCATTCACTTCCTTGTAAATTATATCTCAATAAGAGGAACACAAACTTCCTACTTTATCTAATAAATTTCTTGGTTTAGATGGAAATTTCTAGAGATTTATTTGATTAACCTTTATGTACATTGATGATGAATGATTTTCCATCCTAAACTAGGTGATATTTGTTTTCTCTCTTCATGATGATCACATCCCTCAAGTACATGTAGGGGCTAATCCAAACACCACACCTTTCACATCAAGTGGAATCACATGTATCTCCACCTCATTAATGTAATTTTCACTCATGGAAAATCTAATATTACATTTATTAGTGACTATAAACTCTACAACCTTATTAACCCATCCCGGTGGGTAAGGGAAAGGATGGTTATGAACTTCCAATCCAAGCTTACTCACCAAATCCCCTGCTATCAGCTTTTCACACAAACCAAAGTCAAATAGACCATCCACCTTTTTCTTCTTGACTTGGATCTAGATATGGAAGAATATTAATGTGTCCTTTTGTTCATAGATATGGAGGTTACTCAGGTTCACCTCCTTTGAATTATAATGAAAGCAATATTCTTATCTACATCTAATTTTCTCTCTATTTTGTTCCTTGAATCCATGGCTAATCGGTTATTCTCCTTGTTATCCTTCTTATGTTTCTTTGGATTCAAATCTAGATGTAGAACCAAACACTTATATTTGGTATGACCATTGATGTTACAATGGTTATAGAAGTTGCTTGGATCCTTGCACCGATGTGTAGTGCATGCTATATTCTTAACCCTTTTTTTCTACTCCTTTCACTCCTTGGAATCAAAATGTTGGTATGTCTACTTAAAACTATTTGGTTTTCCTTTCTTCTTATTCATCCAAATATTATTTTTTTCACACATGCCTCACAAATGTTCCTAGGTTTAATTAACATCACTTTCCTCCTTAAATAAATATGGATTCCACCAGGAGTACATCTAAGTTCTTGGAATATACTCATAGAAAAATGGTTTGTTTTGTAAACTTTATGGTTTGTTGTTGCACATTTTTCCCTTACTTCCATTGAAAGTAATTCCAATGGATCCATTAGTCCTATCCATGCCTAATAGTGTTTATTTAGGTCTCAATGAGGGTTTAAAAACCTCCTACTTAGTTGTTGATGGATCACTATCCACTCTATATAAATTGCAAGAAATTTACTACTGCTAATGAAATCGAACTGAAATCAAGAGACACAAATTTCTTATACTATTATGCAGAAAGGAAAACACACGATAGAAACACATGCAATAATATGCAACCATTAAAACACAAGGAACACAATGAGTTTACAGGGGAACCCAACTGGGAAAAACCCTTTTGCTGCTTTTCATTAATTCAGATGATAATATGGATCAATTACAATGTCTTGCTTCAATCCTGAAGCACACCATGCACTGCAATTTTGATCTCCCGCTCATTGACCTACTATGACCAACACTTAGCCAAAATATGCCTATGTTATCCTCCTATTTCCTTGCGCAATCCTTGAGGAAATTAGCCCCTGGACAATAGGAAAATTCCATTTTTCCTTGCACAAATCCTGAAGGAATTGACCACCTACTCAATGAAAAAACATTATATGCTTAAATAGTATACAATTGATAATTACAATGTGCCTTTTACTCCACTCCAACTAGGCAATTTGAATACCATGCATGACTGGGACTATTTTTAGTAAATTTATCAGTTAACCGAGATATCAGTGAGTTAAAAACTGTTATAACTACTCAATTGAACTCCTACTGACTCCACTAAAGACTAGAGCTCGGTTAAATGAGTTTAACTAACAATAACTATATTGCTAAATTTTAGCAATCAACCCATGCACAACTCTACTTCTAGCCTACAACTCAAATTTATTGATTTAACTAGGAGAAAAATCTGTGTCACTCAAGCTAATTGCAAACCAAGTCATCCGGCTGATGTGGAAATTGAATTTCTCCATTTGACTAAGGCACAAGTCAAATGGATCCTTTTCTTGCTATGATTTTAACACACTCTAACTCTCTTTGTATGTATTTCTCACCGAGTTTGGTTGTGAAATTCTAACTTTGGTTGGGAAAATGATATCTTATACTCTTATCCCATGTGTATGCACATTGAAATAGAGTTCTACTTGTTACAACCATTTATTCAACTTTACAACATAACTATTACATTGATATGGTATAATGTCCACTTTAGCTTCCATTTTGAATAGAGAATAGTAAAATGTGATTTTGGAACTTGGAATATATTTCTATGAATCGTTTTATGACTCGTCTTAGTTTCTAATCTTCCCATTAAAACCAATATTTAATCTAGAGCTACCAAGCTCCTCGAAAGGTTTGAACTTGCTCTATAGAGTTGACAATAGTATCACCATTTCATAGGAGATGTTAAAGACTTATGCTTCCATATTTTTGAATCTCTCCTCTAAGTCATCCTTTGGATTGCTACTATATTTATTCACCATGGATAGGATTCGAGACATCTTCGTTTACACGAATTTATGGATCTTGCAATATTCCATAAAAAAAACTAAAGGAAATTTCTCAGATGCCAATATGATCTATAAGCTATAGTACACATTCACTATAAATTTCATAACATTAGATATTACAATTTACAACAAAATACTATAAGGTTATCCTTTATTTTGTGGTGTTTACTTACAATTAAAATTTAATGTTCTAAGCATAAGACTAAAAATATTGAAATAAATTGAGAAAATAAAAAGAAAGTCACAAAATAGAATGACCACACCATCCACACAATAAACACAAGATTTACCATAGGAAACCCAATATAAGAAAAACTAGTGAGAAGGTGACGATTATGCCTTTGTGTTTTCTTCTCATATATAAATTGCAAATACAAAGAAAAATGAAGTCATTATGGAGCTATATTAGACATTGTGCCCTTAATGGATGCTACAAGGTCTTCTACTTCCTCTTTTCTGCTCATAATATCCCACTTCTTTGCTCTACTCATCAATGGAATAATAAATTAATACAAGAAGAATGAAAAATTATATAGTGATCCATTTCAAATCAATCTCGACATATGACTCTCATCTTTGACTTACTAGATAAATAGAAGGGAGTAGAGGGATGTTATCCTGAAACTCCACCAACATGCATGTGAATTATTTGACAAATTACATCTACCATATTGCTCTTGTATGGCTTGGGAACTTCCATTATTACAAGTTGGTTTTGATATTTAGTTTTAAAATATTTTATATTTAAGTGTAATGAATATAAATGTTATAGGTATAAAAATTTTGACTGATGTTTTATTGATAGAAATTTGGTTATTTATCGATGAGCTTTTAGATATTTCTAATATTTGGGTAGATGAAAAGGGGTAATCAAATGAAAATGATTTTACTTGGGGTTTAATATTTAATATACATGTTAAATGATGTTAAAATAGGATTAAATCAATGATCTTGCTGGTTTTATTTTATAGGTAAACATTTTGTAACTTGGATTAGTTTTGGATTGGTAATAAGCGACCCTTTTAGATTCATGGATTGTCATTCACATTAACCATGTTTTCTATGGAATTTATGTCTTATGATAAGCTTAAATGCAATTTTAAATTATTATTATGAACTTTATAATTATTTATGAATGGTAATATGTAATTTAATGCAATTTTTAAATATTATTTGATCCTTATATAAAAGAAAAAAAGCATAAAAAGTTTTGTTTATTTATGTTGAAAGTGCGTGTTTTTTTAAATTGTGAAGCGTGTTTAATTACAAGGTGTTGTGAATGCATAGCTATCAATTTGCAAGGATTTTCCATGCTCCTTCTATTGTCCATATTACCATGATTGACATCCATTCTATAACCCATATTCTTGATCACTTAATTAAAAGGTACAAGTGTTAGTGAAGGCTTCAACTAAGCTCTAAACAGTATTCCAACTAGAGTTCAATGTTACTTATTGGAAATTTGGCATAATATGTGATGATAGTGGCTAAAACTATCCTCATCCATCTCAACAAATCTTATCATGTTATTCACTATTTGTTGTGATGAACAACGGGACATGTGTTTTCTTCCTCTTATTCACATCTGCATCTCATGCTTTAACATTTTCTTACTCTAAGTTATGTTTCAAAAACCCCATTGGATCCCTTAGAATGAAACCATTTACAAGATATTCAAATAATAAGAAAATTAGATCTTTATATGGTTTTCTAGTTTTAGAGAGAAAATATTAAAACATGAATTCATGTTAAATAAAGTGATGTAAAGACATTTAAAAAAAATATCCACTCAAATTCTAGGAGTCTTAATTTCATGTTTGAGCAATATTTGAATGTCATTATTTTTGTTGGGATAAATTAGAGGAAAAAATAATAATTAGAAATTAGATTTTTTGTTAAGGATTATTCAAGTATGAATTAGTTAATAATTTAAAGAAAATGATTCAGTTAGTTCATGGGTAGTTGATCTCAAGTCTTTGGGGGATATGTAAAAAGAACTCCAAAATTCCATATCTGTGGTTTTTTGGGGGAGTGAAAAAAATATGAAGGGTCTCTGCAATGAAACATGGACAAAATTAATGTATAAAGAACCCCTATGAATTCTATTCCAAGATTCGAATTGTGCACTTAATTTCTCAATGCACTGGAGGATATACAAATATATTTCTTAATTTTTTATTCAGATTCACATTTTGTAGCACACGTAACAACCTGTAGACTTGTTGGCAGGGCGTTTTGGTTTTAATTTCTATTTATCTAACTTTGTTTTTCAACGAGTGAATGAATGTTTTGAAAGGTTGGTACAATAGCTTATGGTTGTGATGAAACCAACAATAATTGGAATGGAGCCCAATTTGATCTGCATAATCTAGTAAAAGTGTGGATATTCGAATCTGAGTATTACGACCTTCCTAGGCTCCCTTTCCATGGGTGGATACAGAGTAGATTCAAGTAATGCACATTATTATTATTGTTTTGTATGGAATCAATGTCAAATTCAAGAATGCCTTATCCCTATGTATTGTGGTGAGCAAATAAAATCTTGGAACTCCTAGAACATAGTTAAACCAACAAACCAATTAAATTGTCATCTATAGAAATTCTTGTTCCCTTGAGGCATTCCTATGATCATAGTTCAGTTCTTGCTCCACGTGTATAATTCCCACTACCAAAACAGAGCATTTTAAGACAAGTTTTTCAAAATGAAGAAGTGTTAAAGGATTTGTTTTCCTTGAACAAGAGAATTTAGATTTAAGTGAACATTTAATTGCCTAGTGACCTGAATGAATTTTAGTTACCCCGAGAAGAAAACTACACCTCTCCCCTACATCATTAGTGGTATAAATGCAAGTTTACATTTGAAGTTTACAGTTGACAGCAAGGTTATTCCCTAGTGATTTTTGTGCAAGAGATGACACTCAGGATCGAAGGAGGTCGAGGTGGAAAAGGAAGAGGTTTTTGACATATGTCTAATGCGTAAGTGTTGGAATAGGTAAGACTTCTACAAGAAAGGATGGATGTTATTGAAGTAGCCAGACATCGATATCCTTAAGTTGGGGACTCTAGTGAACCAGACAAGGAATCCTCTGAAGAAGAAGGAAGAGTAGTAGAAGAAACTACATAATTGAGGGTTCTTAAGTCCATTTTAAGTTCTAGTTCAGGGAAAAAAGTTGAGATTCTGATATATGGGGGGAGTCTAGAACTAGAGAGTTGACTGACTGGATAACCGCCTTGGATAAATAATTTGACTATGAAGAATTAAGTGAGGACAAGAAAGTGAAATTTGTTGTTACAAGGTTGAGAGGAAACACAACCTTATGGTGGGACGAGGTGCAGGAGGAAAGAAGGTTAAGAAAAAATCCAAGATTAAGAGCTGAAGCAGAATGGTGGCTAAGTTAAAAGGTAAGCTCCTACCCAAATATTATGAGTTGATGTTGTTTATCAAAATTAAAAAATATAAACATAAAATAATGATAGTAAAAGAGTACACAAAGTAATTCTACAAGGTAAACACCAGGGCGGGATTTATAGAAGATACCCCTTAGTGATTTGTTAGATATATCAATGGTATAAGGTTTGACATACAAGATTAAATAATTTTTCTATCAATGGGATTTGCATATCAGGATACATTAAAGGCTGAGGAAAAGTTGGCAAGAAAGAGACAAGGAAAAACTAGAGGTATGGCAAGAGGAAGAGGACAACAAAATGTTGAGATTCAACAAGATGATTATCTTAGTGAAAATTAAGCACCTTCACTAAGTGGGACCGACATACTATTTTTAGGTGTATGTCTATTTTTAGACCTGGTAAGCATATTCTATAAGTTGCAGGATGTTAATTGTAGATGGTTGATCAAGTTGGAAAAATAGATGAGATTCTATTTTTAGAACATTGGGTGAAGTCTATTATAGATCGCTAATCTAAAAATAGATGCATGTCGATTATTATTAGCCCTTAATAATAATCCGACAATAAATATCAACTTATTCTCTTGGAGCACTTTATTTCAGTGAACAAATTTGGAAAATCAGTGGGCTGAACGAATTACGCAATTCCTAAGGTGGTTGGTGACTCATGCATGGAGGACTCAGTTATAACTGATAGTGGCAAGTTGTGACAGAGTTGGAAGAGTAGTTATGGGAGTTGTTATTTAGTTTAGGGAGTTGTTATTTAGTTTAACTCAGTTAAGTGAGTTAAACTCAGTTGTGCTAGTTGTATCTAGTTCTAACTGAAGATACATTAGTGAGAGTTTAGTGAATTATTTATTTAATTAATTCACAACTAGAGACTCACTTGAAACTGAACAAATAAAACAATTAACTACTTGCATGTCAGTTCTAGTGGAGACCCAGTTGAGAGATAGGTGAAAGGGTGAGATGGACTGTCTGTTGTGACTATAGTGATGCATTCAATGCATCTGACACACATTAGAGATGCCAATGAGGATTACGCAGTCAAGGAAAGGAAAATTTGAACTCATTCCGGGGTCTTCTTCAGCAGGGATTACGCAGTGGAGGCAGGCTGTCAGGAGGCAAGAAATTGGTGCATAGATATGCAAATTTATGCATGATAGTGTGTAATGATTATTGATTGTACTGAGAGCTTGATGTACTAATATTTGTATGAGATTATTACATGATCCATTGATATATATAATATATGATAGTTGGGGTTTTTAGCTTTAAGATTTCTCGTTAAACAACTGTGTTTATGTGCGGTGATTTTGCTTCATATGTGTTTTGCAATTGGCAATTTAATTTCTACAAAGAATTAAGTGGAAGGATTCTATATTTAACATAAGTTAATTTGTTAGATCAAGGGAGTTCGGTAATATACATGCATCTTGTATAATTTATAAATGGTATTGAAGCAATGTAATCACTGAATATTGCAATCTTGAAGCGATGTTGAGTTTTGTGCTGGTGGACAATTCGAATTTGCTGCAAGAATTTCTTGGTGCGACAGTTGAGTATTCATTGAAATGGCTTTCAATGGGTTGCGGTTGGAGTATGCCCTTGAGGGTAGCTCGAACTACATAGCCTGGAAGGACATGATGGAGGCGGTGCTTGAAGATAATGGTCTGAAGGAGTTCATCGATAGCGATGTTCCTAAGCCTACTTCTAGCGATGCTGCATTACTTGACACATGGCAAAAGAAAGTAGCGAAGACAAGAAGAATTATGTTGGAAGGTGTGAAAGACCATATTGTGTCAAGCCTTCACGGGAAAGCCACTCCATTTGCAATGTGGAAGGCTTTAACATATATTTTCCAAAGTAGCAGTGACCATAGGAAGTTGGCGCTGAAAGATAAGATCAGAAAAATCAAAATGGAGGAGGGCGACAGTATTCCAAAATATCTCACGAAGTCTGTCCAATGTAGGGATGAGCTGGGGAGTGTGGGAATCACATTTGCGGATGATGACTTGGTGAGCTTGGCTCTCCTTGGGCTACCAAAGAGTTGGCACAGTTATCAGGACTCTGTCAATGGACGGCAGAAATTGCCAGATATGGAGTTGTTAATCAAGGTTGTCATTGATGTCAATAGCTGAGATGGAAAATATTCTTGTGATGTCAATGAACGTCATGCAATCCCTAGGTGCTAAGGATGCCATCAATGAAGAGTTCAACCCATGAAGAAGTCAAATAACTAATGAAGAAGTCCTAAGAAGTCCTTAAACTAGCTATAATGTTGCATGTGCCTTGATGATCTAGACCTTAACCCTTGATGACATATGGAGTCATACACTTGATGATGTCATACACTAAATGAATAAGCGCAATTGCTGATGGCACTTGATGAAGGTTGAAAGACTAGATGATAATGTGGAAGATATCATTTGATGTTGGAAGACTATTTGAAGTTCTCCTAATGATGTTGCACAATAACATATCATTGCACAATTATGTGATGACATGGATGATACACTCATTGTTGGACACTATCATGATGACATGGATGTCCTACATGTTCCTATGATGATGAAGAAGCCAAATAATGGAGAAGCCAAACAAAGAAGTTGTACCGTCCTAATCATTTTATGTACTAAATAAGTTAAAGATAGTCACAAAGAAAAATATTTTTTCCAACCTTAGAAGCAATCTTTCAACATGGGACCTAGACCATATTAAAGAGGATTTTTTCCTCTTTCCAATGAACTCTTATTTGTCCCAAAACTCCTAGCAGTTTGTGAGATATTAATTTTTCAAGTTAAGGAAATAAATTTGTCCTTGAGCCGGCCTGTGCTAGCCCATTCATGTCGGCCTACCTCCATAGTGACATGTCTCTTCATAGGGATAAACAACTATATATATATATATAGTTGTGCTCATCCATTTCAATCATAAAAAAAATTCGGTCTGAATTTTATAATTCAAAGGCAGACAGTAAGGAGGACAACGAAGAAGAGGACAACAAGAAATATTCTTGAAGATAAGGACAAAAAAATATCCGTTTGGGTAATTTTGTGGATATAATTATAGTGACGTTGGTGCAGTCCTATTAAAAGTGGTGTTGGTGCAGTCCTATTGCAAGTGACGTTGGTGCAACAATTTAAGGGTGCAGTTCTATTGAAAGTAGCTCGAATTACAGCTTAAGCATGAGGGCACAACTTACTGTAAGAAAGCATAGTTCAGAGCACATTAGAGTGGCAGCATAAGAGGGAGCAGCTCAGACTGTTTGATAGGTTGTTTTGTGAACTGTTGTAGGCCGCAGGCCTAACCTCCTTGAACAGGTGGTTGCGGGGAGTAATTAAGGGCTGGTTTGTGAGCACAAACAGTCATTTGTGGTTTATAACTCTTATTTACAAGCTCGATACTGTGTGAAGGAAGCCACCCTATATATAGTTCAGACCCTACACAACAAATTGCACTTCAGAGGTAGTATTACAGATGTAACATCTTGTAAATACCACTGTAGTAGAGATATATGAGGCATTGCAGCTCGGATTGGATCAGCAGCTCTGTGGTATATGAATATAGCAGCTTGGAGGTACAGTAAGAAGCCTGGATTGCGGAACTAGAAGGCAGTCTTGACATTGTTGAGCTGCTTATCGAAAATTCTTACAACAATCTTGAAGACATTGTAGGATTGTTGGAGTAGCTGACTTTCTTGACTACTGAAGGAGCAGGCCAAAAGTAGACTTTTGAGGGGGAAATTAAAGTAGTATCTTTGGAACATTATTTGAAGTAGACTTGTAGTGGAAGCTGATATTAGAGACATTAGTGAAGACCTCATATGCATTGTTGAAGTCATCATGTGGTGACCTTGGAGAAATTGTTTGGGTACGATGAAGAGCAGTGGTGAAACCTTCTAAAGAAGTCAAGGTAATCATTGATGAAGTGGCGTGGAGACTAAGTGAAAGCGTTGTTGAAGATTGACAAGACTCGTTGAAGAAGATATTGGGAGTCATGAATAATTACTAGACTCTTTTGATGAATTAAAGCAGGAGGGTGGAGCCCCATAAAGACAAGGTTGGTGCCTTGGAAGATAGGGTTGGAGCCCTAGAGGATTGGAGTCCTCAAGAGACCAGGTTGGAGCCTATACCAGATATAGGGTTGGAGCCCTTGAGGTTGGTGCCTCAGAATTGACAGGGTTGGAATCTTGGAAGTCCAAGTTGGTGCTTGGAAAATACAGGTTGGAGCCTGGGAGATTGAAGATTGGTGTCTTCATCTAGGGTTGGAGCCCTACATATATTGTACTTGATTTATTGTAAATAAGAATTAATAAAAGAATTTATTCTTATTGTTCATTTTGTGTTCTAAATATAAGTGATCTAACTGGTAAAATTAACAATTGAAAAGAAATATTGATTCACCCCCCTCTCAGTATTTCCAACAATTGGTATCAGAGCTAGTACCTTCACTCAAAGCCTAACAGCTTGAAGGTTAATCATTATTACACAAATGGCAAAGCCAAGGAAGAAAGTCTCCAATCCTCCTAAAGATGTGTCTTCCTCAAACATTGAAATTGAAGTAAATCAATTTGCGAAGGCTCCATTGTTCAATGGAAATTTTGATATATGGCTGGCAAGAATGAGGAATTTCTTGAAGACTCAAGGAATTGAAGTTTGGAAATCAGTGATTACTAATGACACGATGGACGAAGAATCCAAGGAGTACAATACAAGAGCAATGAAGGCAATTTTGAATGGGTTACCAAATTCTGTGAAGGCCAATTTTGAAAAATGTTCGTCAGCAAAATTCATATGGGACAAACTTCATGATGTCCACTCAAAAGGAGTGTTGACAATGATCTCCAGTCAAGAATATGATGGAAAACAAGAAAGAAGTCCAGAATCCATCAAGGAAGGTGAAGATAAGAGAGATGACAACAAGGCCAAAGAAGACCTAGAAGATGAAGAGAACAAAGAAGACTTTGAAGAAGATCTCCTGAATAAACTTATGGCTTCCATGGAAGATATTAATGGTTTGAAAAAGGAAAATGAGGAACTTAAGAAGAAAGCGCAAGATGGTAACCAAGACAAGACAAGGAAGGAAGTTGACTTTGTTAAGCTTCAAGTACAAGAAAGAGATGAGGAGCTCGCCAAAATTAAAGAGGAATTTCATCTAAACAAAAGAAAGCATCATGAAGAAGTCATATCTATGACAAATCAATTGGATAAGGCAAAGAAAAGGGAAGAAAATTTGTCAAGCCACCTTGAACAAAGACTTAAGAGCTTGAACAACCTTGAAGCAGAGACTAGTCAATACAAGGAAGAGGTCTCCTCTCTTATATCTCAACTAGAAGAAGCAAGGAAACAAGCGCAAGGAGCCGAGAAGGTGATGGAAACTTTGGCATTCATAGAAGGACAATTTAATGAAGCAGAAAAGGAGAGAAACACCATGATATGCCAACTAGAAGAAAAGGATGAATAAATCTTGAAACTAAAATCAGACATCAATCTTCTCAAGGCCGAAAAATGTGAAGCTACAAGAATAAAAGAAGAAATGGAGAGCAGTCTAGCAAAAGAGAATGAAGAAGTCTTCATAATGAAATCAAATATCATCTCCCTTAAAATTTAAGCACATGAAGAAACAAGGATGATGGAAGAAACGAAGAAACAACTAGTTATGAAAGATGAATATTGTGAAAAGTTGAAAGGAGAAATTGTCTTTCTTAGAAAGGAAGTTGACTTGTTGAATAAGAACTTGAAAAGCTCTCAAACCCTAGATGACATCCTAAGTGATCAAAGGTCTCCCCTTGATAAATCAGGTCTTGGATATGCAGGTGAATCCTCAAGCAAGAATGATAATGCTTCAAACAACAAAGGTGTGAGGAACCTAGAAAGAAATGTTGATGCTCCCAGTTCCAGCAAGGGTAAGGAGGAGAATCAAGACAACAACGGAAGAAATTCTATTCCAAGGACAATTGTAGATGGTGTCAAGAATACAAAAGGCAATGAATATCATCAAATAATCCCAAGGCAAAAATACTTCAGAAGTACATCAAGGAAAACTCCATTTCCAAGGTATCAAAGTATATTTCTTGGTTATTGCTATTCTTGTACAAACTTTGGGCACATGGCAAAAGACTGTAGGGCATATCACAAAGACAAATATAATGGTCCCCGTCAATCTCCTCCAAGAAATTTTGCAAGAAGAAGTCATGATTTCTTATTCATGAACAAAATAGAGTGCTTCAATTTCCATAACATTGGACATATGGCACGCGATTGTAACTTGACTTGGGCCCCTGCACAAGCTATAACCATGCCAGAGAAGAAAGCTACACAAGTATGGAGAAGGAAACAAGTTGGGTCCAGAAGTCTCTTGAACACTCCAGCCAAAAACACATGTTTTTGATTTGATGAAGATATCCTTGGCAAAATGTGATATTTCAAGTGTTTGATGATGAGACTCCGCCAAAAAGGAGACCATGCATACTATTAGGGGGAGTTGGTGACTCATGAATATTCTTGCAGAAGTCTTCTATGAAAAGGTGTTATGGAATCCATGATGAGTCACACTTGGAAAATCTTGACAAATCATCTCTCGAGAGTAACTCCATTGAAGAAAATAATGAAATTGTGAAGATTTCTTCCACTTGATCACAAGGCAGCAATCTTTGTTGTCTAAAGAAGCTAGAAGAGCTTATGCATGCAGGGGGAGTTGGTTCATCCATGGAGAAATATAAATACATATATCATGGAACACATTTCCAGAAAGAAGAGGACCATTATAGGGGGAGCATCGTACCTATTAAGAACTATTATTGACGAAGAAAATATGATAAAGAGAAGCAGCTTGATAGGGGGAGTATTCAAGCACCCCTTTTTCCATTGACGTCAAAGGGGGAGAGAATGTTGAAGGGCAAGAATATTGCCATCAATGACAAAGGGGGAGATTGTTAATCAAGGTTGTCATTGATACCAATAGTTGAGATGGAAAATATTCTTGTGATGTCAATGAACGTCATGCAATCCCTAGGTGCTAAGGATGCCATCAGTGAAGAGGTCAACCCATGAAGAAGTCAAATAACTAATGAAGAAGTCCTAAGAAGTCCTTAAACTAGCTATAATGTTGCATGTGCCTTGATGATCTAGACCTTAACCCTTGATGACATATGGAGTCATACACTTGATGATGTAATAAACTAAATGAATAAGCACAATTGATGATGGCACTTGATGAAGTTTTAAAGAATAGATGATAATGTGGAAGATATCATTTGATGGTTGGAAGACTATTTGAAGTTCTCCTAATGATGTTGCAGTATAACATATCACTGCACAATTATGTGATGACATGTATGATACACTCATTGCTGGACACTATCATGATGACATGGATGTCCTACATGTTCCTATGATGATGAAGAAGCCAAATAATGGAGAAGACAAACAATGGAGAAGCCAAACAAAGAAGCTATACTGTCCTAATCATTTTTTGTACTAAATAATTTAAATACAGTCACAAAGAAAAATATTTTTTTTTTCCAAAATTAGAAGCAATATTTCAACATGGGACCTAGACCATCTTAAAGAGGATTTTTTCCTCTTTCCAATGAGCCCTTATTTGTCCGAAAACTCCTAGTAGTTTGTGAGATATTAATTTTTCAAGTTAAGGAAATAAATTTGTCCTTGAGCCGACCTGTGCTAGCCCATTCATGTCGGCCTATCTCCAGAGTGACGTGTCTCTTCATAGGGATAAACAACTATATATATATATATATAGCTACTCTCATCCATTTCAGTCATAAAAACATTTCGGTCTGAAGTTTATAATTCAGATGCAGACAATAAGGAGGACAATGAAGAAGAGGACAACAAGAAATATTCTTGAAGATAAGGACAACAAAATATCTGTTTGGAGCCCTAGAGGATCAGAGTTTTCAAGAGACCAGGTTGGAGCCTGTACCAGATATAGGGTTGGAGCCCTTGAGGTTGGTGCCTCAGAATTGACAGGGTTGGAGCCCTTGAGGTTGATGCCTCAGAATTGACAGGGTTGGGGCCTTGGAAGTCCAAGTCGGTGCTTGGAAAATACAGGTTGGAGCCTGGGAGATTGAAGATTGGTGTCTTCATCTAGGGTTGGAGCCCTGCATATATTGTATTTGATTTATTGTAAAGAAGAAATTAGAAAAATAATTTATTCTTGTTGTTCATTTTGTGTTCTAAATATAAGTGATCTAACTGGTAAAATTAAAAATTGAAAAAAATATTGATTCACCCCCCTCTCAGTATTTCCAACAGGAGCGATTTTGTTCAGATCTAGTGCAGGAGGAGATAAGGCGAAGTACCAGGGATGGCTCTTCATCAAAGAATGATGATGATGATAATTGTGCTTTGGTTGCCAAAGCAAGGAAAGGGAAGGGAAATAAATCCGATCCAAAATCTGAGGCTAAAGGCAAGAAGCTGGATTTGTACAAGGTGAAGTGTTTTCACTGTCACGAACATGGGCATATTGCCACTAACTACCCACAGAAAAAAGAAGAACAAGAAGGTTGTTAGAGCTACAGTAGGTGAGGCCCTTACCTCTCAATTTGAACTTGATTTCTCTTTGATCGCATGCTTGGTTTCAAGCGAAATGGGATCGGTGTGGTAGCTTGATATTAGTGCTTCCTTCCACATGACAGGAGACAAGGAGCTGTTTAGTGACTTGGAGGAGAAAGATCTCCAAATGCATATAAAGATGGGCAACAATGGTAGATACAGCGTGACCGGCATTGGAACCATTAACTTTAAGAGGGAGTCATTTGTTGAAATATTTTATGCATGTTCTAGGCCTGAAGAAGAACTTGGTCTCAGTCGCGATGTTGGAGGACATATGTTATGACGTTGTTTTCAGCGAGGGAAAAGATTTCCTACGACATAAAACAATAGATCAAACCAAGAGAATATGGATTCAAGTTAAGAATCTCTACAAACTAGAGGTAGATGGCTACGCTGCAATGATGGGCAAAGCAAAAGAAGTGGTGAGCTGGGATGAGGACGAATTATGGCATAGGAGGTTGGGCCATCTTCACCATGGAGCCTTGAAGATTTTGCAGCAGATTTCTACTGGACTTCCAAAGGATACTCTTGTGCAGTCATATCAGTGCAAGGGATGTACTATGGGTAAGTTTGTGAAGACCACCTTTCAGGAGAAGGAGAACCGTGCTTCGGTGATCCTGGAGAGAATTCACATAGACGTGTGTGGACCTTTCTCAGTTGCTTCAACAACAAAAAACAGGTATTATGTTATATTTGTTTATGAATATTCTCATAGATGTTGGATCTTCTTCATGCAGAAGAAGAGTGAAACATTCTCAAACATCTGTGAGTTTAAAGCATTGGTGGAGAAGGAGTCGGGGAAGCAAGTGAAGGCTCTGCAGAGCGATAATGGCAGTGAATATATCTCAAACGAATTCAAAGACTTCTGTAGAAAAGAAGGAATTCGAAGAGAACTCATAGCGCCTCATAACCCACAGCAGAATGGGGTCACGGAGAGGAAGAATAGAACGATCGTGGGTGCTGCACAAGCTATGCTGCATGACCAGGGCCTACCAATGCACTTGTGGGCGGAAGCATGTAACACTATAGTTTATGTGCAAAACCGTTGTCCTCATAGAGCACTTGGCATGAGTACACATGAAGAAGATTTTACTGGTGAGAAGCCTGATATTTCTCATTTGAAGATTTTTGGCTCATCTGTTTACATTCATGTGACAAAGGACGCTAGGAAGAAGCTGGAGCCGATTGCAGAAGTTGGGATATTTGTGGGGTACACAGAAACACCCCATAATTATCATGTGTATTTTCCAAACAGTCGGATGACTGTGGTGCAACAGGATATAAAATTCAATGAGGAGAAATACATGAAGTTGTCTCTTGAGAGGGAGCTACACTTGCATTCAGAGGAGGAACTTCTTGTTCCCAAATATGAGCCTCTAGATGTGGGTCAGCCACAGGAGGAGGATCATGGACTGGAGGAGTCCACTCACGCGGAGCCAAACATCAGAAGAGGCATAAGGCATACCACAAAAGCTAAGAGACTGAAGCTTGATGCAGCACAGAATGTAGGAGTCCCTACATCACAGTGCAGACAGAGACAGTCACCTGACCAATTCACTGGGTACATGGCTCTCATGAAAAAGTGCACCATTAAAGAGCCATATTCCTTTGAGGAAGTAGTGCAGGAGCCCACATGGGTATATGCCATGGTGGAGGAGTATGACTCCATTGTCAGAAACAATGCTTGGGAGATTGTTCCAAGGCCGGTTGGTAAATCAGTGGTAGGTTCAAGATGGATCTACAAGGTAAAGCAAGCTACTAATGGGAGAATCGAGAAGTATAAGGCAAGATTTGTTGCCCGGGGCTTCTCACAGATCGAGGGGATTGATTATGAAGAAACCTTTGCACCTTTCGCACAGTATTCTTCCATAAGGACCATCCTTGCTCTCCCAACGCAAATGGGTTGGCACATTCATCAGATGGATGTGAAGACTGTGTTCCTTAATGGGATCATTGAGGAAGAAGTGTACATTGAGCATCCTGAAGGATTTGAGATCTTCAACAGTGAGTTGCATGTGTGTAGACTCAAAAGAGCGATGTATGGGCTTAAGCAAGCACCTCGTGCTTGGTACACACAGATCGACAACCATTTCACTAGACTTGGCTTCACCAAGAGTGAGGTGGGTGCAAACCTATACCAAATTGTGGTGGAGGGTAAGCTTTTAATCAATGTTCTTTATGCTGATGATTTAATACTAATGGGTGATGAGCAGCTGATACACTCATGCAAGGAATATATTGCAAAGGAGTTTGAGATGAAGGATTTGGTCCTCTTTCATTATTTCCTTGGATTGGAAATATGGCAGCGAGAAGGTGAATTGTTTGTGTCTCAAGGCAAGTATGCTCGGGAGATACTTGGTAAGTTTCACATGCAGGACGGCAAGCCCATGGATACTCCTCTTCCAAGAAATTGGAGGAAAGAGGATGCTACATCGGCAGAGGTAGTGGATACTACTGTCTATCAACAATTGGTGGGTTCACTCATGTATTTAATTAATACAAGACCAGACATATGCTATGCGGTGAACCAACTTAGTCAAGCGATGGTTAAGCCTACCAAGCTCTTTTTGAAGGCAAGAAGGCATGTCCTGAGATATCTCAGGGGCACATCTGAGTATGGCTTATGGTACAGATAGACAGATGAGATGAAGTTGCATGGCTTCACAGATGCAGATTGGGCAGGCAGCCCAATGGACATAAAGAGCACATCAGGAGGGGTTTTCGATATCGGATCTACAACATTTTCTTGGTACTGCAGGAAACAAAGATCCATGGCACTCAGTTCAGTGGAAGCGGAATACATGGCAGCAAGTCAAGCTGCATGTGAGGCTATCTGGATGAGGAAGATCCTAGCCATCGGTTTGTTCGGTTCTCATTTAGATCCTACATTGATACATTGTGATAATCAAAGTTGCATTAAAATCTCGATTAATATTGTGTTTCATGATAGATCTAATCATATAGATATCTGGTATCATCATATCAGATATTGTATGCAGCGGAAGATCATGTTGCTTTAGTACATTCCTACGGAAGATCAGGATGCAGATATTCTGACGAAGGTGCTCACCAGGAGAAAAATCAAATACCATAGGGACAGGATCAGGGTGAAGGATAATCCCTATCTTGTTGAGAGGGAGTGTTGAGATTCAACAAGATGATGAGCTTAGTGAAAATTAAGCACCTTCACTAAGTGGGGCCCGCAAGCTATTTTTAGGTGTATGTCTATTTTTAGACATGGTGAGCATATTCTATAAGTTGCAGGATGCTATTTGTAGATGGTTGATCAAGTTGGAAAAATAGATGAGATTCTATTTTTAGAAGATTGGGCAAAGTCTATTTATAGATCGCTAATCTAAAAATAGATGCATGTTGATTATTATTAGCCCTTAATAATAATCTGAATATAAATATCAACTTATTCTCTTGGAGCAGTTTATTTCAGTGAACAGATTTGGAAAATCAGTGGGCTGAAGGAATTACGCAATTCCTAGGGTGGTTGGTGACTGATGCATGGAGGACTCAGTTATAACTGATAGTGGCAAGTTGTGACAGAGTTGGAAGAGTAGTTATGGGAGTTGTTATTTAGTTTAACTCAGTTAAGTGAGTTAAAATTAGTTGTGCTAGTTGTATCTCGTTCTAACCGAAGATACATTAGTGAGAGTTTAGTGAATTAATTATTTAATTAATTCACAACTAGAGACTCACTTGCAACTGAACAAATACAACATTTAACTACTTGCATGTCAGTTCCAGTGGAGACCCAATGGAGAGATAGGTGAAAGGGTGAGATGGACTATCTGTTGTGACTATAGTGATGCATTCAATGCATATGACACACATTGGAGATGCCAATGAGGATTGCACAGTCAAGGCAAGGCCAATTTGAATTCATTCAAGGGTCTTCTTCAGCAGGGATTGCGCAGTGGAGGCAGGCTGTCAGGAGGCAAGAAATTGGTGCATAGATATGCAAATTTATGCATGACAGTGTGTAATGATTTTTGATTGTACCGAGAGCTTGATGTACTAAGCTTTGTATGAAGATTATTACATGATCCATTGATATACATAATATATGATAGTTGGGGTTTTTAGCTTTAATCTTTCCCGTTAAACAATTGTGTTTATGTGCGACTGATTTTTCTTCATATGTGTTTTGCAATTGGCGATTTAATTTCCGCAAAGAATTAAGTGGAAGGATTATGTATTTAACATAAGTTAATTTGTTTGATCAGGGGAGTCTGGTAATATACATGCATCTTGTATAATTTCTACACAAAAAGGGAAGAAGCATGTTGAAACTAGCAATTATGAGTAGAAGAACAAGCAACTAGACCTAATGATTCTAGGGGCATAGGATATTCTTCAAGAGGAAGAAGCTTAGGCAAAGATAACAAATTTCAATGCTACACATGTGGCAAGTTAGGCCATAAGTCATGGAACTATCTATAAAATGCTACAAAACAAAGAAACGTACAAGTGATGCAAGCTAAAAATGAAACTAAAGGATATGAAGCACAAGTTGAAGTCCCACAAAACAGAGAAGCCTTATTGATGAAAAGAGTCTTGTTGAAGCCAAGTAAAGAAGTGTGTGAGCCACCCTAAAGTAGGAACATATTCTGGAAAATATGTAAGGTGAAAACCTATGTCATAAATTAATCATTGATAATGGAAGCAATGATAATTTATTTTCTGTAGAGTTTGTTGACAAGTTGGAGTTGGAAATGATGCCACATACTACCCTGTATAAGGTTTCTTGGTTGCAGAAAGATCAACAAGCATTAGTAAATGAGAAATGCAAGGTAGAGTTTCATATCATAGGTTATAATGACCAAGTGTTGTGTGAAATTATGCCCATGGATGTTTTATATGAGCTACTTGGAAGACCTTGGCAATATGATCAGAATGTAATTTATGATGGTAGGAAAAACACCTACACATTTGAGAAAGATGGAAAGAAGCACACCCTTATGCCCTTGAAGGAAGAACAAGCTAAAGTACATAACACTTCCAAGGTGTTGTTAGTTAGTAGAAAGGAATTCTTAAATCAATCCAAGAAGAAGAGGTAAATTTCACTCTGCTTGTAAAATCCAGAGTTATTTTGAAAAATGCAAGATAAGATGATTTTCCAATTGAAGTTCATAATTTATTGAATGAGTACGCTGATATTGTAGTAACCCCAATAGAAAATTCAATAATTATTATTAAAATAATAATTATTAAAATAAATTTAATGTAATTAAATTTGTGATTATTAACACATAAACCCTATTAAAAAAATCAATAATTAAAATTAAAATATATAATTCATTATTAATAAATAACATTAATAATTATTGTTAATGATTTTTTTTTTTAATGATTTTTATTTTTTATTTTTTATTTTTTTTATTAGTGACTTTGTTAAATAAGTAACTATTATTAATAAAGTAGTAATAACTATTTTTTTTTTGTCGGTCAAAAACTAGTATTATATTATCATCTTAAAAGCATAATTTACAAGAGGAGCCATCGTGGCTCAATTACATTCAGTCACCCTCAATGGCATACAATGCCCATGGAACTGGGGTGTTCGCCAAGGCATTCGAAGCACTTTTTTATTTGCCGCAAAATTCCAAAAACAAATCGAAAGCTATCATCAAGGATGTGGATGCATGGGACTTGGCGGAGGAGCCATGAACAAACGATCCTGGTGGTGCAGGTGGTAGCTGATGTGATCCATTTGAGACTCCAGGGCACAGAGGTGGTCTTGCGAGTGCCTTAGAATATGACGCAAACTCTCCAGGGCCTCAATGGTCTCTGTCTGCAAGCTTTGAACAACGCGAATGTAAGCCTCGATTTCATTCTGGTTCTCCTACCTCTGCTCTCGCAGGGTGTCCAAGTTGAGTTGAATCTGTTGTAGCTGGGTGGAGATGGCGTCAAGTGTGACCGACACCTCAATGTCGTCAGAGGATTGTGCTGGGGAGACCGCCATGGTTGATGTTGAGTGCGGGCTCTCCGTAGACTCCGAGTGTGAACTAGGGTCTTCTGGAGTCACTCTATGATCCATTCCTCGGCCGAAACCACCACGACGAGATCGTCCATGCTCTCTCGACATGCAGACTTCCATCTCTGCGTCACTCTTGGCTGCTCGCATGCTCCGAGTTGCTTCTAAACTGCCCGCCCGGGACTCCCACGTTCTGTCAACTAACCCTTGGCTGAGGTTAGCTCGGACCTTGACCTGTGTCTCTCAGGTGTCGTAGATGAGGGACACACATCCACCCCTAATCTTTCCACTGCTGCCCAGGGAGGTGTAGAAGTTCCACCACCCACAAATTACTATTGTTGGGAGGCTAAATTTCTCTGCTAGACTGAGGCAGAACCACCGAGGAGCTAAGGTGCTGAGGGGTTACTGATATGTCGTCCACAGAATTGGAGTTGGCGGCAAGCCCAATTCTCCCAGTAAATAATACGTCCACCATCCGAATTTCCTTGTTGCCTCCTTCGTCCTCCTCCTGGTGCACCTCACACGTTCAAGAATTGTTGCTAGGATACATCCCTGCTTCCCTCTATTCACCTCTACTTCCTTATGGGTATGCTCCTCTGCTCTGTCCAAGCTGACGGAGCTCAAGAAAGGGCTTGAGATCCAGCAGGTGTTCATTAGCACGAGCCTCTTCTCCAAACTTCACCATCGCCCACAGAACCGAAATGAGCAGGAGAATTTCCTTCATCCTCCTTAACATGGCCACCCTACCATGATATTTCTTGCCCTGAGGCTCTTTACCACTTGCTCGTGCGAGCATGGTGAGTCAGCGAGCGCGTGGTTGGGGTCGAGCGGGCCTTAACTTCCCCCCACCCACTTGTCCAAGTGATTGGAAACCCCCTGCGAGGACGTGAAGGTATTCATCCATTAGGTTTTTGATGTCTCAAATTTCTCTAGGATCCAAGTCCACTTTGGTGAGAATGTCATTCCAGCTACCACAAAATTCATGAGATGGCTTGTTTGTGCCTCTGTTGGCCAGCCATTCGGCTACCTTATTCCCTGAGCGGAGCACATGGCTCGTAGTGGCATAGTCCATTTGGTTGATGAGTCCATTGGTGTAAGAGAGTTGTGAATCCAACCGCCAAATCTTAGCGATGCATTGCGGATACGCTCCGTTAATTATTTTATGGGTCATGTCCAAAATCAACCGAGAGTCCCCAACTATACGGATCCGCTTATACCCAAGGTCTCATGCTAGAGTGAGGCCCACTTCCAATCTGATTAGCTCTACTACATTGTTTGTCATCATCCCAGGGGGCCCAACGAATGCAACCTTTGGTACTCCTTTAACATCGCAGAGGAGACCTCCATATCCTTCCTGCCCAGGGTTTCCCTTGGACGCGCCGTTAAAGTTGAGTTGAATACATCCTTGGGGGGGATGGAGAAGGCAGACAGGGGGGTGGGGTGGAGGGGGTGATTGGAGACCGTGGGTCAGGCGTGGGTGGACCAGGTTGGGGGAGAGGTTCATAAGATGCAGACTGACTAACTCGGGGGAATGAGCCTCCTAGTCCGCGGGGTCCCAAGCGTCTGCGAGAATGGATTCCTGAAGATTGGAAAGGGTCAGGAACCATATGAGAGGGGTAGACAGAGCTTGATTATCAAAGATCACGTGATTACGCCCCTTTCAAGTGTTCTAGAGTAGGAGACCAGGTAGAAGCCACCATGCTCTGGAGACCACTGGGTTGGAAAATCTATGGATCAGCCAGTCTTCAAGCAAGGATCTAGCGCTTTTAAGGGCGATATCTAAGGGGCCAAAAATATCAAAGGCTTGCGACCAGACCTGCTGAGTTAAAGGGAAATTCATGAAGATGTGGGGTTGGGTTTCTTCAGCCTGCCGGTAGAGGAAGCACCAAGGTGGACCAATAAAACCCCACTCGAGGAGAAGATCCCATGTGAAAACATGTTTATGCACCACCAACCAGAGGAAGTGGGCCACCTTTGGCCAGAGGTGGCCAGTCTAGATTATTTTCCATACCTGAGTGTTGGGATTTACCTGCACCGCCGCCCGAAGGAGATAGGCTTCCTTGACTGAAAAGACCCCAGAGGTTGAAAGGCCCCATCGAAGTTTATCCTAGCCCTGAGAGGCATGGATTTTTTGTTGGGCGAGGTACTAGGCTAGCCGCTCATATTCTTGACGAGGTAAGTCATATTAGTGTTCTGCAGTTTTCCATTGTCTCCAACCATACATATCCAGTTGATGGTGCCAATAATATCTGATCTTCATAGCATCGCAAGAGTGAAGGAGGGGCATGAGATCCACCAAGGAGGGATCCTGAGAGAGATGGGGGGATTGCTGCCATGAGTCTGTCTAGAAATGACCAATTTCCCCATCGTGCACCTCCCAAAAGAAGTGTGTGTGGATCAGGTCACTATTAGTGTTAGAAAGGTTCCATATGGTGTAGCCCTTACTTTGGAGGGGAGAGTGGAGGAGTTCATCCTGGGTTTTTCCTTGACCATACTTATGAGACCAGATATTATTCCATAGTTCTGGTCCTCCTTTCAACCAGCGCCACCAAAATTTAGCCCCCAGGGTTGCATTGAGGATGGTTGGGTCTCTCAAGCTCAAAGCCCCCATCAACTTGGGGAGACACAGCTTGTGCCAAGCTACAAGAGGCCATTTTTGATCCATCGCAGTACCTCCCAAAAGGAAGCGCCTGAATAGGGCAGTAAGTTCCGAGTAGATGCATTTAAGGGCTGGAAGAGCTGAAAGTTGGTATGGGGGCATTGCTTGCAGGATATATTTGAGAGGAGTGGCCCGGCCCACTATATTAAGGACCCGATGAGTTCAATGAAAGACCTTGCTGGCCAATTTCGCACAGAGGTCCTTCCATGGGGCGATGCGTAAGGGGTTAAACATGAGTGGAATGCCCAGATATTTAGAGGGGATAGAGCCTATGTTGAAGCCCAAGGTTCTAGCTAAGCAAGCTTGCACAGGATGGGGAGTTTTGAAGAAAAATATATTCGACTTAAGCTTATTAAGAATCATACCCGAGGCTTCCGGGAAGACTTTCGGAATGTTGTTGAGCTAGGAGGCATATTTCAGAGTCGCAACACCAAAGAGGAGGTCATTGTCCAAAAACTGCTGGTGAGTCATGTCAATGTTTGATCCTAATAGATGAAGCCATGATATTTGATGGGATTGTTTGGTTGCCTTAAGAAGGAGGCCCAATCTTTTGGCAGCAATAATGAACAGGAAGGGGTAGAGAAGATCACCTTGATGGATTCCTCTAGAGGACTGGAAGGTGTCTGAAGGAATTCCATTAATAATAATGGAGAAGAATGGAGTAGATATAATTGATTTCACCCATTGAATCCAATTAGCTACGAAACCAAAAGCCCGTAGGACTTCCAAAAGATACTCCCAGCTAAGGCGGTCATATTTGATAGCTCCAATTTCACCAACATTCCTCGCAGCTTGTGAGATTTGATAGGGTGGATGGTCTCGTGCAAAGAGACAATACCATCCAGGATTTGACGACCCTCCACGAAACCTGACTGCTCATGACTAATTATGCGGTGGAGCAGCGGCTTGAGTCTGCGAACCATGATGGTGGATAATATCTTGTAAATCACATTGCAGAGGGAGACGGGTCGAAATTCCCCCGATCTGGTTGCCTCCTGCGATTTTGGGATGAGGGCGATGAAAGTGGAATTGAGACCAGACCAAACCTGACGAAGCTTCCGCGACTCCTCCACCAACTCCCATATGTCCTGGCTGAGGAATGACCAACCTACCTTGAAAAACTCCGCAGCGAAACCATCCAGTCTTGGGGCCTTGCTTGAAGGCAGGGCCTTTACTACTTCTTCAACTTCTGAGAGGGAGACAGGGTTGAGAAGTGCTTCATTTTGGTGTTGTGTGATCAAGGAGGGGATGTGTCGGGTGACTTTATGCAAAGCCTTCGTTCTATCATACCATTCATCCTGCAATAATGAGGAGAAGGAATCGTGAAGCTCTGTCTCAATGTCTTCATGGCACTCTAGATGGGAGCCATCAATCACCTGTAGGAATGTGATTATATTGCGTTGAGATGTTGAATCATAGATTGGTGGAAGAATTTGGTGTTCCATTCTCCTTCTCTCAGCCACCAAATTCTGGATTTCTGCCGCTATAAAATTTCCTCCAGCTGCTTCCATACCTCCATATCTTTGATTAAGAGTTCCTCTATTTTGGCTAGATCTTCAGAGCAGCCCTCCTAGATGATGAGTTGTTCGACCGCTTCTAGGCTAGCTTCCAACTGTCTCTTTTCCTCCAGGATGTTGCCAAAGTTTTCTTGGTTCCAGGCTTTGATATGGCCCTTTAGGCCCATCGAATTTTTTTGAAACGATTGCATTTTGTTGCCAGGTGGTGAACCCAGCCCTGTCCACCACGAGGCTAATTAGTTAATGAATCTCGGGTGTCGCAACCAGAAGCTTTCGAACCTAAACGACCTGCAAGAAAGGGTGGGGAGGTGTGGGGGGGGGGGGTTTATGTAGTTATATCCACACTGATGGGCCAGTGATCCAAGCTGATGGAGGGGAGGATCTCTAAGGATATTCAGGGATCGGTCATCATGAGGTGCTCTGAGAAGAGAAACCTATCCAACCTACAGGCGATCTGGTGCTCTCCCCCCCGACGATTGTTCCAAGTGTGAAGACCTTGGGGGATGACATCCACAAGGCAAATATCCTCTATAGTTTCATTAAATGCATGCGAGGTTGGGTTGAGACGCCAGACACCCCCACGTTTTTCTTCCAAATTACGGATCAGATTGAAATCACCTCCCATGATCCAATCCTGCTGAGCACATGATATGCTAAGATGTTGTAGGTGCATGAGGAATGTTGCTTTGTCACAAAGCGTGGGCAGCTCGTAAACCCCAGTTAGGCTCCTCCTTCGGTACTCCCCTATCAATCGAATCAAGGTTGATTGCGTGAATTTGGTTCTGACCCAGTATTTTAAGATAAACCTCCCTGGGTCCCAAAGAATTGCAAGACCCCCCGCAGATCTGGTGGCTGTTTCGATTGTCATAAATTGGTTGTTGTTCCAACATCTCTGGTTGTTTTCCTGAACTTTATCGGTGGGCACCTTTGTCTTTTGTAGGATAACTATCTCTGGCTTGTACCTTCCAATTTTATCTCGAAGGGATTGGATCTCCCCCGGGCTACTGAAGCCCCTTATATTCCATGACATGATCTTCACGAGGAAGGTGCGTTGGATCCGAGAAAAAAATCTGTCAATTGTCCCATCTATCCTGAGTTTAGAAAAAGTTCTCCTACTTCATGGATAAGCTCTTTGGTGGATTTGTGGCCCTTCTAGGCTTTTCTCATTTCCTCCAGGGTCTTGAATGATGATGTTGAGGGGATTCCCCTCTCTTCCCATATTGTGGAGATCTACTTCCGCTCATCCAGAACGAGTTACCCATTGAGTGAAGAGGGTTCCAAAATGGTTAAGTTGGTTACCTAGAATATCCTTGATGTTTGTTTTGCTCAAGCTTTTGAAGATTTCAAGCAAATTTTTCTCCTTTGCGTCGAGCCTATTCTGTCACTCCTTAGCTTCTGGGATATTGCTTGTTTTCTTATCTAATTCAGTCTGTTTCATAATCTTCCTTTTAGAGGATATCTTATCCCCAGGGGCGGAGAGTAACTTATCTATGTCCATATATTGCGGAGCACCCTGGGATGAAGAGGGGAGGGCCTCAGAATATGGGGGGAGGGCGGTGGGGATGAGGCCCAGGGATTCATCAGCCAGAACTTCAAAGGATTTTTTTAGATGCATGAGGCATCGATTTTAGGGGGGAGGCCAGGGCATGAGGTGACCAAAGGCGGGCATGTGGTTGAGAGCCCGAGCGGTCGAGAGGAGTGGGCTGCGGGGGTTGGGTCAGCTTGGAATGACGCCCTTGGACTGATTGGAAGCCATCACCATTCTTGGCCATCGTAGCTACACAAGCTTCTTCGACCAGGGTTAATGGGCAGTCTCAGAAGAGATGGCCATATTCATGGTATCTATGACATTTGAAAGGGACGTGCTCATAGTCCAACGGTTGATTCCAGGTGGAGTCGTGGTATATCAGATCGATAGATTCCGGTAGGGGTTGAGAGATGTTCATATGGACACAGATCTGGGCATAGGTCACATGTCTTCGTCTTTTAGTGATTTCTGAGGTTTTGAAAAACGCTCCTATTGAGTTCCTGATTCCATAAAATAAGGACCATTTTCAAAGATCCTCTTACGGTCTTCCAGATCTTCAAAGATCATTATAAAGAACCCTTTGGCCCTGATCTGAAGCTCAATATTCCCTTTCGAGGACCACTTGTTCTAGATCCAAGCTAGAATGTCCTGTTCTCTTGGCCAGATCCCCAAAAACTTGCAGATCATTGCATGATCTTTCATGTATTGTTGAGCTTTCTCCAAGCGTTGTTTGGGATGACAAATTTTGTGTTGAATGTCGTCTTTGGAAGGCATCAAATCTTAACCTCCTTTTCTTTCCATTGTTCCCCCATTACGGGGATTTATGCAGTCGTAGAGGAGACATTATGTATATTGGGCACCTATCCTTGCACGGAGGGAGTCTGTTTTGCTATGTTGCGGTAGGACTACGACCCCTCCCGCCGCAGCAGGCAACCTCACATGTGGCCTTCCACCTGGGCCTAGAACGACGCTGGGCCCTGCAGACACAACGCATGGCTGGGTAGAGCAGGCTTGGCAGCGAGGAGGGCTGCAATCAGGCTAGTGAAACCCTAGCTGACAAAACCCTAACAGAGCGAAATTCCAATACATTGATTCCAAATTACAACTTATTACTCAAAATAGTAATAACTATTATGAATAATTAATAACAATAATAATAATCATTAATATTTGTCTCGTAATAATAATTTAGAATTCAATAATTATTTAAATAATTATCATTTTATCCCTAATATTTTTAAAATAAGAATTAAAATAATTGAAAAATGACTAAATCAATTAATTCAGATTTTTTTTTATTTATTATTTATTTATTTATTTTTTTATCGCTCTTCCCTATTTATTAATAGTTTGGTTCTTCTTTCAATCTCTCATTCATTCAACAATTATTCCTGAAGATGGATCCCCGTTGGGATTCGAAACATCGACATGATTCTTATTACACTGTGGATAATCCGAGAATTTCTCTTACAAATATTGTAGTAGATGACTTACCAAAAAAGTTTCCACACATTCAAAGCACAATTCATGACACAGATATGATTCCTAAACCAAGCTTTCCAAACAAGGCAACCTATAGAATGACACAAGCAAAGAATGAAGAAATTAGAAAACAAGGGGAATAGTTTTTGGAAAAAGGATTGATCAAGGAGAGTTTGAGCCCATGCGTCGTACCTACATTTTTGAGCCCAAAGAAAGGTGGAAAATGGAGAATGTGCATCGACTCTAGATCCATAAACAAGATCAACGTCAAGTATTGATTTCCTTTACCACATATTGATTATTTGATGGATTGTATAAGTGGTGCCAAATATTTTTCAAAGATTAACCTAAAAAGTGGATATCACCATATTAGAATAAGGGAAGGAGACGAATGGAAAACAACCTTTATAACCAATGAAGGATTGTATGAGTGGTTGGTTATGCCCTTTGGTTTAACTAATGCGCCTAGTACATTCACGGAACTCATGAATAAAGTCCTTAAAGAGTTCATTGGAAAGTTTGTAATTGTATATCTTGATGATACCCTTATATTCATTCAAACAAGAGGAAAATTTGAGGAACTTAAACTTGGTTCTAAAGAAGTTTCATCAAGAAAAGCTTGCGATAAATCCAAAGAAGTGTTATTTTATCAAAATTGAATTGATTTATTTGGGCTTTACAATTTCTCAAGAAGGTCTAAAAATGCATCCAGAAAAAGTGAAAGCCATAAAAGCGTGGCATTCTCCAAGAAATACTTTTGAAGTTAGGATTTTTCATGGGTTAGAAAGATTTTATAGGAATTTTATGAAAAACAAAATTTGGGATATGTGTTCCAATTGTTGACACTATCAAGAAGGAAAATAAGCCTTTTAGGTGGACAACAATATCTAAAATAAGCTTTGATTTGTTGAAAATGAAGATCACTGAGAAGCATGTATTATCTTTTCAAATTTCAATAAGGTATTTCAAGTCGAGTGTGATGATAGAGACAATGAAATAGGGGCTATTCTTAGCCAATATGAGAAACTAGTTGCCTACTTCAGTGATAAGTTGAAAGAAGCAAAGAAGAAGTACTCCACATATGACACAAATTTCTAGGAATTCATCCAAGCTTTGAAGAAATCAAGGAATTATCTTATGCCTAAATAATTTGCCTTATATTCTAACAACCATGCCTTGCAATTTATTACCAAACAAGACAAATTAAATAAAAAACATGTTAAGTGGGTGGATTATATTCAGAAATTTACATTTGTTTTGAAACATATTAGTGGAAGTACTAATAAAGTTACTGATGCTTTAAGCAGAAGATGCCTACTTTTGCAGGAATTCCAAGTGAAGGTCTTGGGACTGGATCATATCAAGGAGATGTACAAAGATGATGCATATTCTTAGGAGGACTACGGGGCATGTAAAAATTTAGTAAGTAGAGATAGGAGTCCTTAGATGCACTATATGTTGTAAGAAGGGTTGTTGTTTAAGGGCTTCCAATTTTTCATACCAAAAGGTTTAGTGAAGGACAACTTACTGTAATAAAAGCATATTGGAGGATTGGTAAGGTATTTTGGAAGTGAAAAAACATATGCTCAATTGAGTTCTCATTATTTTTGGTGGGGAATGAGGGTGGGGAATGAGGGCTAATATTGAGAATTTTGTGAAGATATGCAAAATCTACCACATGCCAAAAGGAAGGTATCAAAAAACTGGGTTGTATCAACCACTACCTATTTTAGATATACCATGGGATGCAATAAGCATGGATTTTGTTTTAGGATTGTATAAAACTCGAAGAGGAATTTATTGTATATTTTTTGTAGTGGACAAATTTTCAAAGATGGGACATTTATACCTTGTAACAAAGCAAATGATGCAACACACTTTGCAATTTTTTGTTTTAAGGAAGTAGTAAGACTACATGGTCTTCCTACAAGTATAGTTTTTGACAAGGACATAAATTTTATTGGACAATTTTGGCGGACATTGTAGAGGAAGCTGGGAACTAAGCTCAATTTCACCTCATCATATCATCTTCAAATGGATGGCCAAACCATAGACATCAACGTGAGTTTGGGAAATCTACTGAGAATCTTGACAAGTGAAAACCCACATCAATGGGATCAAGTCCTTCAATAGGTTTAATTTTATTACAATGATTCTCCAAATCGAAGCACCGGGTTTAGCCTATTTAAAATTGTGTAGGGAATACACCCATGAGGAGTGTTTGAACTCAAAGATTTGGGGAAATAGGGAACAAGAATCACTGATGGGGAATACTTTGCTATAACCATGGAATATTTGCATGAATAAGTTAAGGGACGATCCAGGTGGATATCCGTGGCCACCCACCTATTCCATTTGGACCCGCACCATCAATTCTTTCAGTTTTTTAGTTTGAGCACAACTTACTATTTTTAGCAGTTTTTCGGGTCATGAACTTTTGGAGCCGTTTTGAAACTCTAATGATCCAGGTGGATATTGGTGGCCACCCACCTATTCCATTGAACCCCCACCATTGGTTCTTTCAGTTTTTTCAGTTGTAGTACAACTTACTATTTTTAGCAGTTTTTTCGGGTCCTGAACTTTCAGAGCCATTTTGAGGCCCTAAACGATGTTTTTTGGGAAAACCAGGAGCGATGATGGATATATTTTCTCAAATCCTTCAACGAATGCCCACCTACGGCGCATCTGCATCCAACAACCACTCTGGAGGCACCAGTCCCTTCAAGGTACATGTAAACTTTTCCATTCCTATATTTGAAGGCCAGATAGATGCAGATGTCGTAGATAGATGGTTGAATTTTTTAGAAGGGTATTTCTCGGTCCATGATTTCTTCGACCGAGAAAAGATTATTTTTTCACTCCTCAAAGCCGCCCCCATGTCAAATACTAGTGGGAAACTTACTATGAGCAAAAGGACGAGAGGGAAACCTCTCTGTTCTCGATCACACCCACTTGGAATTCATTCTGAGACGGCATCAAGAAACAATATTACCCATTGGGGAACTATGAGGACAAGTACATCCAATGGACCATGCTGTGGCATCAAAGGGATCAAAATTTGCACGAACTGATGAATTTGTTCCATACCCTGCGTACAAAGTTGGGTATTAAAGATTCAAAGATACATTTGGTGCTCAAGTACCACAGGTGTCTGCACAGACACATTCAGGAGGAAATGGAGTTCCTCGACATTATCTTTCTTGGCACGGCATATCGCTATGCCGCCAAGATCGAGCATAAATTTAAGCAAAAGAAGCGAGAATTTGGATCCGTGAATCTGAAGCGAGGGAAAGGCGCCCTTGAACCAAAGAACAAGGGGCAGAGCCAAAGCGGGGTGACTCATAACACCACCACAAATCCAAAGAAGGACATTGGAAGTGGTGCGAATTTCATAACAGCCCCACTCAAAGCAAAAACAAGTTACGAGCCAAACAGTCGCTGGTGGCCGAATTGAAGGAACCCGAATCAAATGCATGTTTTGAACCTGAGCCAGAACCAGACAAGGGACATGAAAAAGGGAAGAAGATCATTGATGTAGACCCCAGTGCCATTGTTTCCACCACCAAGCTCCAGAGGGAGGATCCCGAGGATCCAGAGGAGGGGGAGCACCTCTTCCATTTGCAGATGTGGGTGAAGGGTTCTCCATTACAATTTCTTATCGACAGCGAAAGCAAAAATAACCTCATTTTTGCAGAGGTCATGAAGCAGCTCGACCTACCAACCATAGCACACCCGCAGCCATATACTATTGGGTGGCTTCATGAAGGAAGAGATCTCCGTGTCCGCCAGAAGTGACGCCTTTCATACAGCATCAAGCCATTCACGGATGAGGTACTGTGTGATGTTGCTCCTCTTGATGTGTCTGATGTATTATTGGGACAACCATACTTGTGGAGGAGACATGCTGTGTATGAGTCTAGCCCTCGTGTTGTTATTATTACTTTGGGAAATAAATTGTACAATATACCGGAGGTAATACCGCCTCCTGCCATCTCTTTGACTACTGCAAACCAACGCAGTAAGACTGTTTCCCAAATCAGGAAATTTATTTGCATTACCATTTGCCCACAAGGAAAGAAGAATATTTTGGCCACAACCTCGAAATAGGGTTCCCCTGCACGACAATAATAGATGGACAAAGGCATGGAGGAATATGAGAACATTTTCTCCTCACCCACAGGGTTTCCTCTGCACTGTAAGGAAAAACACTCCATTGATCTGACCCCCGGCGCACCACTTCCTGATCTGACCCCCAACGCACCGCCGCCTGATGTTTCCATACCTCATGCGACTACACAAACATAATCCTCACATGTATCGTCTGAGGCAACCAAATTTATTGAACACAACTAACACATCTGCCAACAAGTCCGCGACATCCTGGACAAATCCAATACCAAGTTCAACAGAATTTGCGTCTCATGGAGGAACTTAACGTAATGGGGACCATTAATTCTTAAAGAGGGAGGAATGATCCAGGTGGATATCAGTGGCCACCCACCTATTCCATTTGGACCCGCACCATCAATTCTTTTAGTTTTTCAGTTTGAACACAACTTACTATTTTTAGCAGTTTTTTGGGTCATGAACTTCCAGAGCCGTTTTGAGGCCCTAATGATATAGGTGGATATTGGTGGCCACCCACCTATTAAATTTTAACCCCCACCATCAGTTCTTTCATTTTTTCAGTTTCATTACAACTTACTATTTTTAGTAGTTTTTCGGGTCCTGAACTTCCGGAGCCGTTTTGAGGCCCCAAACAACGTTTTTTGGGAAAATCGGGAGCAAAATGGGTCCATGCACCGATGTTTCTCACATAAAAAGTTGTAGTCATCGGATAGATATTTCTAATGAGGTATGGTGCACGTCAAACAGAGATCGTATGCCAAATTTACGTCCCTGGGAAGTTGAAACACCAATTTACCCAAACGGGGCCCATAGTTTTGGCACTTCATCTCCTAGGGTTAGGTTTTTGGATGTTTAGGGTTTTCCATTGTTTCTTAATAATAAATAGGTCCTCAAGCCTCATTGTAACACAATTCAGAGGCTTGTAGTCGCCACATCTCTTCTTAGAGATAAGCTACCAGCGCCCTAGCTAGTTTATTTCCATTATGTTTGTAAGCATATTTTTGTTATATTATATTAATGAAATGAAGTATTATTTCAGTTGCATCTTTGTATTTATTTCTATTTATATATTTTATTCTGTTCCTGCATAAATCCAGATCAAGTTACTACTACACGAAAACTCTTAGAGGTATAAGAAGAAGTAAGATTTGAAAATAAGGGAGTTCAATTTTGAAGAAGGAGATATAGTGTTGACATACTTATGGAAAGAAAGGTTTCCTAAGAAAGAATATAACAAAATCAAGCTGAAAAGGATCGGACCATGAAAAATTTTGAGGAACTTCTCAGCAAATGCTTATGAGATCAAGCTTTCAACTGGCATGGGAATATCTCTTATCTTCAATGTAGTAGAAATGTGCCCTTATATTGAAGACAATTCATAAATACCAACAATTGAACCAAATAGTGAGAAGGACTAGCAAGCCAAATGGATGAAGCAGTTACCTACAACTAAGCCAATGCAGATGGAAAATATTTTGGACAAAAGAGTCGTGAAGAGAAATTGATGCAAAGAATACTACAAGTCCCTTGTCGAATGGAGAGATCACCCAATAGAAGATGCTACTTGGGTGTTTGCTGCAATTATATAGAAGAGTGACATAACACTCAAAGATCTCATGGAGATGATTCCATGAATCTGTTGACGGTGTTGGAAATATGCCAACCAGGGGGTATCCCCAATGTGAAGTCCCAATTATACCTCACACTGTTTGGAGTAGGATCCCTATCTGGAATATTGGCCTGGTTTCCATGTATTCTTATATATTTTCCTTTGCCTCTAACTGTCAGCAAGAGAGAGGAGTGAAAATGCACCTTCGAAAAAAAATGGGGTGTGCTTGGTGAGTGTTCAATCGTATGTGTGTCAAGGTTATTCTATTGTTGGGGAGAGAGAGAAGTGAGCCTATAAGAGAGAGGTAATAGTACCACCCAAGAAGAGACACACATGAACTGAAGGATTTGTCTAACATCCATCGGAATAGTCCACAAGGGATGTCACGGTTATTACAACCAACAATCAAGAAATATCTGCCTAATATCCTACAGAATAGTCCACAAGAACGGGACAACAATAAAAACCATTACATCACATTCTTAATAAGATAAGTACTAAATCAACCGAAGTATTTCAACTATCTTAACGCATGTGAAAGAAAACATGAAATACAAACATCCACGTAATAGTATTACAAATGTTCATAATTCATGCATGAAGAACATGTTGACCTTTAAGGCTTTTGTTATTAAGTAAAAGTTCCAAGACACATATGCACAATGAACATCACTAGCTCCAATAGTGGAGCGTTGGAGCCACTCCTTGCTCCACAAATATTATCTCTCTAATGCTTTGTTGTTGGAGCCAAGGTGAAAAGTCCCTTTCTCATACAATGAGGTTGATGTATAACCAAGGGTGACTCTTTGACTGCCCTCATGACTATTTGAATTCCCATGACTTTTCCACTTACATGACTCTTTACATTCATGTGTGTTCTTTGGAATTCCACTTTACAATACATTTTGATTACAATAGACATGATATAATATAGTGATGTCGCATATGAACACTCATGACATGACACTGCTAACATGGACTGCTTGATGACATGGCAATGTTAAGCCACTGTTGTTGTTGAGACTTTAGTGTCTTCATGAAAGAGCTTTCTGTTAGCTCCCCGTAATTTGGTAGATTGATTGAGATACAAATGGATAGGGGTAGCATTAAACCAAGCTTTGGAATCCAAGAACCTAGCCTTCCTGGATTCAGAGAGGGATCTCTCTATTAGGTACAAATATGTGAACTTGTTTGCTGATTAGGGTTGACTTTAGGCTAGTTATGAAGTATTGGGTTTGTTGATTATTTTTGTTTGGGTATGATGATTAGATAGACTAGATAGAAAAAATGAAAAATTCAAGTCATTGGGCAATGGAGTCTAACAAGGTCATGATAGGTTCATTAACGGATTAGGGAGTATTGTAGGGAAAATCTAGCTTGGTTGGTGGATATTTGGGATTTAAAGGATCATGAGATGAACATAAATATTGAGAACAAAGTTAACAAAGGGCAATCAAGAATCCTTTATCATATACTTTAACAAGGAGGTCTTTAAACACATATAAGAAAAAGCTATAACTCATGAGGTAGGGCAAACCATTAAGCTCAATGAACAATACTTAAACTGGTCAATATCCAAGATAAACATTATAGTGAAACATAGAAAGCATAAGAGCTTATCTAACTTTAGTAAATTCACCTTCAGACTTAGAAAAAATTTAAGGTCACAAATAACTACAATCAAAGAGGAGGGAACTCCTGAACATCTAATATTATAGCTATGGAGATCTTTAAAACAATTAACCAAGCAAGTGTAAATAGTATGATTTGAAACAAAACTTCTTTGACAAACCTAAGTAATGATGCTTTAAAGAGAGACTTCAAGAATAGTTCTTTAGTGGCAACAATTAAGCAGAGCTAACCATGAATCATGCTTGATACCTACTGTATTAAACCATTCAGGAAATAAACAAACTTAGGATATCTTAGAGAGCAAAGAAGGATCCTCTAACATGTCCTAATAGAAGAAAACATTATGGTAGTGAAGAAAAAATAGAGTTAAGGTGCCATCAGAAACATTTCTTAGTCTAAATTCTTTGTCCTACTGCAACGTAGAAATATGGAAACACAATGATAAAATAGAAAAAATGAATGAAAGAAACACTTCACCATCAACCAGGCTCATGAATCCTGCAACCAATCCTCCTCCATCAACAAACAAATCAAGGAATTCATAAGCTCCAAGACATCAAATTGTTTTCAACCTCCAAGGGACTATGTATTACTTCAAAATCAGTCATCAAAATCCAACCAAATACATAAGAGCCTCATGCTCTATTTATGGAGCAAGTGAGGAGGTGGAAACCATAAGAGGCTTCCACAAACCCTAATTCTGTCATAAATGTCATTTATGTGCTTAATGACCATGCAAGGCCCAAGACACATAATATCTAAGCTAATAAATGAAAAATAACATAATATAACTTATCAATCAAATCTGGAGTGATTTTCCCAAGAAAATATTAAAAAACCATTTTGCCATTAATTTGTGTGTTTTGTTGACTTTTTGGCAAAAGACAGTCCATTTGTGCAGCGCCACTTTTGCAGAAAATAGGTTGTTTTGCAACCAAGTTTTGGACCACTTCCCGATGTTGGATTTGGCCCTGTGATGGGTCGTTGGAAGGCCTGAAGAGTCTAATTTCCAAAAATTCTTGTGGTTTTCTGATCCAGCTCCTGTAACCCAGTCAAAAATTCAAAAACCCTCAGACTGTCATTTGCGCAGCGCGAGGCCTAAAACAGAGGCAGAAAGGTGATTTTTGAGGTTTTTTTTTTTGACCTTTTGAGGGGTAAAAACTGCTCCAAATCTTCTAAAATTTGGTGTGGATGATGTGCAGGCTAGGACAAACCCAAAAATGTAAAGCTTTCCTCTTGAAGATGCTCCAGATTTTTGCAGCCAAATTTTTTCAAAAAATATTTTTTTCTCCAAATTCCTTCAAAATTGGTGGAGACCTTCCTTAGATGTTTTTAGACAACTGCTGAGAAGCCTCAACCAAAATTCCAAGGCTGTTATGCTCATTTGCCTCTTTTAGTTTTCTTACCTCAAGGAGAGCCTCCTTGAGTTTGGCACAAGCAAGCATGCTCTTCTTTGCGTAATGCTTGGTCATTTTCTTTTGGAGAGCAAGGCCTCTCTTGATCTTCTTGAAAACCTTATGCTCACTTTTGTAATGCTGAATGATGTATTATGCCATGCCAAATTCCCTCTCTAGCTCTTTGATTGTGCATCTTTGTTTTGAAGTAGCAACCTAGTGGCCATCTCCTTATCTTAATTGTCACCATCTAGGTCAATGCATTTGGGATTTTGTGTAGTTTTCTTGCCTTTCTTGCCTTTCTTACCTTTGCCCATATTTTCCTTGCCATTGTCAAGTCTTTGAGCTGATGTAGATGACAAGGTCCCTTGCCTTTAGGAGGCAGCAAACACTTGCCTTGACCCTCTTTGACATGTGCAAGTAAGAGAAGTGATGGAGGTTTTGGTGGTGTCTTCATCATGGCTATGACCTTTGGTGTTGTCATCATCTCCCTTACCTTTATCCTGATCCTCTTTAGTGATTACATGCTTTGTTTGATCACTACTTTTTTTTACCTTCAACACCATCATCATCATCATTTTCTTCACTAGCTTCTATGCTGTCACTTTGGCCTTTAAATTTATCATTAACCTTTGCACTTGCTTCACTTTCACTTTGTCCATCATTATCACCCTCCTCTGTTTCCATATCTTCTACCCTTGACATGGTGATTAGGGTTGATGGAAAAACTAGGGTTTGGAGGAGCCAAATGAAAATGGTGGTCAGCTCTTCACAAATGAGTGGTGTGGCAGTGGGGTACATGGCTGAGTGCCTTTGAGGTTTGATGAAGGTTTTTTTATATGAGATGCAACCACCCTAATTCACTGTCCCTAAAGTGACAATTTTGTTCAAGGAGGCAAAAAAACAGAGGTTTATTTTGCATTGAATACCTAGGGTTTGCTCAAATTAAGGTTTAACCAAAAAATAATTGAGGAGGAAAGAAATAGGCCACCTACCACTTTTTACTCTTCTGCAGGCTTTGGAGGTGACTTGGAGGTGTCTTTGAGCTTTGGGGAAAGTTTTCTTGTAATTATGGAGGAAATTTTGCATTTGCACAGCACCAGCTATTTGCGTAGCGCCACCCTCCACTTTGCGCCTTGTTTGCACAATGCCATGGTCTTATTTGCGTAGTGCCACTTCAGCAGAAAATGGGTCAACTTGCAGCCAAGGGTTGATGACCTTCCGGATGTCGGATTTGGGCCTGTGATACCTAGTTGGAAATATTTGAATTCTCTAATTTCCAAATACACCATTTTTTTCCTGATTGGAGTTGATTTTCTCAGTAAAAAGTTGATTTTCCCAAGACTTGTCAAAAAGTCCTGAATGATGGTGCAGAAATGCAGAGTGCTGGTGCAGACCACTTTTGGATGCCTTCCTCAATTCCAAATTGAGATCATGATAGCTCATTAGAAAGCTCTTAAAGTCTAGTTGTCTTTTGATTCATCAAGAAATTCATTTGGAAACTACAGCTGTGAGAAAATTTGATTTTCCCAAGGTCACTCTTGCAATGCAGAAATTCTCCCATGACACCTGTATTTTTGACATTGCTCCCAAACCATAATACCTGTGTAAAAACTGAAGGAGGTTTATCTTATTGGACCTATTATGGACAAAAACCTCTCTCTCTTTTTCCAAATTCATCTTGGTTTGGTCAGAAATATATTTTTAAACAAAACTGGCCCTGGGTGTGGCAAATGACTTGGCCCTTGGAATGAATTCTTGGAAAATGATGGAGGCATGATGTTTATGAGTTGGTATGGACTTATACTTGCTGATATGATCTATCAAATGTATCATTTTATCCTATGCCTCTTTTCCATGGCAAACACTAGCTTAGTTGGAAGAGGAAATTAGTGTTTGGTGTAGGGGATTTAGGACTGTCTTGTAGAGGGAGGAGAATGAACGGGTTAAGGGGTGTATAAATTATTGGGGAAATTTTGGGAGATAGGGATAGATGTTATAGAGTAGGGTAAAGTGTAATTTCAAGAATTGAGTGAGGGTAAGGGGTCTAAAAGGGCAAAACACAGGCCTAGTCTCAAAAAGTGTCAAATTGTGGCAATAGACTAGGTTTTGTAGAAAAATGATGATTTTGAGGGATAGGAGTGATGAGAAGTCTTATGAAGGTATATTAAGGATAGGAGGAGGTGTAATAGCATCAGGATATAAGCCTTGTTGATGATTAATCCATGGAGGTCATGAAACCAAGAAAATTTCCCTTAAAAACCATAGTTTTCTCTGAAAATAGGCATGTTGCCTCTCCTTTGTTGTAGGTGTCTTTAGTGATGAGTTGGCCCCTTACCTTACCTAGTTCTCTGCTGATAGCCACCTTGACACCTCTTGAAGAAATTTCAAAATGGGTAGTTTTCCTTTGCAGACTTTGTGCTTGGCCAAAGAGGCCTTCCTTGGAAGATTTTCTGATCTCCTTTGGACAACAACTTGTTGATCTTCCTCCTCTTTGATTTTACTTTTTTGGCATATGAAAAATAGTGACTTAGATCATAAAAAAAACCCTACAACCTATGAAACCCTAAATGACCTAGTGGGAGGCTCTTTGGACTTGGTCTCTGCTTGAAAACTTGACTTGGGATTATTAGGTGTTAAACAAAGTTTTGGACAAACTGATGTATTGAAGATCCAAAATCCAATGTACTTGATTTATCTAAAGAGCCTACAGAGATAGTTTTGAGATCATCAATGCTTGAGGCATTTGGGAGACATAAGAGAGTTGATTGGTTGGTGACCTTAGGTAGTAGTGGAGGGGTTGGGCAACACAAGAACAGTGGGCTTGAGGCCAAAGGTGACTAGACATGGTGAAAATGAATAGTATGAGCCCATGATGGGCCTTTTGGGAGTAGCAGGCTGACATTGACATGAAAGGATGATAAACTAGTGAAAATTTATCCTAAGGATAATGAAGGCAGTGAGATTTCTAGAACTCACAATGTTCATGAAATTTGTTTCTAGAAATCTAGGATAAGTATTTTAGTCATCCATGAGAAGAAAAAATTACTGATGACTAACACTTTCCTTTCTCCTTTGCATGCCTTGGTGATAAGGAGTCTTCAATGATCTCAAGTCTTGGATAGTGGTCACAAACTAGTGTCCTTTCACTTTCTTCTCAAGCAATCATCTTGTGAGCTCAGATGAAAGAGTGTCTTTGATCATGCTTCCCTCCTAATTCTCTTCCTTCATCATCTCACCATGACATGATAGAGTAAATTTTCCGACGATTCACTCATGATGGGATGACATCAATTCGAAAACCCCTAGCCTAAGATGATGCATTTTTATCCATGAACTGAGCTTGAAACATGTGACAAGTCGGACAAGGAGGTTCGGTGACTGTGCAGCTATGAAATTCAGGATCGAAAGTGTAATTATTGAGCCTTGAGACTGCGTAGTGCGTAGTTCAAGATGGGTTGGGGAACATAACTACAAAGTTTCTAGAGTCAGTGAGACAGGCTGCAAGGATGGGCACTAGGAGAACTTACCAGTTCTGGGTGTCAAGGAAGGCTTGGGTGACTACGCACTACACAATTTCAAGGCTTATAGGATTATATTGAAGCTCAAAGTTGCGAAGTGCACAATTCAAGTCGGGGGGAGGCCATGACTGCACAATTCTGGAGGTCAATGTCAAGGCATGGGCACAAAAATTGCGCAATGAAGTAGTCTTGGGAGGCAGGTACTTCACATTGTGTTGTGCCAACCAGCAAGGTCATAGCTTGAGGACTGATATTTCACAATGCACATCTCATGGGAGGTTCGGTGAAGCTAAGTTTCTCGATCGAGAAGTTTTCCAGAAAAAAGACTAAGTGAAGGACTGGTGGGATCGGTGTGAATCAATGATGAACTTTGACTATGATCACACACTTAGCATATTTGATGACTCAAACAACATATATCATCCATGGCACACAAAAAAATTGTTTACCTCCGTGTGAAAACTTTTTGACTAGTTATAACAAGTGCGACACCAAAAATACACTTTACGGCGACTGTGATGACACTTGTGCGACAATGCTCAAAAATTTGGAAATGAGTGTGATAGGTATGTACAAGATTGGAAAAATTCATTTTCATAAATTTGACTACTTGGAACCTCTAGAACAAGCTCATACATAAAATGCGACATCCAACATGCCAAAATATGACACTTTTCCTATCTTGTGAAAGGGATCACAACGTTGCAAGGAAACCAATAAAATGAACTTCAAATTTTGTGAAAACCATGAATAAGACCATGGAAGGTTTTGAAATTTGGTACAGACCAAAATTTTGGATGGAGTTGTAGCAGCTACAACACTATCTCGGTTAACTTCTTTTGTGCAGGGCCTTGGTTCTTTGGGGAGTATTGATTCATCATGCATATCACTTTGCTTTCTCCACTTACCCCATGAATAGACTAAGTCCCCATCATGCCACTTCAGTTTAACTCAAAAAATATTCAAATTTATCACAATGTTTCAAGCAGGGAGGGTAGTGAAGCTCACAATTTTAAAATTTTCAGAGTATAATTTTTTCATCTCTAGTGTTTCTCCACTGCCCGCAGGCCTAGATATCACCCCGTCAAAGTAACTTTAGGAATACAAACATTGCTCTGCTACCAATGAGCCTGAATAGTACCCCGAAGGAGTTGCTTGCTTTAACTCTCTGTGTAGGAATCCTTTCGCTTCTTTCACCTTTATTTTTTTTTGAAAAGAGGATTGTGCATTGGCACTTATTTATTTTGGGTGAAAGAGGGATCCTAACTTATTGAGAGCAAGTATATAGGTTCCTCTGATTTAGTTTTTCTCGTTTATATTTTCCCCTTCTCCCTTTTTCACTGATTGGATAAGCATGAAAAAACCAAAACAAAAGAACCTAATATGGGCACAAGGTTTCTTAGATAGACACGAGTTCATGGTTTTCCCAAGACTCTCCTTTTGAACGAATCGTATTTTCTGTCGGAACTTCATCGTCCAAAATACATAACCAATACAAGGAAGACAGACCAAAGGCTAACCAAATTTCGAAGTGTCACAAGGCTCCTTATACTTCAGCCACACACAATCTCATAAACCAACATATGGACGAGGAAAACACTTATTCACATGGCGAAATCGAAAGGGGACAAACAACCATAAACAAAAACAAAAGAAACAAAAGGAAAGGAAAGACAACACACAACAAGGAAACAAAACCACAAGATAAGAAAAGAATCTAAATCAAATCATAATGCAAGAGAAAAGTAAGAAAATACAAGAGAGACTAAAGAGAACAAGAAATGATGGGTGCAAGAGAAGGGAAACTAAGATGCAGCTAGTCCTACTCCTATCCTATAAGCTAGTTGGTCGGGGTCACGTGTAATGAAATTTCCAGTGAAGCGAGTGTAGTTGTTCTTGACCTACATCCACAAATATATGAAAAATTAAAACATATAAATAGTAATGTGCAACAGAAAATATAAAAAATTTAATATATTGCACAAAATTTTGAAGTTCTTTCCTGTCAGCAGAAAGATAGGCTATAGCCACTGCTTCTAACCAGTTTATGATCTTACCTATTTGATGAAAAACATCATTCAACAAACCTCTGAAGCTTCTTGTGAATTTTTCTCCATCTGCATCGAACTCCTTAGCAAGCGTGAGGAAAAATTGAAATGTTTTATTTATGATGGAGCTTTCCAGGTAAGACTGTTCCAACCATTCAACGATTGGATCATGAAATTCATGATGACCCCCTTGAAAACCAAAAAATATTTGGAAAGATGAATTTTCAATGGGAGGCACCAGATTACGATGGGAATATTCTGAGGGAAAATATATCTGGTCATATTCAATAGTCATGTTGAGATAATGAGGGTCTAATGTAACCATCAACAAAGGCCGAAGTGCCTAAACCGCTCGACAAAAATACGAATAGTGAGATGTTGAATTATGTAGATCGAAGGATGTAAAAAAATTGTCATTGGATGGGATGATGAAAAAATCATAGGTTGAATGACATTCATTAGTGACCAAATAAATATTTGATTCCCAATATGTAATTAACCAAGATAAATCAGTTTAGGAAACTTTGCGAATGCTATGAACAATCAAACCAAGTTCCTTATAAGCTAAATATGAAAAATTGTTTTCCTGTAACTGGTGACAAACTGTACAAACATCATAATCATAAAAATAATTTCAAAGGGATGCTATCACAACAAATTCATGAGACTAGTTAAGACATGGTTGAATAGAGAAGAACTTGATTCGCAGAATAACACAAGCATTCATTCACACTCAAGAGGATTTTAGGTGCAATGAAGAACCATATTTGCGATATGATGTTCACAAGGAAATCCAAAATTTGTTGATCATGAAAAAAATGTGATAGATATGATTCCTTCAACCAAAGATGGTATTTGGAATGATCATCTTCGCAATTCCATGACTCTATGAGAGATACACATTCAAAATGTTATGAAACCAACTCAAAAAATAGAAGAAAAGAGAGATCAACAACTTATAAATAAGCCACTTCGAGGGGGAAACCTCCTTTACATTACATACATGAAAAATTCTTGGATGACACAGATGAAAAAACCTCCTTTCTATATCTAGGAGTCCATGGGGTCACAATATAATCCTAGCCTACTTAGCAATAATAATGTAAGGGCACAACAATAACAATAGTGGGCTATTATGGGGCACAATAATAAAAAAATGAGGACTACATGGGTACAACAATAACAACAAGGGGGCTATAATAACAAAAATAAGAGACTAAACTAATAATATAAGGCCCTAACATGCCCCTCTCCTTCAAAATAGTGTTGCCCTCAATGGTTGAGTAGTTTTGGATGCTTCTGTATAAGATTATCATCCTCTCATGTGGAATCTTCAGTGGGTAAGTTCTTCCACTTGATGAGATACTCTGAAATTCATCAAATTCGTAGTTGTCGAGTTCTTATTTCCGACACTGCTTCAGGTTCCAATATGATTTTTCCTTCCTCATCAAGTTCTGGCAATATTGTTTGAACCAGAATTTTGTCACCTATAACCTTCTTTAAGCATGAAACATGGAAAACTGGGTGTAGTGGGGAAGATGCAGGAAACTCCAATTTGTATGCCATAATACCAATATTTTGCAACACCTTGTGAGGACCATAGTACTTTGGAGATAATTTATTATCCTTCTTAGCTTACTTAAGGGACATTTGTTTGTATGGTTGTAGCCATAAAAATACCTAGTCGCCTACATCAAAACTTCTCTCGCTGCGATGTTGATATGCCTATTGTTTCATTCGATTTTGTGCCAAATTTAGTTTATCCTTTAAGACTTGGAGAACTTGTTGTTGATGCTCATTGTGATCTTCCATTGCCTGAACCTTAGAATTTTCTCTTAAAAATGATGTGATGGATAGCGAATGATATCCATAAAGTGCCATAAATGGGGTCCTTTTTGCTGCAGTGTGGAAGGAAGTGTTATACCACCATTCAGACAAAGGTAACCAATTGACCCATTGTGTTTGTTTATCAGATAAATGCAACGAAGATATCCTTCCAAACATTTGTTCACTATCTCATTTTTCCCATTAGATTGAGGATGATAAGATGAGCTATGAGCTAGTTGAGTACCCAAACAAGAAAATAATTCCGTCCAAAAATTTCCACTGAAAATGGGATATTTATCGCTTACAATAATCTTGGGTTTCCACGTAGCTTTTGAATTGTTTCCATAAATGCAGTAGCAACTATACTCACTTTAAATGGATGATACAATGCACAAAAGTGTGCATACTTGGTAAGTCTATCAACTACCACCGTGATGACACTCTTTCCTTTGAAATTAGGTAAACCTATGATAAAATCCATTGAAAACTCCTTAGAACGTTGATTTGGAATAGATAAAGGTTGTAGCAAACCCAGGGTCTTAATTGTCTCAACTTTATTTTGTTGGCAAACCAAACATTTTGCCACAAACTTTTGAATATCAGATTTAAGGCCATCCCAAAAAAAATCTTTCTTCACCCTGTGGTAAGTTTTTAAAAATCCTGAGTGTACTCCTAAGGGGGAAGTGTGCAATTCCAAAAGAATATTTTGTTTTACTTGAGAATTATTACTAAGATATAAGTGATATTTGTACCATAACGAATCATTTTTCCAACTAAATGTATTAGATGTATTGGGATCTTGCTGCAAATTTTGAATGAGTGTCGATAATTCTTCATCATTCTTCCATTCCTTCCTTGCTTCGGTTATCCAATCAGGTTGGATAATAGAAATGGCACAAATAAATTCTTCCACATCCTCATCCTTTCTTGAGAGTCCATCTGCAACAACATTTAGCTTCCCTTTTTTGTAGATGATTTCAAAGTCATAACCCAACATCTTTGTGACCCATTTTTTCTACTCTTCTGAAGATAGTCTTTGCTCCAAAAAGTATTTAAGACTATCATGATCAATTTTTATATTGAAGTTCTTCCCATTAGGTAAGGTATCCATTTCTTTAGTGCATGTAGTATTTCCAACATTTCCTCCTCATAAATAGCTTTTTGTAAATACTTTCCTTTGATTGGACGACTTTAAAAAGAAATGGGTCTTCCTTCTTGCATTAAAACAACACCAATTCCATTTCCCGAGGCATCACATTCCACAATAAAGGTTTTTGTGAAGTCTGGCGTAACTAATACCAGTGGTTGGTACATTGCCTCTTTAAGATGTTCAAAGGCCTTAGTTGCTTCAGGAGTCCATGAAAATTCATCTTTCTTCAATAATGTTGTTAGAGGAGTTGTTATTCTCCCATATTTCTTAACAAACTTGTGATAATACCTTGTTAACCCGAGAAATCGTCGCAACTCCTTTATGGATGTGGGGATTTTCCATTGCTTAATGGATTTAATTTCGTTAGGGTCTACCTTAACACCCTCCTAAGATACAATATGACCCAGGTATTCCACCTCTTGTACTCCAAAGAAACATTTGGAGGTTTTTGCATATAATTATTTCTCCTCCAATATTTTGAGCACTCTATCAACATGTTGAACATGATCCTTCCAAGACCTATTGTAGATTAGTATATCATCAAAAAATACTAACACAAATTTTCTAAGGAAGGGTTTGAAAATGGAATTCATTAACCCTTGAAATGTAGAAGGTGCATTGGTAAGGCCAAAAGGCATGACCAAAAATTCATAATGACCCTCATGAGTTCGAAATGATGTTTTCAAAATGTCTTTAGTCTTCATTCTAATTTGATAATATCCTGAACGAAGATCCAACTTGGTGAAATAAATTGCCCCATGCAATTCATCCAATAATTCATCAATCATAGGAATGGGAAATTGTATTTAATAGTGAGCTTATTGAGCTCCCTATAATGCGGACACGTTCCATGATCCATCCTTCTTGTGCACCAATACTACTGGAGTAGAAAAAGAACTTTGACTAGGTTGAATTATACCAGCCTCTAGCATTTCTACAATCATACATTAAATTTCTCTCTTTTAGACATAAGGATATCTGTAAGGCCTGATGTTTGGAGCAACACTTCCTAGAATCAAATGAATAACATGATCATGATCACGAATATGTGGGAGTATTTTGGGAGTTTCAAACACCTTGGAATGATTGTCCAAGAATTTTTGGAGATCTGGAGAAATAGTTGATTTTGATGTTGGAACTTCTAGTGAGAATAATTGTGCAACGACGCCTCGTTGTTCCTTCTTCAGAAGCTTTGTCATAAAATTTGATCTCAAAGGAATGTATTAGTTTTTTGTGCTAAGTGTCCTTTCAGTTATATAATATGTACATATTTGTCTCCATTTCTTTGCTTAAGGATTGAGGAATTTAACCATGAAACATAGATGAAACTGTGAATTTTAAGCATGAAAATAAGCCTAAATAACACTAAACAACAGTGTATAACAGAGAAATAAAACCACACATAAGATTTATACAGAAGGCATGATGAAGCCGTTCACCCCTCCTGGGCTAAATCTGCTGGTCCAGCTCCCAATGGCATGTCCATCTTTCATTATGCTCAAAATTTTGCAAATACATGTGTTTACAAGCCTCCAATGGTTGTTTTCTCTGCACCAATGGCTCCATAATGCTAAAATTAGTCTAGGTGGACTCTTGTTTGACCCAAATTAGTTGAAAATTTACCTGGCTAAGCTTTTTCCCAATGTCCCCTACAAAACCTCCACTAAATTTGGAGGACTGCAGTTAAAAATAGCAATGAGCCCCGAATTTGGAGGGCGCTAAACTATTCGCCGAAAATCTAGCCGCAACATTAAATTTAAAGTTAGGGCGGGTGCATGTGACAAGCTCAAATTAGCTGCCGGATGTTACGGTTTATGAAATCGTTGGACCGCAACAATCGTCGCGAACTGCGCATGTGATAAGGATTGAAGACCGTCAGAGTTAATGGTTTTTGGAACAGTCAGATTAATGTTATATGCCACGGCTATGAACTGACATGTGAACAATACAACGGGGACGCCTGATTGAAACAAAGCAAGTTGGGGGGGGGGGGAGGGGGGGGTTGCCGCCGAGGGTCCCCCTTCCCCAACTTGCTTTGTTTCAAACCTCAAATATATTTGGCGCCCCTATAGAGTAAGCTTCACCCGGTAGCGAAGATGGTCGAAGACTCATGCACACTTGGAGGTCATGAGGTCGAACCCACTGGACCTATAAAATTTTTATAACACCATACAGGGACACGTGGCAGCCTCAGGGCTAGCAATGTGTCACCTAACCATTGGATAATAAAAATCAAACATACACACATCTGACGACCCAGAAGGTGCCATGTGGCGAAACATCATTGGTCTAGAGAAAACAAAATATTCCTGGAATATTCCACTTTTGCTGACTGTACACCTACATGCTGACTGGGCATCCTATTCAAATCTGTCGAAATTTTAGTTGTTTGGGAAATCGATTAGAACATGATATCTCCCTCATACGACATCGGTTTTTTGAACCATTCGTGGCGTCGAAATCAGAACGATGAGATCTACCCGGTCGCTCAGGTTCGGTATAGTTTCGAGCACTTTCAATTTTGAGAAAAATTCATGAACTCCTGATCATACCTCCCCATTGGGAAGCTTTTGGACCCCAAAAGACTTGATTACATGTTAAGTAGATGAGGGTACAACTCCCTCACTTTTCCAACTTCCATCCACTTTTCCTTGCTTGGCTTACTTCCTTTGAGCCCAACTCGAAGGTAGTCGACACTTCCCCTCTTGGTAAGAATGGTATCCTCCTTGAGCTCATCTAGAAATTCTGGCGAGAAATATTCAATAGAAGGCAGTTGAACATCACTTCCTTGATCATCAATCAAAGGTGGCTCATACAAACATAAGTTTTCAACATTAACAACTGAATACATTTGCATATATGAAGGTAAGTCAAATTGAAATGCATTGTTACCAACTTTCTTGATGATCTTGAATAGACCATAGTGAATGGGCTTGAGCTTTTTACCTTCTCCTTGCATCCTTTCTTTGCTTATGTGCAACCATACCTCATCTCCTTCTTGAAACTTGTGATCAACTCTATGTTTGTCATGCCTCTCCTTGTATTTTTTGTGACTCTTCTCAAGTTGTTCTTGAACTTGTTAATGAATAATATGAATTTTCTCAATAAAATTTCGAGCCTTGTCAATATCACTATGCCCATCAATTGCAACGTCCTTCTCAAAGATGAAGTCTAATGGTGATTTCAACAAATACCCAAAGCATGCTTCAAAAGGTGAAGTATTTGTAGAAGAGTCCTTTACCCGATTGTAAGCATATTGTTGGGTATGTGTTATATTCTTTCCACGACTAGACCCACATGCTGTACGTTGCGTCGGGAGTAGTAGGGGGGTCACAGGGGGGGGCGGCAGCCCCCCCTGTCAGGGTCTAGGGCAGCGCCTCGACGAATTTTTTTTTTGGTGTGCGGTCCCACTCATAGGCAGACCCACCCATGTTTTGTGCATGAGTTTGCACATGGTTTTTTGGGGTACGATGGTTTTTGACCCCTGGTATTTTGTAGATCCGGTCAAGGGAACTATGGTTATGTTCTAATCCAGGGTTAATGGATTGGGGTTTATGTATGCTTCGGCATGTATATATATGTGTTGTAACACTAAAAGGAATATAATGAAAAATCAAGTTGGTCGTCCCAATTTGGGATCCTGGGGAAAATATCTGTGTTTATCTGTTTTATGTTTTATGCTCTCGCTATTGTTTATTTTATGTTATAAGATTCATGTGTAGATAATTTATGTTCAGGGTTAAAACCTACACATATTGAATGTAATGAATTTTTCCATCCCATAACTTGGGATGTTTGCTGCAATATCCTCTCAATAGATGCACAATTGTTCTATTCACCACCTCGGTTTGGCCATCATTTTGCGGATGAAAAGTAGTACTCTTTTTCAACTTTGTGTCCATCATATTCCAAATATTGGACAAAAAATCCCCAATGAACCTGGAATCCCTGTCATTAACAATAGAAGTTGGAAATCCATAATGAACCCATACATGTTGAAAATAAAGTTCAACAGTTTGTTCATCAGTAATGGTTTTCTTACATGGCATAAGTATACACATTTTACTGAATCCATCCACAACTACATAAAGATAATCATGTTGTTTTCTTGACATAGGTAGACCTCCAACAAAGTCCATGGAGACACTCTCCCATGGCCTTGATGGTACCGGTAGTGGCGTGTACAACCCAAGCTTCCTATTGCTAGGCTTTCTTGTTGCACACATAGAAAAACCTCTTATAAAATGTGACACACTATCTATCATGCGAGGCCAATAGCAATACCTTTGTAAATGCGCCATTGTTTTGCTTACCCCAAAGTGTTCAGCAATAAGAGACGAATGAGCCTCTCTCATGACACTAAGCCTCTCTCCTTATTGTATACATAGCTTTCCCAAATGAAACAACAAATTTTTATGCATGTGATAATCATTTTCCTCAACTTGATTCCCTTCACTCAAACTAGCATACACATCTTGAAAATCAACATCATGTGCATATTGTTCTATGTAACTCTCATGTACAATAGAATCAATTTTAAGTAAAGTAGAAGAACTTATAATTGGCCTTGAAATAATATCAAAAAAATTATTGAAAATACCTTTCCTTTACCTTATAACCAAGTGAAACTGTTGAAGGAAACCCATCCACTTGAAATGCCGTGATTGCTGCAATTTTTTTTGCGACTGCAAGTACTATAATGGTTGGTGATCGGTATGTATAATCGTCTCTTTACCCATCAAGTAGTGTTTCCACTTCTTGATGCTTTGTACAAATGCATACATCTCTTTGTCATATGTAGGACAATTAGTTACAACACCATCGAATGTTTCATAATGAACAACGATAGGCTTACCATGCTGCAAAAGAACTGCGCCCATGACATAATCACTAGCATCGGTTTGTATTTCGAATGGCGGTAATGCAAGGACTGGAGCTGAACTGATACTGACTTTTAAAGCTTCAAAATATTTCTACTGTTTGCCTCCCCATTGGAAGGCTTTCTTCACACTTGTCATTGCATGCATAGGAGTTGTTATGGCAGAAAAGTTAGCAATAAACTTTCTCCAATACTGAGCTGTGCCTAAGAAACTTCTTACCTCGGTTACTATTTTGGGAGTGGGCCAATTCAATATGGCTTCCACTTTAGAAGGATCAATTCTCAACTCGTCTCCTCCTACAATGTGTCCCAAATAAACCAAAGAAGTCTTTCCGAACTCACACTTTGACATCTTAAGAAATAATTTCTCTTTCTTCAAAACATCAAGCACCCTTTTTACATGCAAGACATGTTCTTCTCTTGTTTTTCTAAAAATTAGTATATCATCTAAATACACAATAAAAAATTCATCAAGAAATGGACGCAAAACATTATCCATAACACACATGAAATTTTTTGGTGCATTACACAAACCAAATGGCATAACCAACCACTCAAAGAGTCCTTGTTTGGTTTTGAATGCAGTTTTTCATATATCACTTTCTGCAATTCTTACTTGATGATATCCACTTCGTAAATCTAACTTAGTGAAAAAAATTGCTTCTTTCAGCTGATCAAGCAAATCATCTATCCTTGGGAGTGGGTATCGATTCTTTACCGTTATCTTGTTCAAATCTCTGAATTCTACACACATGCGCCAAGTCCCATCTTTCTTTGGAATCAAGACTATGGGTGAACCGCATGGCGAAGTGCTTGGCCTTATGATTCACTTGTCCAACATGTCCTTGATTTGCCTCTTTATTTCAGCATTCTCCATTATTGACATGCGATACATGCCGATGTTTGGAAGAGGATAATCTTGCTGAAACTGAATCTCATGTTGAATCTCCCTTTTTGGAGGCAATCATGTTGGCTCTTGAAACATCTCATGATGTGCATCAACTACATCGTATAAATATTATTTCAAATTAGGATCACAATCCTCAAATGATTCATGATTAACATCAGCTCTAGGCTTAATCATTATAAGAACACAATTCTTACTTGAACTCACCAGCCTCTTTACCTATCCATCATTTACCATAGCAATATTTGTCTTCTTGCGATGTGATCTAACAATGTACTCCTTGCCATATTTGAATAAATGGAATTTTTTCTCATGATGATGGAAGATAGCTTTCCTGTCATACAAGTAAGGACTTCCCAACACAATACCTGTAATATCAAGCAGAACCACATCTAATTCAACTGTGTCAACAAATGTGCAGTTATTGCAAATTGCAATATGCACTTCTTTGAAACCTGTAAATTTGCATCCTTACAAATCCAAACAAGTGGATATGGTTTTGGATGTGGAATGGTCTCAAGACTAAGTTTCTTGACCAAGTATTCAGAGATTAAGTTTGCTTGTGACCCACTGTCAAACAATGTGTCAATATTGGTATGTTTGGATATGACCCTCACATGACACAGTTCAATTCTCTCTTCTTCATTTGGAGCTTGTATGTGACAGTTTGATGTACTAGTACTGGGTTTAGTTTCAATTTATTTCCCCTTCATGTTCTTGAATCCCATGGCTATAATTTTAGATTAATCACCTGAATCCTCTCCTAAATCATGTTGAGTTGTAGCTGCAATTTTTTTTTCCCTTTGTTGTTATGATGTTTGGGCCTTTTTTCAGGATGTAATTATCCACAATGATTCTCATCATGGAATTTTCTTGAACAATGTTTACAGACCACTTTTTCTTCCTTTTTCTTGACATATGCATTCTTTTTTCCTATACCTTTTGAGGTGTTCTCTTTTTTTTTTTTCCCTTAAAAGGTTTCTCTCTACCCTCATCGGAAATTTTTTTCCCTCTAGCTTCTAGATGTGTGGCCTGAACACAAACTTCATCTAGACTTGTAGGGTTAAACATGAGGATAATATGTTTTAGGTGGCTATGTAAGCTCCTATGTACTTGAGAAAAATATCTTGGCTTTGAAAATCTACCCCTAATAAGAGAGCTCTTCTACTAAATTCTTGGGTGTATTCTTGCACATTCTGTCCTTTCAATTGTCTAAAATTTTTCCAGTTCATTATGTCTTTCTGCATATGAGCTAATGGATAGAACTATTGTTTTATTGCAGTAATGAAATCAGTCCATGATAGGATAATATTACCATGCTTCTTGATCTCCTCCTTTGTCTTGGCTTCCCACCAAACAAGTGCTACACCTACCATTCTCAATGAAGCTAGTTGGATTTTGTTATCATAATCATGAAGGTTCTAAATTCTCAAATAGACCTCCGATTGCCTAATCCAATTATCAAGCTTTTCTGCATTGAATTCACCATTAAACTTTGGCAATTCAAAATTAACATTAAGTTTTAAAAAATGACTTTTACCAGTGTTATTTGACTTGTGTGGCTAATGTATTGAAGATGAAGTAGAGGATGATGATGATGAGGGTGAGGATGGTGACTTTCCACTGCCTCCATTTCCTCCATTGCCCTTATTTGATTTATCTTTATCATTTTGACCTCCTGATGATCCCTGTCCTTCCTTGTAAAGTTTGGATCCTTCTCCTTCTAGTCTCTCATTCCTTTCTTGATAAAGGATTCTCATCATCTCAGTCATGTCAAGGAATGCTTTCCTGAACACTCTTTCTTCTTCTTTGGGATCCACCTCTTCATGGATTTCTCCTTCTCCCGGAGGCATGCTTAATGTTTCTTTTGCTTCTTTTGGAGGTGAAATAGGTGGTGGAGAATGTGGCAATATTTCCCTACTTTGTTGTGGTTCACTTTGAGACTCTCTTGCTTCCACCAATTTTCCTTCTCCTCTCTTAAGCTTGAGCCTAGTAAGCATGTGAAAACTTGCAAACAGTTAAACAAATATTTTCACACAAAAACACCAAAGAATAAAACTCTAGCTCTGATACCAACCTGATCTAAAAGGACAGTATTAGTTTGGTGTGCTAAGTGTCCTTTCAGTTATAAAACATGTACATATTTTTCTCCATTTGTTTGCTTAAGGATTGAAGAATTTAACCATGAAACACAGATGAAATTGTGAATTTTAAGCATGAAAATAATCCTAAATAATGCTGAACAGTAGTGTATAACAGAGAAATAAAACCACACATAAGATTTACACAGCTGCCATGATGAAGCAGGTCACCCCTCCTAGGCTACATCTACTGGTCCAGCTCCCAATGCATGTCCATCTTTCATTATGCCAAAAATTTTGCAAATACATGTGTTTAAAAGCCTCCAATGAGTTGTTTTCTCTGCACCAATGGCTCCAGAATGCTCAAATTAGTCTAGGTAGACTCTTGTTTCACCCAAATTGGTCAAAAATTGACCTGGCTAAGCTTTTTCCCAATGTCCCCTACAAAACCTCCACTAAATATGGAGGAATGCAGTTTAACTGCAGTTAAAAATAACATTGAGCGCTGAATTTGGAGGGTTCTAAACTATTCGTCGAAAATCTAGCCCCAACATTAAATTTAAAGTTAGGGCAAGCACATGTGACAAGCTCGAATTAGCCACCGGATATTACGGTTTATGAAACCGTTGGACCGCAAAAACCATCGCGAACCGCGTATGTGATGAGGATTGAAGACCACCGGATTTAACGGTTTTCAGAACTGTCAGATTAATATTATATGCCACGGTTATGAACTGACACGTGAACAATATAATGGCGCCATTGATGGGTTGGGACCACTTTCACCTGCATATTCCACTTTTGCTAACTATACACCTGCATGCTAACTGGGCATCCCAGTCAAACCTGTCAAAATTTTAGCTGTTTGGGAAATTGATCAGAACACGATATCTCCCTCATGCGACATCGATTTTTCGAACCATTCACGACACCGGAATCATAATGACGAGATATACTCGGTCACTCAGGTTTAGTACAGTTTTGATCACTTTCAATTTTGAGCAAAATTCATGAACTCCTGATCAACATTAGAGCTTATTTTCTTTCCTGGCTTCCCTGCGATACCTTGTAATTCAACTTCCTTTCCTTTTGAAAAAAATTTCAAGAAAATTTCTTGAAAATTAAAAGTTACCGTGCCCAAAGATTGTAACCATTGTACTCCTAGTACAACATCAACACCACCCATTGGAATGGAAAGCATTGGACTATTAAAAACATATTCCCCCATGGTTAGCTTGATATTATGGTACTTTCTAGAGCAATTTATAGTTCCTCCATTTTCCACCATCAGTTCACACTCTGGTGTTGGGTATAGGAAGCAATTCAATTCCTTGGCTACCTTACAATGAACAAAATTATGGGTACTACCCGAATCAATAAGCACTATTACATTTTTCTTCTTGATATGTCCTTCTATATTTGAGAGTTTTAGGATTGGTAATTCCTGCCAATGCATTATAGGATATGGTCGGATTCATTTCTTCTTCCTCTAGGGTTGGTTCCTGGTGTATATCCTCTTCTTTTTAAGTTTCTTGTTCCTTTTCTTCCTCCTCTTCACAATCTATGTAAAATAATTTCTTCTCAGCACACTTATGACCTTTACTGTATTTTCTATCACAACTATAGTAAATCCCTTTTTCTCTTTTGTCTTCCAATTATTGTGGTTTCAATCTTGTAGGTTGTGGAGGTCTAGGAGTATCAACACTTCCATCTTTATAGATGTGAGTGGTAAGCTTCCTTGTCGCCATAGTTTTACTTTCAATTTTTCTTGCCAACCTGAATGCCTTCTCCAATGAATTAGGTTCCCAAAGGTGAACCTCATGTTGGATGTTATCCTTTAAAATCCCTATGAAGGCATCAATCCTATGTTCCTCTAGAATATCAGTTACCCCTATATTTAATTTTTGGAAGTCCTCAATGTGCTCCCCCATTAAACCCTTTTGTTTGAGATTTATCAATTGGATAAAGAAGGTGTTTCTCTTTGTATCCTTATAATTTCCTATCATTTCCTCTCTAAAAATTGACCAAGTGACAATTTTTTTAGGAGAGCAAATCCATCGATACCATAAAAATGTATTTTGTTCTAAATATAAAGTTGCAATACATACCTTTTGTGTGTTTTGCACATTATGGATATCAAAATATTTCTCCATGTGTAGTATCCATGTTAGGGGATCCTTGCCATAAAAATTCCTCATATTGAGCTTTGGAATATGGTGGGTCTTCAATCCAACATTATCGTTTATGAAATCATGATTAACATTTATTTTTTTCTCATCATGAGTTTCCTCTACTACCTTTTCACCATTAGGAATCATTTCTTGTACCAAATTTGTCAAACCTTCCTTCAAACCTTCCATGTATTTCTTGAAATATTCCATGTTGCCTTCTATACCATCCATCTTAGCTTCCATGTTGCCTTCTATACCATCCATCTTAGCTTCCACGTCATCCATATTAGCTTTCATGCCATCCATCTTAGCTTCCACGCTTTTCTTCAAACTATCCATCTTTGCTTCCACACCTTTCTTCAAACTATCCATCTTAGCTACCACGCCTTTCTTCAAACCTTCCATTTCATTTTTTGTTACTCTTTGCGAGAGCGAAATTTGTTGCACTTGTTATTGTAGTTTTGATATCTCATGTTGCACTTCTTCCTCTTCATGAGTCATAGTAGAGCCTTATGAGGGCTTAATGGGTATTGAATTCTTTTTAGGGGCTATTTTAGAACCCAACACTGATATCTATGATTCAATATGCCATTTGAATCCCTTAAAACTATTTTTTCAAACAAGACTTATGAAATTAAAAAAAAAATACACACCTTTCTCTTGCTTTTGAGGAGCTCGATATTGGATCTGATGTATCTATGTGATTTTGGATCCCCGAGATTTTATCTTTAGTCCCTTATTAGCCCTACAAATATTCTTTCCAATGCCATAGGTCTGACCTGATTTGGATTCTTCAAGACAAAGTTATGCCAAATCTCTCACAATGTCCTGATTATGGACCGGTTCAGTAGAGTGAATTTGTACGGTGTGCCACGTATCATTGCTTCCTCTTTCGGATCTGAAATTGATACAAAGGACCGTGTACTTTCAACCACTTTTACATAATTCCAATCCGATGCTCAGAGAGATAGTTATGACGATTTTCCCAAGGTCATATCTTTGAGATGAAATTCGGGAGCCTGCAAAAACCCTAATTTCCACAGATCGTACCTCCAACAATATTGTGAACCAAGATTTGAAATTTTAACACAAAGTTCTTGAGGATTTTCTCATAAATGGTTTTTTTTTTTTAGTTTCTGAAACTTGGTATAAAAAAATCTATAGCGAAAATTCTATGATGACCTCTTTCAAGCAGCGAAAGCCTAGAATCCAAAGCTCGGATACCAAATGTTATGAAACCAACTCAAAAAATAAAAGAAAAGAGAGATCAACGACTTAGAAATGGGCCAATTCGAGGGGGAAACCTCCTTTACATTACATAAAAGAAAAATTATTGGATGACACAAATGAAAAAACTTCCTTTCTATATATAGGAGTCCATGGGGTCACAATATAATCCTAGTCGACCTAGCAATAATAATGTAAGGGCACAACAATAACAATAGTGGGCTATTATGGGGCACAATAATAACAAAATGGGGATTACATGGGTAAGAAAATAACAATAAGGGGGCTATACTAACAACAATAAGGGAATACACTAATAATATAGGGCCCTAACACCAAACTCGAGTTTGATGTAAGAGATTTGCAAGAAGATGAATGAATTGAAAAAAATTCTTGAATCCAGTGAGAAGCAAAATATTTGAATTTTAAAAGATTACATCAGAAATACCAAATATCTTCGATAAAGAGATTTGCATCAAGTGAAACCATACAAAGAGAAGTATTGTGCAATAGAAACAATATTTGACTTAGTTCGGGGGACTTACCAGAGTAGCGAGATCTGACATAACCATCAACATAAGTTGAAGTTCATTAACTCCCTGAGAGGTCCCAGAACTTTCCAGGATTGTAAAATCACATTTTGAAGCTTGAACTAGAACGTGCATGGTTTTAAGATATATGCTACCATTGGCTTCAATAAAGCCATTACTCACCGAATGACAATTATCTCTGTCACTGATTTTACTAGAGTTTCCAATGTCAACAACCAAATTACTCAAGTTGAAATATTCTTCTGATCGCAAATTCAAAGATAAATGAATTGGGGAAATGTCATGAGAAATATAATTTGAAGAGGTTCCTTCATGAAAGAGGAGAGATGATGAGGGATGGGAAGAGTACACTATGATTTGATTGTTTTCAATTTCATCATGGAAAATATCATCGCCTTGTGTCAATTGAGAATATAACTCCTCAGATGAAGAACCTAAAGAGCATGGAGTATCTTTGTCGCAAGTAGATGCATCACAAACTACAGAACACAAGGGATAGTGAGATGAAGAGGAAGTTTCGATATGAACATCATCTTTGAACAAATCAGATTCTAGATCTAAGTTAAAATATTCATGAGAAACCGAAAGATATGAAGGTGCACTTAGACATTCGTCATCGCATACATCAAAAAAATCATTTGCATCAGAATGATTATTTCCCAAGGCTACGAATTGATAAAAATAACTGATTACATTTGATTCATTACCAAGATTACCATATTGAAAATCATCCAAGAATGGAAGCGCATCATCTTCACATGGAGGATTTGGAAAATAGAAGCAATATTGAAAGCCTCTTCACCTTCCTTCTGCTCTACCTGTGCAATATGACTACCTTGTATCTGATCGCAATTTGAACCAGCAGAACAATGTTGATCAGCGGTTTTCATTGATGTCAACCCAAGTAGCACCAAGGGCTAACCCAATATTACATGGGAATTTTGACCTACCAAATTAATATATTTTGGGTCAATAATGCTTTTTATGGTTTCTAATTGTCGAGATGTTTCCATTGATATATGACACGCCATGTAATTCTTCACGGTTTGAGAGATATTCATGTTTGAAGTTTGTAACCCCAGTTAGTGGGCTAAAACCCCATGGGGTTGGGGCATGGGTCATTGAAAAGTCATAATTAATATTTTTTATGCTCCTAAAATCCATCCCACGTTCACTTGTTGAAGCCCCTCTCAACTTAAGCATTCATATAAATTGTGATCTTCATTTCCTCCTTATGCAAGGGATTCAGCCATCTAAAACAGGTCATTGTGGAATTTTCGCTCTAACTTTTTTTCTACGAAGGATCAGAAGCTGAATTTTTTATGAGGCGAAGCCGAAATCCTGAGGAAGCTGCAGTAAAAATTTTAGATCAATTTGCGCAACATATTTGGAGATATGATCTATGGAAGTAAGGATTTTTGCAGGCTCCTGAAATTCATCTCAAAGAAGAGACCTTGGTAAAATCGTCATAGCTCTCTCTCTGAGTATCAGATTGGAATTCCGTAAAGAGTGGCAGATAGTGCATAGTATGTAGTTTTTTCTCTATAAATTTCAGAGCCAAATGAAGAAACAGTGACACGTGGCACGCCGTAAAAATGCGCAGTGCTGAAAAAATCCATAATTAGGGCATTGTGAGAAATTGGGTATAACTCTCTCTTGAAGAATCCAAATTGGGTCAGACCTATGGCATTGGAAATATGACTCAGAGGACTAATACAGGACCAAAAATCAGATATTGAGGATCTGAAATAACAAAGATACACCAGATTCAATTTCGAGCTCCTAGAAGGCAAGAAAAAGCTAGATCATGTGTTGTCAAGGATTGCAAAGGACCAAACTTTCTACGTCAAAAAAACAAAGAAAGGTGCAGCAGAGGGTAGCATGACAAGAGCAGCAACCAAGGTGCATAACAGCAGCAAGAAGTTCATCATATGAAGTCTTCAAGTGGGCAGCACTGCATACAATCATTGTAAAGGTATCATTGTACTTAGTCATTGTAAATACATTATTGTAAAAATTGTACTAGTGTCTATATGCCAAGGTTGAAGAGGCGAGTGGGAGGTCCAGGATCATCATTAGGTGGTTGTGTCAAAGTTGGGGTTATGGTCTAGTATATCTTCTTCTTCTGCATCATTCTATATCATTGTAAAGTGGACCATTTTCCCTGGTACGAGAGTCCATTCTTCTTTTATTCTTCTATAGGGTGGTAGGGTAGTGCTAGGGTGATTTGTAGCTCATTGGGTGTTGGGGAATTTGTTGAGTTGACTATTGAAGAATCTTGGGCGTTGGAGCGTCCATCCAGTGGGAGCTGGAGAAGAATTCTTTTCTAGATTCTAGGAAGTTGGAGCTTTATTTTCAATTGGAGTTGAATATTAAAGAATTATTAGAAAATATTTAGGTGGTTTTTATCCCGGAGTGGGTTTCCAACTTAAGCGTATTGCATTTGTGTTCCTCTTGCTTCTTTGCTATCATTGTACAAACAGCGATAATAATTGAAGATTAACTAATGCTCTAATTGAAAGGAATGCGATTCACCCCCCCCTCTCAGTATTTCCAACAATTGGTATCAGAGCTTGGTTCCTTCAATAGCAGTTTAACAGCTGGAAGGAGGTCATGGAGCATACCAAGAATGGTGTACCTCTATTCAATGAAAATAATTATGCACTTTGGAAAGAAAGAATGGAATTTTATCTCTTGGCGCAAGGTTACGAAGTATGGGACACTATTCAAAATGGATTTACATCAACCGCGGATGAACAAGGTAAGAATAATTTGGTAAATGATGCAAAAGCAAAGAATATTATTATCAGTGGACTTATTGAATCTGCTTATCATAAGGTGTCGGGTTTTAAAACCACCAAAAATGTATGGGACAAGCTTGAGAATATATATGCAGGTGACTCAAATGTCAAAGAAGCAAAGCTTCAAATCTATAGAGCAAAATTTGAGCAACTCAGAATGAAAGAAGATTGCAACATTGCTGCATACTTTCAATACGTTGATGAAATAACCAATACGCTGGAAGGATTGGGAGAGCCAGTTGACGAGAAGACTATTATACGGAAGATTCTTAGAACGTTACCAGGGAGATTCAACCCAAAGGTATCGGTTTTAGAATACAGTGCAAAACTGGACAAACTCAGCAAAGAGGAATTACATGGAGTTCTCATAGCATATGAAATGAGACTTGATGAAGAAGAGGGTACTTCGCATCTAGAAACTACGTTCGTTGCGTCTAAGAAAACCAATAAGGATAAACAACCTTCAATTGAAAATACATGCACCTGCAAGTGTGAAGAAAAGGGAGATGATGAAGAAGGTCTTTCAGATGAAGAATATGCTTACTTCACGAGAAAACTACAAATTGGTAAGGGACAATTCAAAGGTAAACTTCCATTGATATGTTTCAGCTGTAATGAGGTTGGGAATTTTGTAGCAAAATGTCCAAACAAAAGTAATGGCAACTCAAAAAGAAAGAAAGGCTTTAAGAAATTCAACAAGCAAGGATCCAAAAGGAGCTTTCTCTCTAAAGAAGATAGCTCATCATCCGATGAAGGCATTGGAAGAACTCATCAACAATCAACGATCTTACAACGACAAAAGTGGCATCGGTTACAAAGAAGAAGAAGCAGGACCTTCTACAACAAAATACAATGAACCTATGAGATTTGACATGCATGTAGACTTCATTGGAAAATATTTGCAAGAACAACCTTGGAAGACAATTCCTCGACGAAAATTTCCATCCATGTACCAACATATTTTTTATGGCTACTGTTATTCGTGTGGAAATTTTTTTCATAAAGCTATAGAATGTCGCACGTACCCTAGGAACAAATACAATTCCAGGAGATCTATCAAATATGAACCTCCCAGGGCTCAGCGAAACATCAATAGATTTGAACATTTAAGAAATAATATTGAATGTTACAAATGTCGAAAGTTTGGACACATAGCCAAAGACTGCAAACTTGAAAATCCTCCAGAAGAATCTTCAAAGCCATAAAATGAACGAACATGGAAGAAGAAGAAGAATGATAATTGTGCTCTCGCTCTCAAGGCTCAAAAGAACAAAGATGTGTGGTATGTTGATAGCAGTTGCTCAATGCATATGACTGGAGATAGAAATAAATTTGTATCTCTGAAAGAGAAGAAGGATGGAACCGTGTCCTTTGGAAATGATGGATCTTCAAATGTTATAAGATCAGGTACTGTCACTCTTGGAAGCAAAGATGTTCTAGCAAATAATGTTCTATCGGTTGAAAACATTAATAAAAATCTGCTCAGTGTTGGACAAATGTGTGATCAAGGACACACAATACTATTCAACTCCACGAAATGTGAAATCATGAAAGGCGTGTATGGTGAAATTTTGGCTACAGCAAGTCGAGCTCCGAACGACATATATGTTCTAGATGAAGCAACTAAAGCATGTCTAATAGCTAAAGAGGATGATACAATAATTGGTAGAAACGATGATCAAATAAGTTAGAATTTTTCTACAAAGGTGCAAAGTGATTTCAAGATGTCTTTACTTGGTTGAAAATTAAGCATAGACGAGTCATCTAAGGATGTGGATCAAAGGTTTTACAGATCTATGATTAGTAGTCTTCTATATGTAATAGCCTCCCGACCAGATGTTATGTAAGCAGTTGGACAAGTAGCAATATTCCAAGCAGCACCAAAAGAATCACATATTAAATATTCACACGCATTTGAATATCTTCGTCAAAAGCTTGGGATACTCCCAAGTTCTCATTAGATTACAGATCCGCAGGACAGTTATGTGTCAGGGGGAGTGGAAGTGTGTACAGGTCAGCAGGACGGTTGTGTGTCAGTGGGAGTGGAAGTGTGTATAGGTCCGCAGGATGGTTGTGTTTCAGGGGGAGTTACCCTTTGCCATTGATGTCAAAGGGGGAGATAATTTTGTAGGAAGAGGTGTCATGATCACAGGGGGAGTACTTGTGTTGCCATCAATGCCAAAGGGGGAGATTGTTGATCAGCGGTTGTCATTGATGTCAACCCAAGCAGCACCAGGGGCTAACCCAATATTGCATGGGAATTTTGACCCACCAAATTAATATATTCTAGGTCAATAATGATTTTTATGGTTTCTACTTGTTGAGATGTTTCCATTGATATATGGCACGCCATGTAATTCTTCACGGTTTGAGATATATTCATGTTTGAAATTTGTAACCCCAGTTAGTGGGCTAAAACCCCATGGGGTTGGGGCATGGGTCATTGAAAATTCATAATTAATATTTTTTATGCTCCTAAAATCCCTCCCACGTTCACTTGTTGAAGCCCCTCTAACCTTAAGCATTCATATAAATTGTGATCTTCATTTCCTCCTTATGCAATGGATTTGGCCATCTGAAACAGGTCATCGTGGAATTTTCGCTCTAAATTTGTTTCTACGAAGGCACAAAAGCTGAAATTTTTATGACGCGAAGCTGAAATCCTAAGGAAGCTGCAGTAAAAATTTCAGATCAATTTGTGCAATATTTTTGGAGATATGATCTGTGGAAGTAAGGATTTTTGCAGGCTCCTGAAATTCATATCAAAGAAGTGACCTTGGTAAAATCGTCATAACTCTCTCTCTGAGTATCGGATTGGAATTCCATAAAAAGTGGCAGATAGTGAACAGTCTGTAGTTTTTTCTCTATCAATTTCAGAGCCAAATGAAGAAACAGTGACATGTGGCATGCCGTACAAGTGCACTCTACTGAAATAGTCCATAATTAGGGCATTGTGAGAAATTGGGTATAACTCTCTCTTGAAGAATCCAAATTGGGTCAGAGCTGTTGCATTGGAAAGAAGACTCAGAGGACTACTAGAGGACCAAAAATCAGATATTGAAGATTTGAAATAATAGAGATACACCAGATTCAATATCGAGCTCTTAGAAGGAAAGAAAAAGCTAGATCATGTGTTGTCAAGGATTGAAAAGGACCAGAATTTCTACGGCAGAAAAGCAAAGAAAGGTGAACCAGAGGGTAGCATGACAAGAGCAGCAACTAAGGTGGATAACAACAACAAGAAGTTCATCATATGAAGTCTTCAAGTGGGCATCACTGCATGCAATCATTGTAAAGGTATCATTGTACTTAGTCATTGTAAATACATTATTGTACAAATTGTACTAGTGTCTATCTTCCAAGGGTTGAAGAGGCAGTGTTGGGAGGTCTAGGATCATAATTAGGTGGTTGTGTCAAAGTTGGGGTTATGGTCTAGTATATCTTCTTCTTCTGCATCATTCTATATCATTGTAAAGTGGACCATTTTCCCTGGTACGGGAGTCCATTCTTCTTTTATTCTTCTATAGGGTGGTAGGGTGGTGCTAGGGTGAGTTGTAGCTCATTAGGTGTTGGGGCATCCGTTCAGTTGACTACTGAAGAATCTCGAGCGTTGGAGCGTCCATCCAGTGGGAGCTGGAGAAGAATGATTTTCTAGATTCTAGGAAGTTGGAGCTTTATTTTCAATTGGAGTTGAATATTAAAGAATTATTAGAAAAGCATTAGGTGGTTTTTGTCCCGAAGTGGGTTTCCACCTTAAAAACTGTGGGCATTTTTGTTCCTCCTGTTTGCTGCTATCATTGTACAAACACTGATAATAATTGAAGATTAACTAATGCTCTAATTGAACGGAATACTGATTCACCTCCCCCTCTCAGTATTTCCAACAATTGGTATCAGAGCTTGGTTCCTTCAATAGCAGTTTAACAGTTAGAAGGAGGTCATGGAGCATACCAAGAATGGTGTACCTCTATTCAATGAAAATAATTATGCACTTTGGAAAGGAATAATGGAGGTTTATCTCTTGGCGCAAGGTTACGAAGTATGGGACACTGTTCAAAATGGATTTACATCAACCGCGGATGAACAAGGTAAGAATAATTTGGTAAATGATGCAAAAGCAAAGAATATTATTATCAATGGACTTATTGAATCTGCTTATCATAAGGTTTTGGGTTGTAAAACCGCCAAAAATGTATGGGAAAAGCTTGAGAATATATATGAAGGTGACTCAAATGTCAAAGAAGCAAAGCTTCAAATCTATAGAGAAAAATTTGAGCATCTCAGAATGAAAGAAGATTGCAACATTGCTGCATACTTTCAATACGTTGATGAAATAACCAATACTCTGGAAGGATTGGGAGAGCCAGTTGACGAGAAGACTATTATACGTAAGATTCTTAGAACGTTACCAGGGAGATTCAACCCAAAGGTATCGGTCTTAGAATACAGTGCAAATCTAGACAAACTCAGCAAAGAGGAATTACATGGAGTTCTCATAGCATATGAAATGAGACTTGATGAAGAAGAGGGTACTTCGCATCTATAAATTCCGTTCGTTGCGTCTAAGAAAAACAATAAGGATAAACAACCTTCAATTGAAAAGACATGCACCTGCAAGTGTGAAGAAAAGGGAGATGATGAAGAAGGTCTTTTAGATGAAGAATATGCTTACTTCACGAGAAAACTACAAATTGGTAAGGGACAATTCAAAGGTAAACTTCCATTGATATGTTTCAGCTGTAATGAGGTTGGGCATTTTGCAGCGAAATGTCCAAACAAAAGTAATGGCAACTCAAAAAGAAAGAAAGGCTTTAAGAAATTCAACAAGCAAGGATCCAAAAGGAGCTTTCTCTCTAAAGAAGATAGCTCATCATCCGATGAAGACAATGATAGTGAAGAAGAAGCCAATGAGAGAGTATTGTTAATGGCCAAGCACAATAAACCCAAGCACAATAAGCAAGAGGTATCAAACAATAAAGAAGAAGGATGGACCATAGACGAATTTTATGAGGAAGCAATCAAGCTTATAAAAGATGTCAAGGCGGAGAAGATCCATTCCAAAACTCTTGAAGAACAAGTTCAAGGTCTCAAAATTGAAGTTGAAGAACACAAATGCATTGAAGAGTCACTTCAAAAGAAGTTGGAAGAAAGCAACCAAGAAAGGGAAGAATTAGAAGCCAAAGTAGTCTCGCTGCGTGAGGAAGTGAAGAAAGGAAAAATTATCCAAAACTATGCAAACATCTCAAGGGCATTGGAATAAATCATCAACAATCAATGATCTTACAACGACAAAACTGGCATCGGTTACAAAGAAGGAGAAGCAGGACCTTCTACAACAAAATGCAATGAACCTATGAGATCTGACATGCATGTAGACTTCATTGGACAAGATTCGCAAAAACAACCTTGGAAGACAATTCCTTGACGAAAATTTCCATCCAGGTACCAACATATTTTTTATGGCTACTGTTATTCATGTGGAAAATTTGTTCATAAAGCTGTAGAATGTCGCATGTACCCTAGGAACGAATACAATTCCAGGAGATCTGTCAAATATGAACCTCCCAGGGCTCAGCGAAACATCAATAGATTTGAACATTTAAGAAATAATATTGAATGTTACAAATGTCGAAACTTTAGACACATAGCCAAAGACTGCAGACTTGAAAATCCTCCAGAAGAATCTTCGAAGGCACGGAATGAATGAACATGGAAGAAGAAGAAGAATGTTAATTGTGCTCTCGCTCTCAAGGCTCAAAAGAACAAACATGTGTGGTATGTTGATAGCGGTTGCTCAACGCATATGACTGGAGATAGAAATAAATTTGTATCTCTGAAAGAGAAGAAGGATGGAACAGTGTCCTTTGGAAATGATGGATCTTCAAATGTTATAGGATCAGGTACTGTCACTCTCGGAAGCAAAGATGTTCTAGCCAAGAATGTTCTATTGGTTGAAAAGATGAATCACAATCTGCTCAGTGTTGGACAAATATGTGATCAAGGACACACAATACTATTCAACTCCACGAAATGTTAAATCAGGAAAAGCGTGTATGGTGAAATTGTGGCTACAGCAAGTCGAGCTCCAAACGACATATATGTTCTGGATGAAGCAACTAAAGCATGTCTAATAGCTAAAAATGATGATACAATAATTGGTAGCAATGATGATCGACTAAGTAAGAATTTTGCTACAAAGGTGCAATGTGATTTCGAGATGTCTTTACTTGGTTGCAAATTGAGCATAGACGACTCATCTAAGGATGTGGATCAAAGGTTGTACAAATCTATGATTAGTAGTCTTCTATATGTAACAGCCTCCCGACCAGATGTTATGCAAGCAGTTGGAAAGGTAGCAAGATTCCAAGTAGCACCAAAAGAATCACATATTAAATATTCACAAGCATTTTAATATCTTCGTCAAAAGCTTGGGATACTCCCAAGTTCTCATTAGATTACTGGTTTGCAGGACGGTTGTGTGTCAGGGGGAGTGGAAGTGTGTACAGATCTGCAGGACAGTTGTGTGTCAACGAGAGTGGAAGTGTGTACACGTCCGCAGGATGGCTGTGTTTCAGGGGGAGTTACCCTTTGCCATTGATGTCAAAGGGGGATAGAATGTTGTAGGAAGACGTGTCATGATCACAGGGGGAGTACTTGTGTTGCCATCAATGCCAAAGGGGGAGATTGTTGATCAGCGGTTGTCATTGATGTCAACCCAAGCAGCACCAGGGGCTAACCCAATATTGCATGGGAATTTTGACCTACCAAATTAATATATTCTAGGTCATTAATGATTTTTATGGTTTTTAATTGTTGATATGTTTCCATTGATACATGGCACACCATGTAATTCTTCACGGTTTGAGAGATATTCATGTTTGAAGTTTGTAACCCTAGTTAGTGGGCTAAAACCCCATGGGGTTGGGGCATGGGTCATTGAAAATTCATAATTAATATTTTTTATGCTCCTAAAATCCCTCCCACATTCACTTGTTGAAGCCCCTCTCAACTTAAGCATTCATATAAATTGTGATCTTCATTTCCTCCTTTTGCAAGGGATTCGGCCATCTGAAACAGGTCATCATGGAATTTTCGCTCTAACTTTGTTTTCTCGAAGGCTCAGAAGATGAAATTTTTATGAGGAAAAGAAAAAATCCTGAGGAAGCTGCAGTAAAAATTTCAGATCAAGTTGCACAATATTTTTGGAGATATGATCTGTGGAAGTAAGGGTTTTTGCAGGCTCCTGAAATTCTTCTCAAAGAAGTGACCTTGGTAAAATCGTCATAACTCTCTCTCTGAGTATCGGATTGGAATTCCGTAAAAATTAGCTGATAGTGCACATTTTGTAGTTTTTGATCTAACAATTTCAGAGCCAAATGAAGAAACAATGACATGTGGCATGCCGTACAAGTGCGCTCTTCTGAAACAGTCCATAATTAGGGCATTGTGAGAAATTGGGTATAACTCTCTCTTGAAGAATCCAAATTGGGTCAGACCTATGGCATTGGAAAGACAACTCAAAGGAATACTATGGGACCAAAAATCAGATAGTGAGGATCTGAAATAATAGAGATACACCAGATTCAATATCGAGCTCCTAGAAGGCAAGAAAAAGCTAGATCATGTGTTGTCAAGGATTGCAAAGGACCATAATTTCTACGGCAGAAAAGCAAAGCAAGGTGCAGCAGAGGGTAGCATGACAAGAGCAGCAAACAAGGTGCATAACAGTAGCAAGAAGTTCATCATATGAAGTCTTCAAGTGGGCAGCATTGCATACAATCATTGTAAAGGTATCATTGTACTTAGTCATTGTAAATACATTATTGTACAAATTGTACTAGTGTCTATCTGCCAAGGGTTGAAGAGGAAGTGTTGGGAGGTCTAGGATCATCATTAGGTGGTTGTGTCAAAGTTGGGGTTATGGTCTAGTATATCTTCTTCTTCTGCATCATTCTATATCATTGTAAAGTGGACCATTTTCCCTGGTACGGGAATCCATTCTTCTTTTATTCTTCTATTGGGTGGTAGGGTGGTGCTAGGGTGAGTTGTAGCTCATTGGGTGTTGGGGCATCCGTTCAGTTGCTACTGAAGAATCTCGGGCATTGGAGCATCCATCTAGTGGGAGCTGGAGAAGAATGCTTTTCTATATTCTAGGAAGTTGGAGCTTTATTTTCAATTGGAGTTGAATATTAAAGAATTATTAGAAAATCATTAGGTGGTTTTTGTCTCGGAGTGGGTTTCCACCTTAAAAACTATGTGCATTTGTGTTCCTCTTGTTTGTTGCTATCATTGTACAAAACCTAATAATAATTGAAGATTAACTAATGCTCTAATTGAAAGGAATACCGATTCACCCCCCCCCCCTTCTCAGTATTTCCAACAAACAAAAATCAAGAGAGTGTGAAAAACTAGCCAGTGGAACAGATTTCTCAAGTGGATCATGATACAAAGAGTCATGGCATGTATATGATAGAGGATGACCGAAATCATATTCGAGACTAGAGTTATTAATAGTAACCTCATCTTACGAAATGGATGAGTTAGTATTCACCATAGGCTTCATAAGCCATTATGGAATTTACTCCATTGAATCAGAGTTATGACAAGCGAAAGAAGTATGAGAAGATAGATTAGGAATTTGATTCACAGATCTCCCAACATTGTTATCATCTCAAGGAGGCACTCTCGTATAAGCTGGAAAAGGAGGAGGACAAGGAACAAAAGGAATAGTAGGTTCCTCCTATGAAATCAGAGGTGTATCTTGATTTAGAAGAGTTGGGGGAGTGGGAAAATTAGGGGGTTCAGGTTCACCGCGCAAAGATATAAGAACCAAACGTTCAAACTCTTGTTTCAAGAAATCCCATTTCAGATCTTCTTCTGGAATTTCATAGCAAAGGTGAAGGAATCAATTAGAAAAATCCTCAACCGATTCATTAGGATTCATTATTAAGAGATTGATTCTTCTACAAACATGTCGGTGATTATACCTACCAAAGGATTGATGAAGCTCCCCGAGGAAATGTTGAAGGGAATGAATGAAGGAAGCACGTGGAAAGGTATGACACCATCAATTAACACGAAATCAAGGGTGAGGAAAAAAATCACACAAGAAAATTCGTAATCATCAATTTCGTAAGATTCACAAAATTTGATAAAATCAGAAATGTGCTCAGTTATGGATGTTTCGTCCTCACCGCCAAACTTTAACTGAGACAAGTGATAGAGAGGCTCGTCGGGGATTGAAAATTGATAAAGGGAAAATTAAAGAAACACCCCGAGAACAAGATTTTAGGATGAGCCATTTTAGATAAGAGGTTAAAACCAAAATCATTGGGCTTAGGTTGTCATCTATCCCTCCTTCTAGCGCTATTGTTGACAGAGCTAGAAATCCATCAACCAAGGGGTATCCCCGATGTGAAGTCCCAATTATACCTCACATTGTTTGGAGTAATATCCCCATCCATAATATTGTCTTGGTTGCCATGTATTCTTATATATTTTCCTTTAGTTCTAACTGTCAGTAAGAGAGAGGAGTGAAAACACGCCTTCGAAAAGCAAGGGGGTGTGCTTGGTGAGTGTTCGATTGTATGTGTTTCAAGGTTCTTATACTGCGGGGGAGATAGAGAGAAGTGAGCCTCTAAGAGAGAGGTAATAGTACCACCCCAAAAGAGACACACATGAATCGAAGGATCTGTGTAACATTCAACGAAATATTCACAAGGGATGTGACGGTCATTACAACCAACATTTGAGAAAGATCTACCTAATATCATGCAGAATAGTCAGAAATGATGGAAAAACAATAACAACCATTTCAACACATTCTCAATAATATAAGTACTAAAACAACCGAAGTATTTTAACTATCTTAACACTTGTGAAAGAAAACATGAAATACAAACATCCGCATAATAGTCTTACAAAAATTCATAATTCATGCATGAATAACATGTTGGACTTGAAGGCTTCTGTTATTAAGTAAAAGTTCCAAGACACATATGTACAATGAACATCACTAGCTCCAATAGTGGAGCGTTGGAGCTTCTCCTTGGTCCACAAAAGAACTAGCTTATTTCTCTAATGCTTTGTTGGTGGAGCCAAGGTGAAAAGTCCCTTGCTCATACAATGAGGGAGTATATATAACCAAGGGTGACTCTTTGACTACCCTAGTGACTGTTTGACTTCCCATAACTTTTCCACTTACATGACTCTTTACATTCATGTGTGTCCTTTGTACTTCCACTTTACAATACATTTTGATTACAATAGACATGATACACAATAGTGATATGGCATATAACCACTCATGACATGACATGACATGACACTGTTGACATGGACTGCTTGATGACATGGAAATGTCAAGCCAATGTTGTTGTTGAGAGTTGAGTGTCTTCATGAAAGAGGTTTCCTTTTCGACTGGTTATGACAAGTGCGACACCGAAGATACACTTTACGACGACAGTGATGACACTTGTGCGATAGTGCTCAAAACTTTGGAAATGAGTGTGAAGGGTACATACAAGGTTGGAACAACTCATTTTCACAAATGTGACCTCTTGGAACCACTATAAAAATCTCATACATATAATGTGACATCCAACATGCCAAAATACGACACTTTTCCTATCTTGCAAAATGGATCACAACATTGCAAGGAAACCAATAAAATGAACTTCAAAGTTTGTGAAAACAATGAACATGACCAAGGAAGGCTCTGAAATTTGGTATAGGCCAAAATTTTGGAGGGGATTGTAGCAGCTACAACATAATCCTTTTGTTCCCTGGGAGTTTGATGCAGGGGCATTTAAAAAAAATCCCTGCTCGGATTTTAGGAGTCTTAATTTAATATTTCATGAGCAATAATTGAATGTCATCATTTTTGTTGGGATAAATTAGAGGAAACATAATAATTAGAAATTAGATATTTTGTTAAGTATTAGTCAAGTATGAATCAGCTAGTAATTTAAAGAAAATGAGTCACTTAAGTTACGAGTAGTTGATCTCATATCTTTGGGGGATATGTAGAAAGAAATCCAAAGATCCAAAATAGGGGTTTTTTTGGATTGAAGGAAAGCAAAATTGAAAGGGCTCATGCAATGAAACGTGGACAACCTGAAAGTATAAAAAATATATATGAATTATGTTCGAAGGTTCGAACTTTCCACTTGATTTCTCAATTAATTAAAGGCTTTACAAGTATATTTAATAATGTTCTATTCAGATTCATATTCGGTAGCACATGTAACAACCTATAGAATGAATGAATGCGTTGGCAACATATTTTGGTTTTAATTTTTGTTTGTCTGACTTTGTATGTAAACGAGTGAATGAATGTGTTGAATGGTTGGTACAGTAGCCTATGGTTGTGGTGAAATCAACAATAATTGGAATGGAGTGCATTGTGATCTATATAATCCAAAAAAAGTGTGGATCTTCGAGTATGAGTATTATGCCCTTCATAGGCTCCCTTTCCACATTATTATTATTCCTTTGTTTGGAATAAATTTTAAAGTGAACAATGCATTATCCTTCTGTATTGTGGTGAGTGAATCAAAATTAGGCATTCCTAGAACAGATTTAAACCAAAAAACCAATTAAATCGTTGTCTATAGAACTTCATGTTCTACTGAGGCATTCCTATAATCACAATTTAGTTCTTGTTCCACGTGTACAACTCCCACTACCGAAATAGAGCATGTTAATAGTACATGTTGTTCCAAATGAACAAGTGTTGAAGGATTTTTCCTTGAAGAAGAGAGTTTAGATTTAAGTGAACATTTAATTTCCTACTAACTAGAACGCAATTCAGTTTCCCTGAGAATAAAACTACCCCTTTCCCCTGCATCAATAAGTACTATAATTATAATTATAAATTTTTTATTCTATTCATGGTTTGAATATTCTAGTTTTATTTTCTAAAATTATAGATTGGTGGATAGTTTAGGTTTATTATTTTCTCAATTTAACATTTCTAAAATGGTTTTTAAATCATAAACGTTATGTGCTTCCTCCCCACATGCTTTATTTTACAAAACATGCTTATGAGTGTATAATTTATGTCTTAACATGACTTGTAAATTAATGTAAAAAATTTTTCATTAAAATTGGATTCTATATATATATTATAAATTAGAAGAATATTTTTTCTATAAATTTTACCACCATATATTTTTAAATCATAATGACGTGATCTTCCAGGTTGAATATAATTTTAGTTCTATCAAATGAAAAACACAATAACAGGGACCTACATAACGGGATTCTTAAATAGAGGTCAGAATAGGAGAAGAGAAAAATGGAGCATGTGTTGAAGACTAGGATTTTCTTTTGTTGTGGCTCTCTCCTTCATGTTGCCACAACCCAAGGTATTGAATCTGACGTTGTTGATGCACCGTGGAGCGAAGATATGCCTCCTTACTTTCTAGCGGGATTGGATAGAGTTTCTCAGACGCCCTTGGCTACAATGGACCGATCTATCCTCTACTGTGGTGTCTTTTTTTATCATCATGGACACAAGAAGGCAGGGTATTGTAGGCATGGTTCCTCTTATAGACACTATTTTTAGGGTTATTTGGTTGCATTAGAAACGATGGATGTGTTATTTAGGTATTTTTTTATGTCCCATGTCCCCTCTTCTCTGCTTTCTTATACAAGATTTTCTCATAGGTAGTGGAGTTGGTCGTGGTTTATTTCCCTGTGCACAAATGAGTTCTTTATCTATAAATAGTACCAAACTATCCTACGTGGTTTTTGAAGTATGCCACTATGGTAGAGGATTAAATATATTTCATTTTTTTATCAAGAATATCAATGGGAAGTCCTCTATTCTTTGGACAAGAAGCTCAAACTTTGTCTCTATTTTAAAGTAGACCATTGAGGATAAATGGGGCATGCTTGCAATTTTTCAAAGTCTGCAATATAAAGGGAAGGTTCTCCAAGACTACAACATCAAAATAAACTCAATCTTAGTCCTGAACTTAAGGCTTCGAGGGGGAGCTCCTGGTCCAAAGACTAAATGGATTTTTTGTCTCCTTCAAGGATGTAGTGAAAGGGAGGGCTTCAAACCCAACAAAAAAACTTCAAAACAATCCAAAACCTTATATTATAGATCAAATGGAACATTCTCCATCTATGGAATTTAATCTTTCAGAGGTAACTTCCCTCTTCTTTCACTCCATACAAAGGTTGTTATTTTCATATTAATGCCTTCTCGACAAAACTTGAAGCATTATTCCAGTGGGTTTTCTCTTCATGGACACCTAAATATGACATATATTTATGTTCTAAAGGTTTCTTCATTGTCCAATTTGATACGCAGAAGGATCTGGAGTATGTTCTAAATGAAGGACCATGGTTCTAGGGTATAGTTGGGCTCTTCATCACTTTGTGGTTCTCCGTGTTCTATGCAATAAATATGGTGGTCTCAACCATGCATGTATGGGTGAGACTTCCAAAGCTAAATTTTCCTTTTTGGCATCATGAAGTCCTTGAGGATATTGGAAATACTCTGGGAAAATTCAAAAAAATTACTTAGAAAGAACAAAGAAAAGTCTCTTTACTTTTTCCAGAATATTTGTGGAGATAGACTTTAGAAAAGGCCTACTAGATCACATAATATTGAAACATAAAAAAATTTAGTGGTCCCAAGTTTAGATCATGAAAACACAACATTTCAATGTCGAATATGCTTTCAAATGGGACATTTGCATAATATATTTCCACTGGAAAAAAGGAACCAAAAAAAGAAAAAGAGGCAATCCAATAGGCCAAAAGGATGGTCGTTTTCAGAGCCTTACCTCTTAGAAGAATAATAAGAATATACCAAGGAGAGCCAACCTATTCAATGAGAATCATATGCATTAGCTCAACCTGAAACCATACCTGATGGGAATGTTACGTCATAGTCAAGGATCACCACCCTTAATTAGAAGGGTACCAAATCTGATGGATTTCAAGCATTGGATGGGAATGGGGACACAAAAATAGATCATGTATTTGAGAGCTCAGACTCATATAAATAATTTTCTCATATGAAATTAGGAAGATAATTAGCATTTGTTCTTGTTGAACCAAGCTCAAATGGTTGGAAAAAAGAGCAAAAAAAGAAAGGAAAAAAAAGGAGTTAAGTGTGAATTTCCACACTTAACTTCACATTTATTTTTTTGTATGGTTTTCTTCAGTTGATTTTTTTTTTTTTTAGCTTAAATTCATGTGGTGTTTTTTCTAGAATGCTTAGAACATATGCAAAATGTAATTTTATTTTTCCTTTAGGATTAATAAAATTATGTGTGTCCTTTCCACTCATTATGGAAAGGGAAAGGTAAAGCACTTGAATCCCTCATTATATTGTGGCACATTGCAAAATTGTAGTAATTGAAGACTTATTCAATGCTTTAATTGCTTCATGGAAAGATGATTGATTTCTTGATTCAGAAGCAACTTTCCACATGAATTTTAGGAGATATTTCTTTGAATTATTCACTTATAACGTTGGTGCAACAGTATAATTTGTATACAAATCCAAACTCAAGCCTTCAGGGTTTGGCACCATCAGGCTCAAACCGCCTCGTCTTCCTTTCTTTCTTCTACATGATATTTTATACCTCTTGGAGCTGACGAGAAACTTGTTGTCTTTGGTGAAAATGCGCCAGCAAGGACACTCCATTCATATATTTTATGGAAAGGTAGAGGTCAAAAAAGCATTAGATCACTCACTTTTCATGACGGGGATAAAAGAAGAAAGAATTCTGAAGCTGCAAGGAACCTCTGCTTGTGCACAAAACTTATCATATAGTTCTCACTATGATGAAGGTACATTTCCATCAAGTCTTTTATTGCATGCTATATTTTGACACTTGAACAATGACAACCTTCATTTGTTGAAGAAAAATGGTGTTACTGGTTTTCTTATAGTTGCTAGGAAACTTAAGCAATGTGAGGATTGTATTGTAGTAAAGCATAACAAACGGTCTTTTCATGATTCTCATTCCAGAGAACGTAGAAAAATTGAAGTCATTCATTCTGATTTATGTGTCCCAATGCCTGTTCCTTCTACAAATGGTAATACATATATGATGACATTTATTGATAACTACACCAGAATGTGTTGGTTTTATTTATTGAAGAACAAATATGAAGCTTTTAAAACATTCAAGAACTTTCATGCATGGATTGAAAATGATGCACAATCTCATATTGGCTTTATTTGCACTGATAATGGAAAATAATACACTTCAAATGAATTTTAAAACTATCTTCGCGAGCTTGGGATCAAACATCAAACTTTCGTGCCTTATAATCCCCAATAGAACGGAGTAGCTGAAATAATGAACAGGACAATATTAAATATGGTATGTTCCAGGATGTTTTTCAAGAATGTTAAACTGATGTTTTGAGCTGATGTAGCTCTATATGTTGTGTATATAAGGAATAGGTTTCCATCTAATGTTATAAATAACAAGACTCCCTGTAAAATGTGGTATGACCGCATTCCTTCAGTGAGGAATCTCAAGGCTTTTGGTTCCACATGTTATGCCTTGATGACCAAGTAATAGAGAAAAAAACTCGGTGCAAGGAGTCGTAAATGTATCTTCTTGGGGTACTCAAATACCTCCCAAGCATACCATCTCTATGATAAAGTCAATTAGAAGTTTATAATATCTAGAGATGTGATCTTTCTTGAATCTTCCAAGGTTGACAATGTTATTGAGCGGTAGCTTGATCACTTGGATAGATTCAGACATGCAAAATCTTTTCACATATTCCACATATTGAAGGGGGATTTCTATACTGGATTAATCTATGGAATCTTCTTCTGAAGCACTCTCTCCCCCACATGAAGCTCCAGCCACTGATCCATATGAAAATTTGAGTGGCGTGATTAACATAATTTGGAGACTAAATCTTGATTCATCCCCAACTCAGTCAACTGAGCATCCTAGGCCATCTTAGAAAGGTCCTCCAAAATTGCTGACAAAGACACTTGAAAGTGTTCGTTCGGATGAGGTTGGAAAGACAGGAACAATAATCTCAACCAGATAGAATGGAGGTGATATATACAATCTTGATTTACTGGTTGATATGGATGTTTCTTATGATTGCGAATCAAATTTGTCTATAGATTTTGAACCAAATTCCTTCAAATAAGACACTTCTCATGATAAATGGAAAGAAGCGATGCAGAAATAATATGATGCTTTGATAAAGAATGGCACCTAGAAGTTGGTTGATCCTCCATTGGGAACCAAACCAATTGGCTGCAAGTGAGTCTTCAAAAACAAGTATAAATCAGATGGCTCACTCGATAATCATAAATACATGCTTGTGGTAAAAGTTTTTTCACATAAGGAAGGGGTCGACTATGTCAAGAATTTTTCCCCCACAAAAAAATGGGCTACCATCTGGACACTCTTTGCCTTGGAAGCACATAACGGTTGGAAAGCCCATCAAATGTATGCAAAAACTGATTTCTTAAATGGAGATCTGAAAGCAAATGTTTTTATGTCAACTAGAAGGATTTGTTGTGAAGGGTCAGGAACATAAAGTATGCAAGCTTGTAAAATCCTTGTATGGCCTCAAGCAAGCACCGTGAGCCTAGTACGAGAAGTTAATGAAGAATCTTCTAAAACTCAACTTCAAAAATCATGATCTTGATGATGCAACTTTGTTTGTCAAGAAAGTTAGAAAAACAATTGTATATCTTGTGGTGTATGTAGATGATCTTTTGATGACAGGGAACAATGAGAGCTACATTGCATCCATAAAGAAGGAATTGAGGAAAGGTTTTGAAATGACATATTTGGGCTATGTTCACTACTATCTTGGTATTCAAGTGACTCAACATCCAAATTATATATTCATCTCTCATAAGAAGTACATTGGAGGTCTGTTGAACAGGTTTTTCATGGATGAGTGCAATCCTTTGACTACTCCAATGGAAAAAAACTTAAAGCTCATATCCACTGAAGGAAAATAATTTGAGGATGCAATGATGTATATACAACTCGTAGGAAGTCTAAACTACTTGATTACTACCAGACCAAACATTTAATTTGTTGTTGGAATAATCTCTAGGTTTATGTAGAAGCGTTGTTAGGGTTATTGGTTTGCTGCAAAAAGAGTTCTAAAGTACCTGAAAGGAACTAAAGACTTTTGACTTAAGTATACACAGGTGGGCGAATTCACCTTGATTGGACACTCTGATTCAAGCCTAGATGGAGATAAAGAAACTGGGGTATCTACTTCAGGTTATGTTATGAGTCTTGGATCAGGATCGGTCTCCTTGAGGTCACGCAAATAGTCAATTCCAACAGATTCCACAACTGAGGAAGAATATGTGGCAGCAGCTAAAGCAAAAAATGAAATTGTGTGGCTTAGGAAAATTTTGGAAGATTTGCAGGAGAAACAAGTGCATTCAACTCCTATTTTTATTGGAAACAATTCTGAAATAAAGTTGGCCAAGAACCTAAAGTTCCATGATCGAACGAAGCACATCAATACAAAATACCATTTTATTCGACATCATGTTGAGGCCAAGAAAATCCACTTACACCATTGTTCCACAAATGAGAAGATTGCAGACATCTTCACCAAAGCGCTTGGAAGAGAAAAGTTTTAAAGATTCAGAATGATGCTTGGAATCACCAAGATCCCTTCATATTAAGGGGGGGGAAGTTGACACACAATCTGAAAGGATTATTGTAAATATTGTAAATATTGGCACTTATGCATTTGAGCAAACCAAGAGACCTTGGAATTGGAATCCAAAAAGTCTCTCCACTCATGTATAAATTCATGATATGGCTATGCAATAAACAATTCAATTCATGGAGTTAACTCCTGGCTGGACACTTCGGAATTGAAATAATAATGAAGTGATAATTTGTTGGAATAATTTAAACGAAATCTAGTTTTATAAATTTGAATAATATTGCAATACAATTTGGCATATTTTAGTATATTAATTTCCTTTTATTATTTGAAAAGTAAAATAATATAATTATACTTTCAGTTTTGAATTACAACTTTGAACTAAGTGTCCCCTTAAATGCCACTAATAGGTCCCTTATCAAAATTCATTATACAAACTTAAATTATTTGGATGGTTATGTAATGATAAAATATAATATAATAACATGAATGTTAGCCCAATAAGCTGGGAGTTAGGTTTTATGAGGATTTAGGATTTCAAACGAGAGTAGGTCACCTCCACAATATGGTTAACGAGGATAATCTATCAGATGGACGAGTTGTGGCATCTGAAATGAAAACCATAGAAGCACGACGCTCCAAGCTAAAGGAGATAACAATAATGGGCAAAGAGATCTTGGTTCAAAGGGATGAAATTCCCACTATGTTTTAATGGGGAATGGAAATACAGTGCGGATATTTCAAATCCGTGAATGTTTTGGCGAGAAAAAAGGAAGGAACCTCCATCTAGAAGATCACGATTTGCACATAATACAAAATTCATATAAACAATGTGCCCATTTGTGGGGTTTTTCTATAGGACATAACCCATGATGCCTATATGGGAGAGATGATTAAGTTCCTCGACCTCGTCATGGGTGTGACAGAGCCATTTTTTACAACCACACATAACATAGATGTTCCAAGTAAATCCCTCGTCCTCACTGATCTTGGTAGGAAGAAAGAAAAAATGACTTGGAATAGGAGGAATTCTAAATCTCATCAAGAATCTAAATGGGAAGCCTCTCCTTTTGTGGGTTGCAGCTTGAGACAGTGACAAAGTTGTAGTAGTGCATAGAGAAATAACTAGGTTTTCTTGCAAACACACAGAGCCACCTCTTTGAAGGAAAAGTTGTAACACACCCCCTTATCTAACTAGAGGTGGTTACCATTCTAACCAAAGACTCAAGGTGTAGTTATGAGGACGAGGCCTTCTCTCTCTATCTCCCTTCGGCTTATATTGAAGAAAAATGTACTTACCTGCGACAAGATACAAGGGAGAAATATAGAGTAACCAAGATTTTTTTATTTATGCTATACTGAGGCCAAGTCTAGTACTGATTTGTTTTTGACTTGTCCATTCACCTGGAAATTATGGAATCATCTCAAGGAAAAACTGTCCATGATGTATATTTGGAATAAAACTCTGTTGAATAATGTTGCAGGTTTTGCTTCACCTTGAGCAACCTCAATAAATTCATATCACTTCCCATTTTGGTTGCATGGGACATCTAGCTAGCATGCAACAAAAGGTTTTTTGAAGACAAATTTGCTTCTCCACTGAAGATTTCCATACCAAAATATCCTCGTTTAGTTGGATATATCTCGATTAACAAGGATAAGGTGTGATGATGTCTTGATGGTGTAATCCAGGGATAGTTTCCTCTTTGTGGTATGGGTTTCATTATACATTTATAAGTAAATCACTTCCTCATTGGAAAATCCAACATGGGGATTGGCATGAATAACATTAGGAAATTTAGTGTACTCCATGCAATGATCAAATGTGCAGTCAAAAGGAACATTCAAATGCATTTCCTTTGGAGAATATGAATTGACTATTCTATGAATGCAGGGCAGATTTTAGGTCTGCACTCTTGGTTTTATACACCTTGCACAACAAATGAAATCAATTTCTATATTTTTCTGAGATATATTTCTTACTCAAATATTCCAAGAACTCAACATACATGAAAACATTGATACTGATAAGGTCATGGTTAGTATTGGTTTCATATTTTCTGAATTGTACCTACTTCAAAATTTGTAGGTCGAAATCCGTCCAAATTAATGGTTTATTAATACCTTCAATCCTTAGCTAAACACTATCTTACCAGGAAATTGTTTTGTCATCTCCATATACGAGTTTCGAGTTCACTTGGCTAGGTTCTTCTCCTACATTGGTACAAATTCCTTATGCAATTATTGCTTCCATTTTTAGTCTAGATTCTTTACCTACAAGGATTTGATACCCTATGGCTAACCTACATATCGGTAGGTAACAAGAAAAATGCAACAAAAATTCTAGGGAGCTCCACCTATATCAACTCTTGCAAAAACATCACAAAAAATAAAGAGGGTCGAAAAAGGCTTTGTAATTCACATCTAAATGTTCTCAACGGAGGTAAGACTTTATGTCTTGCTATTGGCACTATGATTTTATGATTAAATCATCATTTTAATTTACAGTGAATTGATCTCTTTCTTGTTATATCTTTCATGACTATCCTCATTGTTCCTACATGTTCACTTTAGAAAAAGCAGTGTGAATCCCTCCAGTAGTTTAGGTCTACATTGGAAATAATCTTATGCGAACAAATATTCCTCAAAATTTTACTTTGAAAAGAAAATTCATGCATCAAATTCAATTCAAACAACGAACAACAATTAAAGATGCTAATGTATCATTGATTAAGCACAAACACCTAAACTCTCTTATTGTGAGCCATGTATATATGACAAAAACATGGTCCCCAACTATTAGACTCCTTGAGAACTATAAGTATCAACAAGCAAAAAATTTGTGATTTAGCATCTATAGCATGTAGAAGGATATTTAATAATTCTCTCTAATACTACAGAGAAAACGAGATTTAGAGGTAGGCCATCTATCATACGTTATCATTTTAAACTAGCTAACTTCCAAAAGAATCGAAGTTTTAATAACACTATAAGTTATTAATATACCCTTGATGGAAACAAAGTGTGATCAAATTACTCTTGGAATGATAGTGTTGCTTATAAATAAAGTCTTTATAGATTTAGCCTCAAAATATAAGATGACACTGCATTAAAAGCACGTAATGTATCCAACACAATTACCAAATTATTCTTCACCTTGGAATTGAATTCAAAAATCCATGCCCTGTCATATAATTCACATTTAGATACCAATGGCTTAACATGGCGATCTTAAAGGCAAAGAAGCCTCAAAACAATATCGACCACATATTTATTAATCAAACAATAAATAGACTTGAAACTTTGTAACCGATAAGCATGATACCATTGTCCATATTTTCAGACAAACCTTATATACTAATAAGGAAAACATTCAGATCTTTAGAATTTATTCTATAGGAAGAAAACAAAATAATTTAAACATAAACCTGTGCTACTTGTATATTACGCTTAACCAAGCTGGTGATAATATTTCATGAACATTTTCCTTGTAATTTACATAGAATATGTAAAATAACATAAAACAATGTCACAAGTCATTCATAACTCCTCGTTAAAAATCACAAGACTAGCATAAGTGCACATAATTAAATTCAACTCAAAATTCCTCAACTAATGCCTATTTGATAACCATGGTACTGGCACACAGTCCATATCAATACTTGAAGCTTCAGGAATATACATATGTATACAATATAGCCTGCACACATCATTCTACATAGCCTACTACACACAGTATATAGGGAACACTTAATGTAACCTAAAAAAACATAGTTTATTGAATGTCATAGCTGAATATAACACATTATACACAGTCCCAACCTTCCATTAACACTTCATCATTAAATTTTTATATTATCAAGCAATGACCATATTTTAAGTGTACCTAAACCATATATACATCCTACAAATAATAACAGTAGCATTGCAGTACAACTAATGTGAAGGGACAAATATCCTAAAAGAGGATAAGATTAGATATATCATGTATTCAACATCTTAACAATAACAACAATCACAAGTAAGCCACAACATCATGCATTCAACATTTCAATAACATTAAAAATTATTGTGAGATTTACCTAAGGAAATCATCATTTTCAAGAGAATGGGCATTGGGACAAGGATATGAATTCACCGCCCAACCACAGGCAGGCTACAAACGGACTCCTCATGCAACTATCACCCCCTATCTTGAGAAGATTGTACCAATGACCACACTACCATATGTACCATGGATACCAAATTTCTAATCCACCTCCACCCTTTTAGCATAAAAGCACTCAATTACAGACCAGTCCAGGGACTCCAAAGGTAAACCACCTCCACCCACCTGTTGGAAAATCAAGAGGGTTGTGAAATATGTCAACACCTTTAATTAATATTTAGCATGATTAATTCATCAAACAATTACCATAACATGAACATGAATATCACACAAAACAAAAGAACACAATATCTAGGCTCGAAGCCAGGGAAAAACCCCTCCAAGTGGAAAACCCAAAAAAAATAAAAATAAATAAATAAATAAATAAATTATCTTTTTATAAAATCAGGTCAAATGAGATAACCAATACACATAACCATAGAAAACTTCCACCTCTATATTCCAATTCAATCCTTATTTCTTTCCATCGGTTCCATAAGTAATAGACAAGCAACAAGAGATGTACCAAGGAAAATCTTCCAAAAACCCTAGCTGAAAAAATAAATCCTCTTTTTCATATTTCGGCCCTCCACTTCTCTCTGCATTCTCTGTGATTTTTTAGACCAAAATCCATCAAGTGTGTGTATATAAATGAGTTCCATATTCCCTCTATTTATACAGTTCAGAGGGGTGTGAATATACATTTCCATTGGGGCAAGGCCGACTTGGAACCTAGAGGGGTTTATGTCCCAAAACTACTTTTCTTTTCTTTTCTTTTACAATAGTTTCAAAATAGGAATTTAACTCATTGACTAAAAACCTAGAAGCATGAAGAACATGCTTTTACTAGAAAAATAATAATAATATTTTTTCTTTTTCTTTCCTTTTTATTTTTACATAAAATACATAATGGTACAAATTATGAAGACCGAAACTAGTTACATTAGGGTGGTATTCATAATTGTACACTCGTTAAAAGGATACTCTCAAACTGAAATATTCTCATAAGAAGGTTTGGATTGATAAGCCATCTTTAACCATCAACATAATAACCAACATTTTCAACATAGTAAGGCCTTTAACTGACAAGTTGTACTTACATCAAAGCATAATTTTGGAAGGATTTACGTGAAACACCACACTACCTCTTAAGGCACATACCCCAGCTAGATGTTCACTAGGTATGTCCTTTTAGGATTATTCTTATCTTGGATTTCCAATCCTCAAAGAATACCAGTCCTCTTCGAGTACTCTTATCTTGGACACTTGTCTAATCCTCAAAGAGTGTTGGTCTACTTCCTACCTTGGATTCTCCATTATCAAGGAAATATTAAATGCTTATCCAATCCTCCATACCCAACTCTCCCACCATGGCCATCACTAGACATATGGATGTTAATCTCGGCCTAATGCATGACACATGAAGAAGAGAATATAATGTACATCATCACTCCCTCTCACCCAGAGAGGAGATCCTCATTCCCTTAGGAAATATTCCTTTCTCTTTTTCAAATACTTAAGGAGACTTCTTACTTCCTCTTAAGCATAGAGGATATTCCTTACTTCCTTTCAATTGTGAATTTACATGTTCTTTTAGCATGTCTTCATCAATACATTAGCTACTAGTTATTCATGAAGATCTTTGAGCAGTGGCATGGCTCCTCCTTTTCCTCTGTATCTCATCATATAGAGATTTTATCTTTATGGAGCCAATATGTTGATAGGGTTCAGACCATCAATATTTCATATCACTTTCCTCTAGTCATAATCAACAAAGGCATTATATTGCGCCAATCGAATTAGATCTAATCATAGCTCCCTCTAATCATGAAATTTATTGTCATCGAAACATACATATCAGGTTATCTTCTTGTATTGCTATCTCTCAATCCCAATACCTTTGTAATGTGTTATCCCAAGGATTCAAGTAACATACCAAGAAGATACTTTATATCAGAGTTACTAGATCATAATATCCTTCTAGTTAAGGCATCATGTCAAATTATGTTACTAGCTCCCTCTAAAATCAACAGTCCTTTGCATGTTTTATCTCCATATTGCAACAAGGTTCTGTTTCATTTTTCAAACATTAATGTGTTCCATATTGAAATCATTAGCTAGAATTTTCAACATCATGTTCATCAGGGTCCTTCTAGTTCCCTCTTTCCACTAGGCTCATCATTTTTAAGCAGTCATAAACAAACACGATTGTTGATTTAATTTTCCACCTTTCCCATCTTTCTTCATTTATTATGTACCTGTAAATTTTCATCGACAAGTACATCCAAGAAAAATATACAAATACAAGAGCATGATGCGAAATCTTCCAATCTAGAGTTTCCATGGTTTCTCAGAAGGTGATATTTTTAGGGTTATAGTTACAAACCCTATATATCTTGGTCTAATCCTTATTAAGGTTTTAGTGGAAACATGAGCCCTAGGTTTTCGATGTCAAACCCTAGGTTTTATCATATTCAACCCTTGTTAGGTTTTTACCATATAACCTAGATTATCCTTTCAAACTTCAAATATGCAAAAACCTAGATATTATTTTCATGTGACATGGTTTCCTCAGATGGAACAACCAATTAGGGTTAGGGTTTTTGCTCCTAGGATTAGTTAATTCTAGGGTTTAGAAACCAAAAATACCAAAATTATTCTAGAATTTACAAGCTAGTTCTATAAACCCTATATCCTTAAGATATGCAATATATTAATTCCAAGACCCTAAAGACTTTTCAAGCCATTTATTTTCATCATGATCTTGACTTACAACAAACTGTACATACCTCTTACCATGCCTTCTTCTTCGCAAGGATTGACAATTCCTTCTTCAACTGTCAAGGGCCATTAATTCTTCAACAAAGGTGCTCCATGGTTCAAAATATGATAATTATGGTTCCTTTCTTATGTTGCAACAAGGTTACCAAACTTCTTCCAAATACCTAAGTCCTTTTCAATCTTTGAGAGACGATGCATTATGTTATTGTCATTAGTTGACTGTAACATGAAGGCTACTACTATATTAATATTATAGCCACATCATGCCACTATTATATATCTCTATGTCACTTTCATAGGAATTTATTGTCACTTACATCAGTTGTTGGGTGTGGAGCCTGATTATCTTCTTTATTTTGTATCACAGCATTGGAACCGTATTCTTAACGGGGCAGCAACGCCGCCCGTAATTGTACACTTCCTGGGGGATCCAAGGGGGGTGGCTGCAAGTTTATGGAGCCCCCCCCTGGTGGGGGGTTTCGAGGGCAGCACCCCCGAAGCTAAAAACAGATGTAAAATTTCCTTGTAAAAGTATAGTAATTTCTAGTCAATCTGGTTCGTTCATTAGGCGGATGATCTGACGGTAGAAGTTATGTTTAGTTTAGGGTTTTTTGCCCTAGAAGAAACCCTTCGCTTGTATGAGGTTATTGTATTGCAGCTGTGTATTTTATGTGTATTCTCAGAGTGAGAAACAGATAGAAAGACTGTGAGAGAAAACATAGGATATTACAACGGATCTGTTGTAGGTTGTGTCTCTTCATTTTGCTGGATAATAGAAAGTAAGGATTGGCTGTTTGGGGTGGACGTAGCCCAAACTGGGTGAACCACGTATATCTCCATCTCTCTGGTTTTATGTGTTTTATGTGCTTGTGTTTTTCCTTATATTTTATGTGTTTCTTTTCATTGTAGTATATAATTTTCTAACATCACTTTCATATTTCCTTACTATCTTTCTCTCAGATAGCATAATCTAATGATCCATTTTAGGTCGCAAAACAGTTCATGGTCCACAAAGATTCTAGCCATAATTCAATCCATAAGTCATTGAAGATAAATCCAATGCATATGTTGGCCTATCAAATTCATGTCTTATTATAATGGGCTACAATTTCATTTTGTTATATGTAAGTGGGAGCCAACATTAAATAAAAAAACCACGATTTATTAATCCCGATCTCGTGAACCATACATAATATGATTCACTGTGCGATGACATCATATATGAGTCATACAAAAATGTAAACAACACCATTGTTTAGAACTAAATTAAGTGAATCAATTCTTTATATCGATCCATGGATGCCAAACACGTTTAATGTGATATATATCATAGCGAAAATATTTCAATAACGAACAATATATATATCAGATATCATTTTTTGAAATTCAACTGCATTAAGTAAGTCATTCATCTATGACCATTTCCATGAGAGGTAGTCGTAACTGACTAATTTCTCATGATTTTTGAATAGTCCACTTAGCACACATTGCATCGGGTGATGCTCATAGGGGTGAAGAAGTGGTTTTGAAACTAGTGAAATGAATCAGATAGCGTCAATCATCACTTTTGGGGCTTGCACCCGGTAACTAGGACTTACCGGGAGGTCACCCATCCCAGATCGCCTCTGGATCAAGTGTGCTTAACTATGGAGTTTTCCCCACAATCAAGCCCACTTAACTTGCTACCCCATTTGAAAAACCTTAGCAAGTATTGTGCCTCATGAACCATTCAAGTAGAGCTCCCTTCACTCTTTGCATTCAAGTATTGAGGGGTTTTCGCAGTGCATTATATTAAATATCATTTTTTGGGATTCAACTACGTTAAGTAAGTCATTCATCTATGACCATTTCCATGAGAGTTAGTCATAACTGAATAATTTCTCATGATTTTTAAATAGTCCACTTAGCAGTCATTGCATCGGGTGATGCTCATAGGGGTGGAGAAGTGGGATTGAAACTAGTGAAATGAATCAGATAACATCAATCATCACTTTTTGGGCTTGCACCCGGTAACTAGGACTTCCCAGAGGTCAACCATCCCAGATCACCTATTGCTCAAGCGCGCTTAACTGTGGATTTTTCCCCACAATCAAGCCCACTTAGCTTGCTACCCCATTTTCAAAACCTTAGCAAGTATTTTGCCTCATGAACCATTCAATTAGAGCTCCCTTCACTAAACGTAAGTACCCCAATTTGTTTTGAATATTTTACCACTTCGCATAGCACTAGGTTCTCTTTCTCCGAACATCAATTTCAACGCATCCTTAGTACACCCTTCTCACACAATAGCATTTTAATCCTAAACTTCAGCGAATTTAGGTACTTACCTCACAAACCTTTGAAAAATTTGTGCTCTGCTTCACCTTAGGATATTGAGGTATCAATTGCGAACTATGTAATAAACCCTCCAAGGATACTATCGATCCAATAATCAACAACTCTCACGATCCTGTTATCAGTCTTCTTCAGCTACTTAATTATATCTGGAGTCCACGCAGTAGGCTTATTATTGAAATGGCTCATCTGTGTAGCTAGTCTTGACATCCACTTGTACAACATGCTAGAAAACGATGAGAAAAATATCTCGTATTGATCTGTATGAATATACTTATGTAACCAATGTTCTGTGTAGATGTGCAAACTTTTGTTTTCTTGCACAATAAAATCATGTTCTTTTAGATCTGCCCAATCTTCAATCTCTTTCTTAGACAGATGCCACATCCCTCTATCCCTCAACTAGATCATGGTCCCAACAACATAATCGTTTTTTGGCTTGATGGGGCCTAGACCTAGGTTCAAATGTGGCTCTACGAACCAAAAAAACCCACTATTACTGGCCCTTTCGGCAACGATCTTCTTGCACAAGCCAAAGCCTCACCCGAGGCAATATAGGGGGATGCTAAAACCAAATTTCTGCATCTAGAGGGACAGTGGATTGTGGCTTTAGGTATTTTCTTCCTTGGTAGATCTCCGTAGAACATATCTATTAATTATACAAGCGTTGTTCAACACATCTGTTGAACTTACTAGCAGACTGCGAGATCTTACTTAATCATGCATAAAACAGGGTAAATAACCATAAACAAAACTACGTATGCAATTACAGATCAAAACCCTTACTTAGCACAAATATTCATAAACAACAAGTAAATTAAAATACATCAACAAAAACACAAATATATCTCAATAAGTCTTTCATTAATGCTCAGATCCTTCTCATACATTCACTTTCACCCTGTGCACTCAGCTGTGGGGGTCTGCGCACTCAATTGTAGGAGCCTTTCCTCTAACCCAAAACCACAAAGTCTAAATCGAAACAGTCTTACATCCAAATGCATTTCATCAATTATATCATTTTATATATCCTCTGTGACTTCTATCTAGACTCCTTATATATATATTTTTCATTTAGAATACCATGGTCTGAAAACCATGGGCGAAGTTCAACGTTCACAAAATAATCCCATCCCATTACATAATAAGGGGCTTTGACCCACCCCAATTCCCCTAAGACTCAAAATGGACTCCACGATGCATGCTCCGCTCCTTGATCTGCGGATTATTTTATCTAACTTCTTTCATTGAGGGGTCCCATTCCCAACAATTCTGAACCTTAGACTTATGTCATAAACAAACCATAGATTCATGACACCAATGAGTCATGATAAAAATGAAAAGTTTGATTCATGAGATCCGCAGAAATTTGTTCAAGCCAAAAATTCATTGAGAAATTCGTGGGCTTAAAAATAAATGAACCATGGTGTCATCTAAAGGTGTAATCCAATCCACATGCCATATATGAGTCACAAAAAACATGATCTTATGAGAAAACCAAGGTACAAATTTTTCAGTGATGCCATCGTAGTGAAAAACAAGATCCATAGAGTGATCCACAATAATATGGGCCATACGTTAAAATTCAAAAGCCACAGGTCGATCGATGAGATGTTATAGGTGTAATGTATGCATACCAATTAAAGCGAGCCCTAAATTCATACACATATACAACTGAGCGCAAATACCAAAATCTAGAGCCATGCAATCTACATTTAAGGTCGAGTCTCTATTCATATTATACAAATCATAATATACTAGCTTATGCAAGCTCCCATGAATATTCTTTCTGCCATATAAATGATCCTTTTTTTTATCTTTCGAGATAGTCATAGCACATTATTTACCACAGATATAAATTAGGCCATAAACAAAGATCACAGAGGAATCTGAAATTTGTCATTTGTAGCTCGTATTCCTCATAACAATGAACTTGTCAAATACATGCCAATAGGTAGTGATCTTCAAGCCACCTAAGCTTTGATACCATGTTGGAAAATCGAGAGGCATTTAATTTAGATTTTCCTTTCATAGTAATTGCTTGTGAAATCTGTTAGCTTCTTTAATTAATATTTATCATGATTTTTTTATCAAACAATTACCATAACATGAACATGAAAAATGTAATATCCCAAAAGGGTGAATGCAGTAATACTAAAACACAATATGAGAACTGCAAAAAAGTAAACAATAAATCTATATACACATCAAAATGCACAGAAATATCTGAGCCATTTTATTATATTGGAGGTGCAAAAAGCAAGTACAATAGTGCTCAAAATATGAGACACTCAAGCCACAAGAGTAGCCTAGAATGACCCTGCAATGATATCCCAAGAGGGACTGCGTAACTGCTGCTCTGCTGGAAGGTAAACTGCTTTGTCCCTGCTACAATTGTAGGGACTGCAACTGCCTGAAAGATAAAAATTCAGATCTAGGAAGAATAGGAGCTCCGATGATACTGAAATTGTAGATCTGGGCTCTATGATGGATTCCCAAGATAACCCAGTAGGGGTTTCTCAGATCTGTAAGTCTAAGACAACCTTCCTCTTAGGGCCTCAATTATATATTGTTGGGAATGCAGATCGGAAGCTAGATCTGATAATATGATGGTTGCAATGATGTACAATCAAATCCAAGCAAGAAGGGATGATCCCTTCACTAGATCCTTGGGCTAAAAGCTCAAGATCTAGCTCCTCCAATCTCCTCCACTGAAAATAGTTTTTGTAGGAACAACAACTTCAGAAAACTGCACTTTCAGAGGGGGAGGCTCAATATCCTGTTGCTAGATATGTAAAATAAGCTCCTGGATGATGGAAACAATAGATCCAATGTGAGGAGGTTATCCCTCACAAAATTTCCAGTTGAAATACTGGAAACTTCCTTCCTCCAATAGATCTACAAGACTAGACTGCACAATCCTTGAAGGGAATACTGCTGCATGGAGGTAAAACCCCAAGGCCTGAATGTCGGATATAGATCTGCTGCTCCTAAAAGGATGGATCTACAGAACAAGTGGTGGGATGAATCTTCCATTGGTTTCCTAGCTGAGTGCTAGAAACAACCTCTTGAAGATGGCACCAATACCTGATATGGAATGAAGAACAATCCTCTTTCCAAAGCTACTCAAAGAAAGAGGTGGGATTCCTACTCGGGAACACCTTGTGCTAAACAGCACTGCAAACTCTGCTAAACAGCCCAAGCTTGCATAGAAATGTCCTGAGACAAATCTAGATCTAAACAGATCAAGAAATGAAAAATCCAAATCATAACATAAGATCCTATGGCTGCCTTGCCCTCCTTTTATACAAATGGAAGCCCTCTCACCTTAGGTCCACTCATTAGGGTTTCCTCCACCAAGGAATCTTCCTCCCACTATCATTGTGTTTTCTCCATAGATGATCTCCACCTCTTATCCCAACAATGTTGACTTGGTCAAACTTGACCTTGTCCACATGCAAAGGTCCCTTTTCACACATGAGGGTGTGAAATCCAGCTCCTATGATGATCCCTTTTCACATTATGAGGTATTTTATTCCTATTTCTTAAATGTATGGGACTCCTTACCCATTTATTCATCTCCTAAGAGTAAACAACAAAAATCAATATTCCAATTAGCTCCATGCTCATTTTGGAATATTATAGTCCTCCCCTCCCAAATGTTGCTTGTCCTCAAGCAACTGCAAGGATAGAACTGAAGGGCCCCCTCTTCTCCCCTTGTAGCATCCTCATATGATTAAATCCTCCAAGGATCAAGATGATGTCTCATCAATACATCTCCAAGTTGCCCCTCCCAAGTATGCAGGCTAGCTCTTGGTGTGCATCCCAAATAGCTGTCATCATGTAAAAGTAAAAAATCCATGGAGGCAACAATGGGACGTCTAAAAGCCTTCTTGAGGCATGAATTCTGATATATATTGGGATCTACCATCCCCATATGAATCTCCCATCCCCAAGCTATCATCCATACAAAATGAGTTACCTCCCAACATGGCAACTCCTGAAAATTTTCCTCCACCTTTGGCTCCTGTAATGTAGGTGGGCTGAATATCTGAACATGGTAGACTAAATAGCCTACCCCACGTTGTCCCTCTCTCCACTTATGATAAGTGTAGAGTATTTTTTGATCTTGGGTTGCAATAAATTTTCCCTTAAGTGGCAAGAAGAAGACTGGATCTCCAAAGATCTTCCCTCCAACGTTATGAATCATGCTGGCCCAAACCATCCCATATGTGATGGATAGGAAATCACCACCATATGGCATCCAATCAATTCATGGCCCACCTCATAAAGAAGCAATTTTTTTACTGTAGTGGCCATATCACCTCCCATACTCCGCTTGGAACATGTAATGCAAAAAGTGTGGGAAATATCTTCCCCCAAGGACACATCCAGCCAATGTGTCTCTCTCCCAATCATACTCCCAATAAAAATAAGAACAAAATTAGCAAATGGAATCGTGATTAGCATCATTCTAGTTGCCATATGTAATAAGGGAGAAGGACAATGGTCCATCAAATGCAACCAGCGTTGTTTCACTCTCAACTGCATCAGAAGATGGCATGATGTGTGGCTTCCCAACCACTTTCTTGTTGCCCCAATCTCCTCACAAGTTTGGAGAAAGTGTATGGTGTATGGTGCAAAGTGAGCATGCTCTGCAAAAGATATAATCTCCCCAAGTCCTTCTAGGGAGTGGCCATCACCAATACTGCTCATGGCCTCAAGTATACCATGAAGTCTAGAAGAAATAATGCTCCTCCTTGGAGCAATATCCTACACATATATGGTTAATGAATGCACATACTCATTATACAAATCATTATGCAACCAAACAATGTCCTTACCATATGTTTTGCCTATGCAAATGGAGTGGCTCATAGATGAATCCCCTCTCATCCTAAAATAGAAAAGAGGTGGTTGTGTTAACTCTTCCAAAGAGTTATGTATCTCCTCCATCTCCACGTGATCCATGCATCTCCTCAAATGCTGATGTATCTCCTTCTCAAAGCCTTCCCAAATGTACCCCTCCATGATGGTGTTGTATGCTCTCATAGAATAAGTGTGGCTGAAGAGAAAATCCTCATGAGATGCTAGTAGCAACTTCTCCTTAAGCTTGGAAGCTTTAGATAAGAAGATCCTACCATGATAGTAGATGACCCCATCTCTGATTGAATATCCCTCCTCATGCAACTGGTCATCCAATATCATACAAGTAAAAATATCCTTGGAATAATCCACCAACAGTTGGGATTTCCAATATGGATATATCCTCCATAGTGACAGCACTAATGATTTATCACAAAGAACATCTGTCATATGATTTTCCTCCTCTTTGAAAACTCCCATGCCAAAGATGCAAGTTGGAAGGCTGCTATCCTTCCCATGCTGCTCCTGCCACAACGTAGAATCTGAAATGAGAGTGGGTAATGATGATGTTGAGAGAATACATCTCCTCTCCTTGAGTCTAACCAAGACTCTCAGCGCTGTACCAAGCTCTCCCAAGGTCCTCATCCCTCTGGAATCAATGAGTGGTGCCTCCAAATGTAAATCATCCCTCATCATTTGTTGATCTGGGGGTCTCCTCGGTGAGATGCCTCCATGCAATGAGACATCAAGATCAAGAGTAGACTGCATACATGAATGGACAGACTTGTCCCTGTCTTCACTGTGAAATTTAGTCTCCCTCTTATGTGCATCAACCCTCTGAAATAGATAGGGGTGTGGGCTCCTCATCAAATGATGTTGGTCATCCTCCCTACCTCCTCCTTTTAGCTGCATGGTTTCACAATCTGTCAACAATGACACATGTTGATCATGGGTTGTGCTTTGATCTCCACATATGAGATCCTGGGGAATTTCTTGCAATGATACAAGAATCCCTCTTGTTGAAGCATGTGCTCCCTCTACCTCTGCATGAGGTGCTAGATATGCTCTAGACATGACAATGTTGTTGCCCTCAACTTTTTCTTCCTCTCCAATATGAATGGGCAACCTCCCAAGAATTGGATCCTGTTTTGAGAAAGGGATCTCCATGCCCTCTTGTTCAATAATATGAGATAGAGGTCTTGCCTCTAGCAAGGTATGATGCAAGATGCCAGCCTCATCATTAGTTTTCTAAAGTGGAGTTGAGTTTATAGTTTCCTCCAACACATGCAAAGTTTTTGTTTGTTTTGGTTTGCTTGGTTTCACCAAGGATGTCTCAGAAAGTTTTCCATCAAATCTTTCTACTACCCTCTTAGTGAAATTTGCATAAGAAGAAGTATTTTCATTTTTCAAAGAAAAAGACTCAAATATCCACCATGCATAGGTCTTACCTCCAAAATGCAGCGCTGCAAGTTTGATGGCTTCATCTTCAAAAATTTGGTGCTGCTGCAAGTAGGTGTCTAGCTCCTCCACCCAAGCTCTAGCTGAACATGTAGGTGAACCATCAAAAGTAGATAGGAAAAATCTACTCATATTATGTTGCTTGCTTCTCTCCACCTTGATCTTGCAAAACTCTAGAAAAGTGATATGATCTCTAAACTTCTTAGTTTGAGATTCATACTCTTGCAGAAAATCACTAAGAGTTTCCCTCCTAGGCATTTCTTCTTCTTCTATCTCTCTCATAGAAAATCTGGGCATATGACTGCGTTGTGCATCATAGTGTGTGGCTGCATGCTCACACTCATCATATTAAAATCTATAGTTTGCTTCAGATTCAAACTCTCTTGGAGATTCTCTACACATCTCCTTCCTCATCTTCTTAAGATCTCCATGAATGCTCTGCAAAGTTTGAGAAAGAAACTTTGAAATTCTCTCCTCCTTTCTTCCTCCAAAGAATGGAGTCTTCTCTTTGTCTTTTATGTTCATCTTTTCTTCTTCTTGTCTTCTTGATAGCATATTGGATGAGATCCACAAGTTGAGCCAAGATTATGCTCTAATACCACTGTAATATCCCAAAAGGGAGAATGCAATAATACTAAACACAATATGAGAACTGCAGCAAAGTAAACAATAAATATATATACACATCAGAATGCACAGAAATAGCTGAGCCATTTTATTATATTGGAGGTGCAAAAAGCAAGTACAATAGTGCTCAAAATATGAGACACTCAAGCCACAAGAGTAGCCTAGAATGAACCTGTAATGATATCCCAAGAGGGACTGCGTAACTTCTTCTCTGCTGGAAGGTAAACTACGTTGTCCCTACTACAATTGTAGGGACTGCAACTACCTGAAAGATAAAAAGTCAGATCTAGGCAGAATGGGAGCTCTGATGATGCTGAAATTGTAGATCTAGGCTTAATGATGGATTCCCAAGATAACCCAGGAGGGGTTTCTCAGATATGTAAATCTAAGACAACCTTCCTCTTAGGGCCTCAATTATATGCTGTTGGGAATGCAGGTCTGAAGCTAGATCTGATAATATGATGGTTGCAGTGATGTGCAATCAGATCTAAGCAAGAAGGGTTGATCCCTTCACTAGATCCTTGGGATAAAAGCTCAAGATCTAGCTCCTCCAATATCCTCCACTGAATAGCTGCTGTAGGAACAACAGCTTCAGAAAATTGCGCTGTCAGAGAGGGAGGCTCAATAGCCTGCTGCTATATATGTCAAATAAGCTCCTGGATGATGGAAACAATAGATCCAATGTGAGGAGGTTATCCCTAACGGATTTCCAGCTGAAATACTGGAAACTTCCTTCCTCCAATAGATCTGCAAGACTGGACTGCGCAATCCTTGATGGGACTGCTGCTGCATGGAGGTAAAACCCCAAGGCCTGAATGCCGGATATAGATATGTTGCTCTTGAAAGGCTGGATCTGAAGAACAAGTGGTAGGATGAATCCTCCACTAGTTTCCTAGGTGAGTGTTAGAAACAACCTCCTGAAGAGGCACCAATGCCTGATATGGAATGAATAACAATCCTCTTTCCAGAGCTACTCAAAGAAAGAGGTGGGATTCCCACTCGAGAACACCCTATGCTAAACAGCACTGCAAACTCTGCTAAACAGCCCAAGCTTGCATAGAAATGTCCTGAGACAAATCTAGACCTAAACATATCAAGAAATGAATAATCCAAATCATAACATAAGATCCTATGGCTGCCTTGCCCTCCTTTTATACAAATGGAAGCCCTCTCACCTTTGGTCCACTCATTAGGGTTTCCTCCACTAAGGAATATTCCTCCCACTATCATTGTGCTATCTCCATAGATGATCTCCACCTCTTATCCCAGCATTGTTGACTTGGTCAAACTTGACCTTGTCCACATGCAAAGGTCCATTTTCACACATGAGGGTGTGAAATCCAGCTCCTATGATGATCCATTTTCACAATATGAGGGATTTTATTCCTATTTCTGAAATGTATGGGTCTCCTTACCCATTTATTCATCTCGTAAGTGTAAATAGAAAAAATCAATATTCCAATTAGCTGCATGCTAATTTTGGAATATTACAAAGAACACGGAAATTGTTATGCAACCAACTCACAAAATATAAGAAAAGATATATCAACAACTTAGAAATAAACCTCTTTGAGGGGGAAACCTCCTTTACATTACATAAATGAACAATTCTTAGATGATTCAAATGATAAAAACCTACTTTCTATATATAGGAGTCTAAGGGGTCCCAATATAATCATAGCCTACATAACAATAATAATTTAAGGGCACAACAATAAAAATAAAGGGCTTTTGTTGTCCTCTGAGATAATTATAAGTTAATTAATTACGCTAGAGCATCTAAAATATTTTGTTGTTGTTTTTTTAAAGGGTTTTTGAATGACCAATGCTATGAGCAAACTACAAGCAGATGTTTTAAACCTTTAATAGTATTAAATATTAAGAAATTGTTGTTCTTTAACTTCTAAATAATGATTTGATTTTATAATATGTGAAAGGCAGAAATGTAAGAAGTTACGATCTACTAAGTATTCAAATTGAACATTTAGCTTATCATAAGAAAGAAAAGTTGATAAACAATTTTCACAACTTAACAATATATACTTAACCTTTTGAAAATTACCGATAATTAATAAATGTAGAGGGATTTATACAGACAAATAGTCTCATAAATCAATCTCTAAAATAAATGATAACTTCAAAGAATTTATGATAGACTGATATTTAGTTTTCTCTTACCTACTTATCTCCATAAACTTAAAAATATGTGGAAAAACAAAATGAAATGTAAACTTGAAAGACTCACAAGGAGACAAGCCGTTTGAAACAAATCCAGAATCCTTTCATTAATAATAATGATATTAGCTGCTTTCCCCTCTTGGAGTCCTCAAAAAAATGGAAAGTTGTATAAGAAGTTTCTTTTGGAAAGGTGGAAAACAAAACAGTAATAGAATGTTGCTCGTCAATTGGGATAAAGTCACCAAACCAATCCTGGAAGGTGGACTGAATTTCAAAGAATTGAGAAAGTAGAACTTAGCTTTTGGGGCCAAAATACTTTGGAGGCAAGTTTCCCCTAAGGCCGGCTGGGCACAACAGGTCTTCTGGAAGAAATATTTTACAGGACAAAGAAAGAGAAGTTTGGACAAGCCTGCTCAAGCCAAAAATGGTTCTCAGATCTTCAAACTGTGCATGCAAGCCCATTCTCTCATCCAAGATAACTTGTTTTGGATTCTGGGGAATGGGAAATCTATTGACATATGGGAGGACAGAGTAATGAATTATGCACCACTCAAGGAGGTTCATGAGTTACAGGAGCTGCGATTATGGATGAAAAACGCAGGACTGGATTCTTTGTGGGACATTTCCCTTTGGAATGAGAATGTATGGATGGGTTGGAGAAGGCTGGAGCTGCCTAGAGAACTCGAGAACGCATGGCAGCTGTTGTGCTACAGAATAAAAGGGAAGGCCCCGTCAGGTGCTGTGAAACACGATTAGCGTGGTTAGGGGTTGACTTCTAGAGCATACACGGTGGCGCAAGGATACAAACATTTGTGCGCAATTCCATACGTCCCTCCTTTCCCGGATCTTTGGAAAGGATTATGGAATCTGAAATCGATTCCCAAAATTGATTTATTTAACTGGCTGCTCTGTCATAATCGCATTCTTACAATTGATAACCTCAGGAAGAAAGGCTTTCTTGGGCCTTCACGCTATCCACTATGCTTATCATGTGAGGATAAAGCACAACATATAATGTTGGGTTGTAATTTCGCTTCTGAGGTCTGGAAGGAAGTGTTGAAGCTTTGGTTTGCGGCAATGTCACTTCCTTCCACCATTTTTGACTTGCATTCTAGTTGGATTAATCGATACCCTGGTAAACTTCCAAATAACGCTTGGTTCAAGGCTGGCTGGCTAGTTCTCCCTAAATTAGTCTGCTGGCATATCTGGTTGGAGCGAAATTGCAAAATTTTCCAAGGAAAAACACATAATGCACAAATTGTCACATTTAAGATAAAAAGTATCCTCAAAGAATTCCTATATGAACATGTGGGATTTATATCATATGAGAATCTCTCCTCTCAAGAGCTGGAGTGGGGGGACATGCTGGGATTACAATTCTTCCGAACAGATTTAAAAGAGGAAAGGAAAAAAGTCTCGGAGATCAGAATGTCTGAAGATAACTTTGGCAATTGGAACAAGAATTTGGCATGTTTCTCTATGTTCTTCGATGTAGCAGTAAAAGGAAATCTGGGGAATGCAGGAGCAGGAGGAGTTATTAAGAACATGGAGGGCCAATTTGAGCACAGATTTTCTTGGGGTCTAGGCCAAGACTCCAATACCCAAGCAGAAGGGATGGCGTTTCTACAAGGTCTCAAGATTTTTCAACATCTCGAAATCAAAGAAGAAAAAATCATAGGCGACTCTCAAACTATTATAAAAATTCTAGTGGAAAACTCAAGTCCAAAGGATCTTAGATTACTCAGGCTTATGAAGAGAATTACAAATATTAGTAGCTCCTTTCATAAGGTGAGCTTCTTCCATGTATTGCGGAACAACAATAAAGATGCAGATGTGGAAGCAAATAGAGTTGTCTTGCTTCTAGCAAGCACTCTAGTATGGAACGAGAAGGCAAGCTGGGACTCAATACCATAGATGTGAATTATGTTTTATTGTTTCTTACTTCAGCAGTTTGTTTGTGTCTTTAAGTTAGGGGAATATCGTTGTCGAAATGGCTCAAGGAATCCAGGAAGATTCATTTTGTTCGAACTAAAGATGGATGGATACTGGTTATGGAGGAAGCTTGTGAGTTGTCCCAAAAAAGTTGGAAACTTGTAAATGGGCAATTATGTCGAGAATTTTAATACAAATCATAACCATTTCTGTCAAAAAAAAAATATCTCAGCTCATACAATTCTGCTTTGCATGCGTTCATCCAAGGGTTCAACCCTTTACAATTTGTTTATGGAAGTATTTATACAAATTTTCTTAAAAATATTTGATTCAAATATCTAGATCTTTGTGGAAATATCTCAAACAGTTTACTAAACAAAATTGCAAAAATATAGTAAATTCAAAACTGAATTGATCTTATGGCTCTAAATTTTAGGATTTCTAGTGATGAGGGTGCTGAAATAGGAGTCCTTGCTCACTGAATTTGTTCTGGATACTTGATATGGTCATTCTAACAATCCACATAACTTTTCCCATTTACTTTGATCTAGCAATGAAAATCTACTTAGCTTTTTGTAAATTTCATCTACTTCCGTGTATCTTTCAAAGGTTGGTTTAGCTAAAAATAGATGAGGAATTTCATGTGTGATTGCTAAATGCAAGTTGAGTCCTTCCTGTTAGCAACCTATAAATATAGGATTCATAATTTTGACTTGACTGGTGGTAGTCTTGTAAATATGTACATACTTTGCCTTCTGCAAGTTGTATTCCCATATTTTGTAAAAAAAAAAAAAAAAGAGGGTAAAAAGTCCTAAAAGAAAAATCAAAGGACTTTAAAAAAAAAAAAAAGATACCCCAAAGAAAAATATGAATAAATGAAAGTGTGCAAGTATAAATGCCACTAGTTTTACCTTTTGACTATGGTAGAGTGTCAATAAATGCCATAGTCCATGATGAGTTAAACAGTTTAATCTTAACTTGTCATTTTTCAATTTTACTTGTTGTAGATAGAGAATAATGAATTGTCATACAGTTTAATCATGACAATTCAGTAGTTAGGTAGAGAAATAAAGTGAATCCAATAGTTTAATCTGGATTCATGGATGAAATAAGTTTAGAATTAGATAGTTTTACTTGCTTTTAGAAAGAATAAACGATGTAAAGGTTGCTAGCTCAAATGCACCTTACTACAAAGGAAGAAAAAATGTTAGCATGGTAAGTTGGATAGGTAGAAGAAGGTGAAAAATCTCAATGTAAATATCATTCATCTGGACTGCAAAATAACTAACTTCCCCTTCCCATAGTCATGAAGCATTCTAAACTATCAGTCAGAAAGGCTCAAGGCATTTCCTTGACTTTTTTTGGGACCGGACCCAAGCCTCTATGGCTGATTAGTTGAAAGTGTGAAATGTCTATATTAATCCCTAAACTCACATCATTATTCCATTTCATGCATTCATCCCCCTGAATAATCATAAGTAAAACCTCATTTTTACTTAAAGACATTATAATTCCCATCTGACTAATTTCCATCATCACATGAGAAACATTAAACCCTCAAAATTACATTATATCATAAGTTAAAGTGATAAGATTAATGCAAATTGTCTTTTAAACTTCACTTTACTTGTTATGTTTATGTATTTTGAATATACATTATCCCATTTCCATATTAATTTTGACTTATGTATTAATTCCCTATAGAAATGACTTTTTCCTATAGTATATAACTCATTTTTATATAATAGCCCCAAAACCCACTTATTATAAATTTAGCCAAAGTTATTTAATCCCCACGTGTAAATAAAACACCCACATTACAACCCCTCTAGCTAAAATATATCTTTATATTAAATCCCACCCCTATGGTAAGTAAATCATTTTGATTTAATTACTATATAATAAAAATATATGAAAAAACCTTAAACATGTGTTAATATATGTTTAAAAACAAAAAATGTAATTCCCGAAGTTTAATCTAAGCTAAACTTCACTAAACCTATGCCTTTGTTTATATATTCCCTTTCCCGATTTCTCTTAACCTAAGGTTAAAATCTTAACTTATCCATTTTTCCCGATGCATACCCCTTTACCAAAATTCTAACCTTGGTTAAACCATTATAAACTGCCCCATTCTATGTATAAACTCACTTTATATATTAAAAATCCCTTTTTCATCCCATATCCGTAGCGCCATCGGATTCAATTTTAACCGTCCGATCATATTTACAATCATAATCCTATGGTTCGCATCAAACGCAATCACCTTACCTCATATCCCTTCCTTCCCTGCCGCGTTGAGTATTAGTCGTCCGATCTTCAAGCATCCCTTTAATCTAATGGTCTAAACCGAACCCGATAACATATGCCCCCTGCCCCCACCATTTTCCATCGCATTAGTTTTTGACCGTAGATCTCCACTTACCATATCAACAGTTCACATTAAAGAGCCCGGTCCCACTGCACTTACCCCGCAGCTTTGAAGCAAATCCCAACCGTTCGCATCGCAGAGTTAGATCCGACGATGCAGATCTAGTATCGCATAACTAAGATGATCGACCAAAGTTTATGAAAATTTGCACGATAAAAATGGTATTGTAATACCACCCAATGCTACATGTCTATTTCATATTCGATCGCATTCATATTGGCCAAAACAACCACCATCTAAAAGCGACGCGATAACCACTGATATTTTTTGCATTTAAAGCAAATCCGCTCCCGCCATTGACTGTGACCTGCATTAAATGATACGTATAATGATAAAAATATAAGGTTTAACCTTAGTTTTTCTTCGTTTTATGTATTATTTCCCCTCGGCTGTTATGAAAATGCGCACAAACTCTATGAATGAAATTTATAATGATCGCTAGCCAATTTTTTCCCTAAAGCAGAATTTCACCTCAGTGACGGCATTCAAAAGACTCTTGATGTTTTCCATTAACTCACAACATCCAGTTTGAAGCTGATACTACCAGAAAAACCCTTCGACAGCCTAATTCTTGAAAAATTCCTCAGAAACTACTATTGTCTCACAAAAGCCTCTATTTTAAGTTCAATCTTCAGTATAAACCCTTGAAAAGTCATTTCCATGGCTTCAAAAGGTCTTTTAACCTGCAGATCTCCTGAAAAAGTCATATTTACAATCTCAACCATTCAGGAAACTCTTGTTTCCTATCTTAACCCAGTTTTCATCTCTCAGATAAGCCTAATTGAGCAAAAAATCCCCAAAAGAAAACCATCCTTAGCCTAAATTGCTCAATTCCCTCTGTTAAAGTGAAATACTCTTGCAAACAGTTTAAACTTGCAAAAGTGATCCTAACAATGCCTAAAAAACAGAGTTATACCTCCACAGAATGATCTCATTCCACAGATCTTTGAAGAACCTCTAATCACCTCCCTGCATCCAAGAATTCATTAACAAATTTTTTGATTTTTGCAGGTTATTATCAGAACAAGAAATTGGGCCAACAATTTCAATACTATTTGACATAATTGTTTGCTCCAAATTCTCATATTTTAACTCAATATATTCATTCAAAAAATAATTTGCATACAAATAAAGAACAAAATCAAGTCAGAGAGAGATCAGAATGATGAATTTTTTATAGTAAATGGTAAAAATGAAATCATAATTCACAATGACACTGAAAACATAACAGTGAAAGAGTATCAGTGGTTAAAGTGTATCAGGTAAAAGTCAGAGTGAAAGTTAAAACAAAGTTACAGAGAAGTCAAAGGTAAATAGTAAAAGTAAATATGGAGGCAATAATAGTAAAAAGAGATGAAAATACTTTCACCAACATTGAATTTTTTCTAAAGTGAAAGTAAAACAGTCAAAAGAACAAAAAAGTGAAAAGATGAAAAACATAACAAGAAGGAACATTTTTGCAGAAATTTCATGTTTAAGTCATTGTTTTCAAAAACTATTGTGACCAATCTAAAATGAATTTTGCAAAACTGAAGGAGGTTTATGTTCATACGATGTCCAGCCACAAAAACCTCTCTCACTTTTCTAACAAATCTTATGGTTTTGAAAATATTAAACAATGTTGGAAAGCACTTTTTGCAGAAAATTCCTATTAGGTCATCATTTTGCAGAGAATATTGTGGCCAATCAGAAATACATTTTACAAAACTGAAGGAGGTTTTTGTTCCTAAGATACCTATCTACAAAAAAATATCTCACTTTTTTCACATCCATTTCAGAATGAGAGATACATGCACATCTTTACAGGTTATTTTTCAGACTCTGTAAAACTCTTTTTTACACATATTTTTGCAGAGCCTATTGTGCACATATGGAGAGGAATTTTAGGAAACTGAAAGAGGTTTATCTCACCAACATATTTATCTAAAATAACCTCTTTCACTTTTTACATATCTATTTTGGATTGATAAATACAAAGGTATCATTGGACCCCAAGTTTGCAGAATTGCTAGAGCAGAAGTCACAAAGAAAGGAAACAGTTAGTGAATTGGATGCCTCATCATCAACTAAGAGTTGGATCAAATTTGAATTCCCCTCTTTGTCATCACCTATCCATAAAAAATAGTGCCAAATAGATGCATTAGTTTTGAGTGTCCTTTAATTAAGTTCCATTTATGTAAAACAGTTGGAGAGATTTGTGAACCAATCTTGATATTTTTTCAAGATATTTTAGTTTAGAATTTGTATAAATACTTCACTCTTGGAAGTATTTTGGTGGAATAAAATTTCTCAAGACTAATATAGTCATTTTGCTGGATATATTGAAGTTGGTGTGAGTCAATTAGTGAAGCAACAGTCTGGAAACAATATTAGAGACATCATAACTAAGGATTCTTGTGGTGACAAGATAAGTCTCATATTTTTTCCTGTTTTCAGTGTTATTCTTTAAAGTTTAAATACATTCATTTGATGTGTTTCTATTATGTAATGATCAACTAAGGAGAAATTAAACAGAATTAGTGATAATAAGCTCTATGTTTTAAACTAGTTGGCATTTTGATGTTTTTTGCTTGATAACCGGGCCATAGAATTCTTAATTGCTCTAGGTCCCAGTTTGATCCCCTCCTTCAATCCTCTTTTCTATAACTTAAGGATTCTTAAGTGCCCTTTTGTTCAGATTTCACCCTTTCCATCAACAAAGCCTATTCAAAGCCTTAGAAGGTCATATATCCTGCCCTTAGTACATTTGCATCTTTAAGTCTTATTTCCTAGCTCTGCTTGCCTAGAGAGTTGACTCCAATGCCCAATGTTCTGGTAGATCCCTCTGGTTTACCTTGAAATACTTTTTATTCCTACCACACTTCTAAAAATCAATCCTATTTCTCATTCATAGCTAGCCTAAAACCCTTTACCAAAACAAAGCTAAATCTTTAGGAGAGATCCCTCTCCGGAGCTCAGGAAGGCTAGATCTTGAATTCCAAAAGCGGTTCTTGGTTACCCCTGGTGTTCTTAACTACAAAAATCCCCATCCCACAACATGAGAATTACTAGGGTGATAACACTTCCATAAATGATTTTCCTGTAATGCTTCCTGGAACCTTTGCAAACTTTGACCTATCTCTGGAAATTTCACATAACTTTGTTTGATAATATTCAAGTTGAACTAATTCATCTCCCATACCTTGTAATCCTGGAAGACATTTCTGATGTAACACATTAAACTTTTTGTGAAACCTTTGCACAATATTTTGTAAATTTTCACACTTGTTCTCCAATTGTAACATCAGATTTTTCTTAGTAAGAACTTTCCTTACTTCCAGAATACTGTCATTTTTGTCTTCAATATCTAGTCTTCTAATTCATCTTTAGTCTTTGAATTCAAGAATTTGATAATAACTACTGCATCACAGGGATTCGTATCAATTTCTCTCTTTACCTCTGTAATCATAATGTTGGATCTAGCAAGAAGTTCAACTTGTTCGAATATGATTTGAATAGATTGCCACATGTGAGATATTTATTCATTTATTTGAATCCAAATACTTTCTTTAGGTTGATAAATGGTGTCATCCATGATATTTTGATTCTCTTAATATTGAAATCTTTGTGAAAGCTTCTGAGTTTTCTGCAATTATGATAAATAAGCACCATCTGATTTGATTTTATGTTCCTGCAATTTATCACACTTTTATGTAAGCTTTTCAATTTCTTTACCTTTGATGGATAGATAATCCATGGATTTATTTAATTCTTCTCCTGAAATAGTAGACTCTGAAACAATTCTTGATGTTGATATTGTAGTTGTTGCTGAAGAAGATGCCTCCCCTGTTACTGTACATGTTTCTAGAATTGTGGCTAATAGAATGGCTTGTAGTGGAGCAACCTCCTCTTTCTCTTTAAGGAGTTTCTAAATCTCCTTTTCCATTTTGGAGATCTGGTTGTTATCATCCTATATCTTACGGCATCACTAGGTGACTATGGATTTTCTACAATCTGCTGAAAATAACATTCCTTGACTATCATCTATTCTCAAAAATCTCATTGCCTTCATTATCTTCATTAAACCTTTTTCACTATATCTCATTTTGCTTTCTCTAAATTACCCTCCTGCCCTGAGAACTTGTGTTTGAACTTAATCCCCTCATATTCACTTTTTCCCCTACCCAAAACCCCACTTGCATTGCTTAAAAACCCCATCTAACCCCTCCTTTTCATCATTCCACAATTTCCCTTCAAAACAATGAAAAAACCTTTTTTCATTGTTTTTAAATAAATATTTTTATTATTCGGGACCCATTTCTTTTAATTAAAACTCTGTTTAAATTAAAAATACCCGACACCCCTTTATATCTATTACCCCGCCTCATTTTTATGTTAAAACCTGTGTTTTAATAAACCAAACCCCCGCTTTAAAGTTTTTAACCCTTTCGCACTTCATTAACCCTCTCATATAACCCTGCCCTCCTCTTTATAATAAGCACCTCCACTTATTATTTAACCCCCGACCCCACTTTATAAACGACCGCCCACCATTCAAACTAACCCACCGCTTCATCTATCCCCGACCACTATTGATCTCGCCCCTCTCGATCCAATGGCCCACACACGATGTCGCACATCCAACTGCGCGGGCGATAAAACACTCAAACCTTGCAATTTCGGCAGTATTCCTGTTGTCCCATCCTCCACGCGGCATCTCCTCAATGGCATTGCACGCTCTCTGCCAATATCGTTTACCGCCTCCATCCCGCACTATAAACCACCATACCTCCTTCGCGCTATAAATCAAAACAACCAACCCCTTTCAAATGATCCAAAGCCCTGTGGCTCTGCGATAAGCCCTCATCTACCATTAACACCTCTGAAAATACCCTCCAAAAGACTCGATAAGCCCAAACAAACACAGAAAACCCACAATGCAAGATTTTAATTAATAAATTGTTTTTAAATATGTAGGTAGGCGAGGTATGAATGTGAAAATTGCATTCTAAGGTCCAAAAATTGTTTAAACAGATCTTATGGGTGATGATCCATCAAGTTTTGTTCATCAAAGGGAGCTGGAGCACTAGATCAAAGCAGGAACATCAATGGATCATGACCATTGATGGTCATTCAAACACACCAACGCTGCAAGAAATGTTTCAAACAACGCAGAGATAAGGAGCAAATGGAGAACACAATCACTAGGCAAACAAAGGAAAACAGGATTAAAGATCAAATCAAGGGTTAAGGATGAAGAAACATGATTAAAAGACAAAGATCAGAGATAAAAGAAGATTAGAAGAATTAAAAGGAGAAAGCAGAGCTTAGGAGACAAATCGGTGAAGGAAAGACATTAATATAGACAGTGAAGACAAATCCAAGTTTAAAAGCTAAGTCAGAGGTTTATAGGATAAATCAAAAGGCAGATTAACACAGAAGACAGGTCCGAATGCTAAATAAAAACAACCTTTACTTCTCGTAAACACTTTGGACACCTACAACCTTATTTTACTCAATAAAGGCGACCACAATTATTGAAACAGTCAAAGATATTTCCCAGCTACTCAAAATTTATTGTAAAAGTTAATGAAAAGCCTCAAAAGTAAAAAATATCCCAAAGTTAGCTCAACAGTAAATTAGGAAGTTATTATTACAGTGATTCAGTCACAGATATTTTTCCTTGGGCCTTGCATGGTCTCAAAGGTAAAAAAATACATTAACTCTATAATAAATACAAATCTATCACCCTAGGTTAGGGAAACCTCCTCATTTTGCAGTTAAATACTGCATGTAATATTCATTTCTAGTGTTGGTTGTTTGGTTAGTTGGTTGCTGAGCTTGTTGATGAGATGCTAAGCTGGATTTGATCAGACTCTGAATTGCAGAGATTTGTTGCACTGGAGTATTGTAACAGTTTTGGGCATCAATAATACAAGCACGTTCATAGGGTTCTTGAGCTACGTTAATGGTGAAGTTATCCTTCTTTGTCAATGTTTCCCTTCTATTTTCCATATTGTCCATTATTTCTCTAATAAAAGAACAGAAAAATTAGATTAAGATATGTTGTCTTGGCACCTTAATTTTGTCTGCTTTCTTTCATCTTAATGTTTTCTTCTGCAACGTTTGATTAGAGAATTCAGGGTCGTCTTGCCCTTTAGTTCCACCTAGCTTGTTGCCTTAAAAGTTACTCAGAAGATTCCAGCCAAAGAAGTATATGGTTTGCCCTGTCCTTTGGTCTTGCTTGAAATGTTATTTTTAAGGCATTCTTTGAAGTTTACTTAGTAGATTCTAACCAAAGAAGTCTATGGTTAGCCTTGTCCTTTGGTTTGTCTCAAAATGTTGTTGCAAATGTCTTTTTAGTCTGATTAAAGAATTCTTAATTTCTCTTTGATTATACTGACTATTATCTTGAATATTTTCTTTGTCTGAAAGTAATAGCTAGAGAATTCAGGGGTGTCCTGCTCTCTAGGGTTGTTGGATTGTTATCTTAAGGTTTTCTTACTAGATTCTGGCCAAAGAAATCTATGGTTTTCCCTATCCTTTGGTTTTTCTTAAACAATTACCTAAAAGGTTGTTCTTGTTGAAGTAGAGTTAAAATGATTCTTAATTTCCCTTTGGCTTTACTGATTTCACAACTTACTGTCATTGCATATTTCATCTAATCTAAGAGATCCACTTGATATAGTTAGTTTGCCCTATGAAAACCTTTGTAGAGTTGATGAACAATTAAATCCTTTTATGAATCCAGAGCCCAATGGATTAATGCTTCTCACAGTCTATCTATTCAACTGAAACACTAAATCAATAAATCACACCATTAATTAATCAACCAAACAAAAGAAACAGTCGTAAAACTTCATAATTAGCCTAAAATCAGAAAACATAAGCATAAAGACACATCATTTAAAAACACAAACATAGAGAGAGCCCTCTCTGAGTCCAGGAAGGCTAGGTCCTTGGTCTCCAAAGCGGTCTGATGTGGTTCCCTACAGAGTTGTTCTTTCCAATCTTGCAAATCACGGGGAGCGAACATAGTGGCAACTCCACTGAGGACTGAGTTATTAAAACAACTTAATATTTCCTCAATAACTCAGATAACCTCATTTTAACTTAGAAGAATCAAGTGTTAGCCAAGAATGGTACCTCGTTGCTGATGGTGGACAACAGCCAGCCTCAAGATAGTTAAAAATCCTCCACCTGGTGACTCCATTGGTTTTCAGTAGGCCTGCTAACTCCACTGGTTTTCTACACACTCCACTAGGAAATTATTTGAGAAATCATGATATCATTAAAACCTCAAAGGAACCCAGTCAATAATACCTTGCGGATTAAGTATTTCTTTCCAGATTGGTTTGTTTTTCGAAAATTGTTATAAACTTTTAACCTCTCTGAATTTTGGGTCTAATTTATGGCTTCTAGAAGAATCGGTACCAGATCCCATCCTAACCCAAACCCTCCTACAATAGTTGACAATCCTAAAAGCATCCTTAGGAAATATCCTAGATATAAAAGTCCAACTGTTAGCAGACCAATCCACAAAGCAAGTTCCCTACCTAAAAACCTTAAATACTTGCAGAATATCTGGTTGTTGATGGTGGACAACAAACAGCCTCAATAAAGTTTTAAATTATCCACCTGGCGACTCCAAAACTCTCAATAAAGCCTAAAGACTCTAGACTGGTTGTAAAGATGCAATGACCCTTTTCTCTGACTGATTAACAAAATGACAAGGTTTTGGCAAACCTTCCATCTAGTGAAATTTCAAGTCAGTTATCAAAACTTCAACTTGATGATTATCTCTAGAAAAGCTATCTTTCTTAATTTTTGAAGTCAAGCAAATTTAATCTTGGAGCTGATTATTCAAAACAGCCAGTACTATTTTCTTGGGAATAACAAAATCAGTCATTACAATGCAAAAATAACAATCAAAATATGCATGCTGAGCAAGATTGCAGAGAAAAAAAATGCAGGATTTTTTCAAGTAAGTACTAGATGCCTTCCATTAAGAAAGCATTACGAGTAGGTTGAAACTAGAAACAAGGAGGAATGCCCGAAAGGATAAACCAGGGAAGAATTGGATAATACAAACTTTTTTCAAATCTATAAGTGCTCCCTCTAAGCCATATTGAAATTACAAAATCCGAAATAGAGGAGGAGTTAACACATTTAGAGTTTCTACCCTTATGATTTGATGCATTTAAGATTATTAAAAGAAATTAGCATTCTGAGAATCTATCAGAGACAATTCATGAATTTCATGCTCAAGCTAACTATCATGACAACCAAGAGAAGTGGGTTGAGGATGAAATTAATCAGTAAATGGAAGAAGAACCACAAGATCTCTCTGAAGAGACAGGTGATGATTCATCATCTCTTTTGTGTGAGGTTCAAGAAGACATTCAGCCTCAAGATCAACCTTCACAAAAGAAAGAAGACAATTGTTGTCCAATACAAAAAAAAACAAGGGCTCCCTCCTCCTTTAACTGAAAAAGAAATTATTTCTGTATGCTCTACTGTTGAGTTATGTATTGCATCTTTGCCTCATGAAAAAACAAAAGAGTAGTTTGATACTGGTGTTGTACTACCTGCTCAAGAAGACCTGTTTCTAGAGAATGCTACTACTTATCAGAATGATGGCTTTCAGGAAAATTTAATTCCACTCAATTAGAGCATATCAGGTGTGCAGGAGGACAACATGGCAGTGCATTGTGAGGCTGAAAACTCAAATGATCATGAAGAAGAGGTAGAGTTTCTTTCTCAAAAGAACCCCAAGCACAACAAAGTGGAGCAAACAATAGTCCTGGATGAAAATTACTGTTTAAATCCTTAGGGCCAAATATTATTCCAAGATCTTTTTGCAAGTTTCTTGGAGACATCTAAAGAAGGAACATGCTATGCCAGGAATGGTTTGTTTTAGAATGTAAAGAAGATTCTAAGCACTACTATTCAAAAACAAGTAAGGTAGGAGTGGCCTTTTTGTTTCTTCAGCATGCCTAAAAGGCTGAATGAAAATCAATCATGTAGTCACTTACTTGATTGGTTGTATTGGAAAAGAGAGTTCACCTAATGAATATATATCATATGCGAGTTAGAGTAGGATAGATAGGTATGCAAATAATCTCAACACTATGAGTATATTTTTAGTTTAGTTTCAGATTTTTTGGACAAAAATAAAGAAAAAAGAACAAATGGAAGAAAAGAGGGCAGTTAAAAAGAAAAGGTAAAGCCCCATACCAAAAAAGAATGTTTCTGAAAGTGTGCAAGTCCAAATTCCACTAATTTTGAACAAGAAGTCTTGTTCAGTCATACAGCCTAATTATGATTGAGAAAATTTTGAATTTTTGCTGATAGAATAGAAAATGAAGATTTGCCAAACTGTGTAAACTTGGCCTATCAGTAGGTAGGGAGAAAAGAGATTGGTTCCAAAGAAAAACTTGAACCAAAAGAGAAGAAAGGGATACATAACAAATTCGAGATCAAAGCCCTCAGTTTTAGTTTTACTTTTTGCAAAATAATATTATGTGCAACATGTACAAAATGTCACAGTTCATGACAATCAAACTGCTTAATCTTGATTTGGTCATCCTTTCAATTCCATGTTGATAGATTAGAGAATGAAAATTTGTCAAACTATTTAAACTTGACAGATAAGTAGATTAGGTAGAGAATAAAAGAGCTCATCAGTTTAATCTGAGCCTTTGGATGATATAAGGGTAGAAATAGATAGTTTTTTGCTTTGTAAATAAAAATGATGTCAAGGGTTTTCCAGTCTAAATGCACCCAAATGAAGAAAAAATGCTAGAATAAAATGATGGGTAGGTAGAATTGAGTTGCAGGGAGCATGATTTTCAATATTTAATATCACAGTTACAAATAAAGGACAACAGCAAATCAGCAATTGCAGAATGAAAAATTTGTCGTGTGCAAACAAGGAACTGATCTACAAATACCATAGATTTGAACTCTGAGGTTCTTATTTTACAGTATCACTGGAGCCACTGTTATCATCATGTATTTTACAGTATCACTAGGTGACTATGGATTTTCTACAATATGTTGAAAATAGCATTCCTTGACTATCAGCTGTTCTCATAAATCTCATTGCCTTCATTATCTTCATTAAACCTTTTTCACTATATCTCATTCCGCTTTCTCTAAATTACCCTCCTACCCTGAGAACTTGTGTTTTAACTTAATCCCCTCATATTCACTTTTTCCCCTACCCAAAACCCCACTTACATTTCTTAAAAACCCCAACTAACCTCTCCTTTTCACTCATCCCACTCTTTCCCTTCAAAACAATCAAAAAAACCCTTTTTTCATTGTTTTTAAATAAATATTTTATTATTCGGGACCCATTTCTTTTAATTAAAACTCTGTTTAAATTAAAAAGACCTGACACCTCTTTATATCTATTACCTCGCCTCGTTTTTATATTAAAACCTATGTTTTAATAAACCAAACCCCTGCTTTAAAGTTTTTAACCCTCCCGCACTTCATTAACCCTCTGATATAACCCTATCCTCCTCTTTATAATAAGCACCTCCGCTTATTATTTAACCCCTGACCCCACTTTATAAACGACCCCCCACCATTCGAACTAACCCGCCGTTTCATCTATCTCCGACCATCGTTGATCTCGCCCCTCCCGATCCAACGGCCCACACACCATGTCGCACATCCAACTACACGAGAGATAAAACTCTAAAAACCTCGTAATATCGGGGGCATTCCCGTTGTCCTATCCGCCATGCGACATCTCCTCAATGGCATCGCACACTCTTTGCTAATACTGTTTACTGCCTCCATCCCGCGCGATAAACCACCATACCTCCTTCGCGCCATAAATAAAAACCGCCAACCCCTTTCAAATGATCCAAAGCCCTCCGGCTCTGCGATAAGTCCTCATCTGCCATTAACACCTCTGCAAATACCCTCCAAAAGACCTGATAAGCCCAAAAAAATGCAGAAAACCCACAGCGTGGGATTTTGATTAATAAATTATTTTTAAATGTGCAGGTAGCCGAGGTATGAATGTGAAAATTGCATTCTAAGGTCCAAAAATTGTTTAAACAAATATTATGGGTGACGATCCATCAAATTTTGTTCATCAAAGGGACCAGGAGCGCCAGATCAAAGCAGGAACATCAATGGATCATGACCATTGATGGTCATTCAAACACACCAACGCATCAAGAAATTTTTCAAAGAACACAGAGATAAAGATCAAATGGAGAACACAGTCACCAGGCAGACAAAGGAAAACAGGATTAAAGATCAAATCAAGGGTTAAGGATGAAGAAACATGATTAAAAGACAGAGATAAGAGATAAAAACAGATTAGAAGAATTAAAAGGAGAAAGCAGAGCTTAGGAGAAAAATAAGCGAAGGAAAGACAATAATATAGACAATGAAGACAAATCCATGTTTAAAAGCTAAGTCAGAGGTTTAAAGGATAAATCAAAAGGAAGATTAACATAGAAGACAGGTCCGAATGCTAAAGAAAAACAACCTTTACTTCTCATAAACACTTTGGACACCTATAGCCTTATTTTACTCAAATAAAGGCAACCACAGTTATTGAAACTTTCAGAGATATTTCCCAGCTACTCAGAATTTATTGTAAAATTTAATGAAAAGCCTCAAAAGTCAAAAATATCCAAAAGTTAGCTCAACAGTAAATTAGGAAGTTATTATTATAGTGAGTCAGTCACAGATATTTTTCCTTGGGCCTTGCATGGTCTCAAAGGTAAAAAATACATTAACATTGTAATAAATACAAATTTGTCACCCTAGGTTAGGGAAACCTCCTCATTTTGCAGTTAAATACTGCATGTAATATTCATTTATAGCGTTGGTTGTTTGGTTAGTTGGTTACTGAGCTTGTTGATGAGATGCTAGTCTAGATTTGATCAGACTCTGAGTTGTAGAGATTTGTTGCACTAAAGTATTGTAACTGTTTTGGACATCAGTAATACAAGCATGTTCACAGGATTCTTGAGGTATGTTAATGGTGAAGTTATCCTTCTTTTTCAATGTTTCCCTTCTGTTTGCCATATTTTCCATTATTTATCTGATAAAAGAACATAAAATTTAGATTAAGATATGTAGTCTTGGCACCTTAATTTTGTCTGCTTTCTTTCATCTTAATGTTTTCTTCTGCAAGGTCTGATTAGAGAATTAAGGGTCGTCCTTCTCTTTAGTTCCACCTAGCTTGTTGCCTTGAAAGTTACTCAGTGGAGTCCAGCCAAAGAATTCTATGGTTTTCCCTGTCCTTTGGTCTTGCTTGAAATGTTATTTTTAAGGCCTTCTTTTAAGTTTACTTAGTAGAGTCCAGCCAAAGAAGTCTATGGTTAGCCCCGTCCTTTGGTTTGTCTCAAATTGTTGCTGCAAAGGTATTTTTAGTCTGATTAAAGAATTCTTAATTGCTCTTGATTATATTGACTGTTATCTTGAATGTTTTCTTTATCTGAAAGTAATAGCTAGAGAATTCAGGGGTGTCCTGCTCTCTAGGGCTGCTGGATTGTTGTCTTAAGGTTTTCTTACTAGAGTCTGGCCAAAGAAGTCTATGGTTTGCCCTGTCCTTTGGTTTTTCTTAAACAGTTACCTAAAAGGCTTTTCTTGTTGAAGTATAGTTAAAAGGATTCTTAATTTCCCTTTAGCTTTACTGATTTCACAACTTATTGTCATTTCATTTTTCATCTAATCTAAGAGATCCACTTGATATAGTTAGCTTGCCCTATGAAAACCCTTGTAGTGTTGATGAACAATTAAATCCTTTTATGACTCCATAGCCCAATGAATTAATGCTTCTCACAGTCTATCTATTCAACTGAAACACTAAATTAATAAATCACACCATTAATTAATCAACCAAACAAAACAAACAGTCCTAAAACTTCATAACTAGCCTAAAATTAGAAAACATAAGCATAAAGACACATCATTTACAAACACAAACATTGAGAGAGCCCTCTCTGAGTCCAGGAAGGCTAGGTCCTTGGGCTTCAAAGCAATCTGATGTGGTTCCCTGCAGATTTGTTCTTGCCAATATTGCAAATCACGAGGAGCGAACACTGGTCACTTTTTTCAATGATAATTTTGAACAAATCCTCGTTTTCTTTCTCAAGTTCCCCAAATTCTTTAGCTTGTGGATCTTCTGTTGAGGGGAGTTTCAGTTTCTTTCTCATGGCTGCTATATCTTCATTCTTTGATTTAACTATTTCTTCAGCAACTTTGATGTCTTTGGGATCATATCCCAATTTTATCACTAGCTCCTCTAAAGATTTTATGTTGGTACCTTTAGCTAGAGAAGAAATTTTCTCTAACTTCAGCTGAGTCTGTATATTTTGTACTAAGGTTTGGAGCTTAGCAGTTTTCATGGCAGAAGTGGTTAAAGTAATGAAAATCATTTCACTTGTTTTCTTGTGAAGATCCATCTGATCTATAGGATGAATAGTTTTTGTGTCAAAATAAAAGACTGATTTTTTGTAATCATCTTGTTTTCGAGGTTGAGGAACCTTAGGCTCTAGAAAATCAATCTACATTTTTCCTTTTTTGAAGTCAAATGCTGATAAAATCTTGTGTTGTAAAGTTGTCGTCTATTTTGAGAATTGAGAAAATGTAGAAACTTTGAGGGCTAGATTCCTTCTTTTGATCTCTTGATACGCAGCAAATGTTGGGCTCTTTTATACTTCTCTTCCCAAATTCCGTTGCTGGTGATGAAATGGGTGTAAATGCAGCTATTGGGGTCCCTAGAGTTGTTGGAGATGGTGGCATATTGTCGTGTTTCCCCAAAATTGATGGAGTACATTCTCCAGAAAGAAAATTTGGGTGTAACTGTTCAGTAATTTCATGCTAACTATCTTCCTTATTTGTTTGCCTTGGTTTCTTATTATATACAATGAAATATTTCACTAAAACTTCTGATGCTGAAGGGGAACTGGTTTCCCTTGGTCTTTTCTCTCCCTTTTCTTGTGCTAATGGAGTTTTTGAAGAATATAGGTTTTTCTCTTTAGCCTCTTGGAGAGTATTTTCTTGCCATTTCTCCTGGTTCATGAATTACTCGAGCTCTGATCTAGATGTATGAATATAAAGGGCATACTTTTTTTCTATCACCATCTTTGAAACAATTCCAAAAGGGTCATAATACCAAGTAAAATTGTGCCTGAAATTCATCCCTCTTAAGATAACATCTGCATCTTGTCCTATTCCTCTTGTATTGCATGTGAAAGGGCCAAACTTTGTTTTTATTTTGAAGTGAGATTTATTCTTAGCTTCCTGAAAATGTATCTGATCCATGTTTATCATTTGTCTGATGAATTCCAAAGCAAATATTATTATGGGCACATACTTAGGAAGCTTGTATGGGGCTAATTCACAACCATAAATTATGATTTATGAGTAGATTTGATATAGATACAATCACCCTTTTAGGTTTGATCACTAAGGTGTAAAAATCATGTTTATCTTCGAATCTATCCTTGGCTCTGTATTGATGTTCAATAAACTTACTGCCACATGAAAAAAATGATCTACAAACTGACTAAAATATAATTTTGTGATGTCTTTCCTAAACAGAAGGGTCCATTGAATTACTGATAAAGGATTGTCCTGATCAGCCATTTTCTATGATTGAAATTGGAATCTCTCTAATTAATGAGAAATAAAAATATACACAAGGACTGAAGCATATCTAAAAACTCCTTCATTTAAAAATTTCATAAACTACTCATGGATCATAATTTCTATAAATTCACCATAACAAAAAATGATGGGTAGCTTTTTTTCACAATAGAAGATAGAAATAAAAGCAGAGATATGCTCATCAATCCACTAGTCTTAATTATAGACCGGGATATAAGAAATAATGGAGACAATTTGTTGGTCATTTTGGGAAAAATGGAGACTGAATATGGAGGATTTCTTTTAGGTATTTGGACATCATTTGACAAAGGTCTCAAAGACCTTTCTCTTTGTGGAAAGTCAAGTTTGTTGTATATATCCATAATAAAATGTGGGTGAAAGAGTTTTTCCAGAGGATCATCTTTGATTTGGAGCATTTCAGAAATTACGTGGCCATTTGTATGAAACAATATTTCTCCATTCTGGCAATTCCAGCTCTTTGACTGGGAATATAGCGAAATTGACAGGAGGTAACAAATTCAGGAAAATAAGGCGTCTGAGGGAAAATGTATTGGGGTAGTGTTGAATTCCAAAGGCCAATTTTTAAATGATTAACCATATAAACCTACTTTTATCTAAAATAATTTTTTAAGCGGCATTTTAAGTGGCACGCTCATTTCTCTTTTTTTATTAAAAACAAATCAATTTCATTTTGTTTATGCGTAACATTTTTTATTTTTTATTTTTCTTTTTACATTAAATCCTAACCTTTTTTATTTTCCATTTTTCTTCTATTCACATTCAATCATAACATTTTTTTACTTTCATTTTTCTTCTAAAATGTCTAACTTATCAAAACAAGAAATGTTACAACATCGGCTTCAACTAGGGACTACTTCCTCCTGTAGGATGCAGAGAACTAGCAGATCCAAGTGCCTTCTCCTCGGGCTGATGGAGTCTCTGTTGAAAAAAAAACATACTTTGAAAATGAAACAAGATGGTAAATATACAATGATGAATGTGTGAAACACTCTTTTGCTCTTCAATACTGAATGTAGTGCTTCAAATATCTTCCATTGACTGGAAATCAAGAATATTGTCCTTCCATGTTCTGCAAGATAAAAGTGTTTTTACCCTTGAATTTTGCAATGCTAAAAGGTCCAAACCATAGGTTTTCAAACTTTCCATGTTTTCCTTTATCTTCCCTCGTAGCATCCCATCTTAACACTAAATTTCCTTCTCTGAAATCTCTTTATACAGATTTTCTGTCAAAAATACTTTTCATTTTGTTCTGGTATTTCCTAAGTTTGTAATGAATTTAATCCCTATTCTTTTTAAGTTCAATGATCTGATTGATCCTCCTAGAAAAATCATCAGGTTCTTCATTTACTTCTTGTAAAAATTTCATAACAGGAAAAGCTATATTTGTAGGGAAATTTTCTTCTTTACCATAAACCAACTGAAATGGATATTTTCCTATAGACATTTTTGGAGATATCATGCTAGCCCAAACTGCATAAATGAGATGATTGTCCCAACTCCTTTTATGATATTCTAATGTCTTCTTAATAACTTTAACCAAGCTTTTATTTGAGGACTCTGCCAATCTATTCCCTTAGGGATGGTAATAAGTATAGTGATGCAACAGAATTTGATACTTTTGACGAAATTCAATCATCTTAATACTGTTAAACGTTGCTGCATTATTTTTAACTCCCTTTTGGGGGCACCCAAACCTAGACAATATATTTTCTTCAATAAATCTATTGACTACAATGTCTGTTGCATTTCTAACTAGAATGGATTCTACCCATTTAGTAAAGTAATTTGTTGCAATTAGTATCCATATATGTTGGTTGCTTGATGCTAGATGAATTTCCCCTATGAATTCCAATCCCCATTGTAAGAAAGCTGCTGAGACAAATACTAGAACCAAAGGAAGTGCTACTAATTTTTGCTTTCCAGCAAACATTTGACATTAAGTACAGCTCCTAAATTTTTCTCCTACTTGTGAAAACATTGTTAGCCAATAGAATCCCTCTCTCAATATTTTATATGTTGTAGCTCTCTAGGCATAGTGTCCTCCATAAATCCTTGCATGAAATTCTTTAATAATCCCTTCAGTTTCACTTTTTGTTAAGACAAGCAAAAGGATATTGAGTGGATCTTTCCAGTACAGATTTGCATTGATGATACAATACTTTATGGCCTTTAACTTTAGTGTCTTACATTGATTTTTTGTGAATTCAGAAGGGCACTCAAAGTTTATAAGAAAATGTACAATATCAGAGTACCATTCTGACAGCAAGAATTTCTCATTAATATAAATAGGAAACGATTGAATTGAAGATGAAGGTTCTTGTGGATTCTCCCCTTCTAACTTTTGAAAAGGTTCTTGTGGATTCTTCCCTGCTGAGATTTGAGAAGGTTCTTGTGGATTCTTCACTTCTGATATTTGAGAAGGTTCTTGTGGATTCTTCCCTTCTGAGATTTCAAAAAGAATAATTTATCACCAAAATCTTACAATTTGATTTAGCTAAAATTTTAGCTAAACCTTGACCCTTTACCAATTTTGTAGTTAAGATCAAACTCAAGTATCTAGGTAATCTATCTTCCTCTTCTCCCATCAGTGTCATGTTGAGTTAACATAGTTTTCACGACACAGTTGGGAACATAAGCAGTAATGGATGAATGAAGCACATAGATTCTGAAAGCATTTAAAGCTTGGACTAAGTAATAGGCATGTTTCTCAATATTTCATATTTAAGTTCAACATATCTCATGACATTGCTTAAAAATGAAATAGGTTTTCCACCTCCATCTTCATTCTTTTGCAAAAGAACAACAACTATGGTGGTTTCAGAGGCAAAGGAAAATATGCTAAATGGTTCAGAATAATTAGGGTTGGCTAAAGTTGGGGCTTCAGAAATGGCCTTTTTAATCTGGTCAAAATATTATCTATTTGGTATTTCCCATTTAACTTCATGGTATTTCCTCAACATATCAGTGATATCTTTCACTATTTCAGCATAGTTAGGTATGAATCTTTCACTATTTCCAAGAAAAGCATGGATTTCCTTTTTGTTCCTTGGTAATGAAAGTGCTTGAATAAATAAAACTCTTTTGGGATCAATTACCACTCCTTCCTTAGAAATGATATGGACAAGAAATTTCCCTTCTTTGATTACAAACACAGACTTTTTAGGATTGAGTGATATCCAACATTTTCTACACCTGTCAAAAACTTTCCTCAAGTGCTTAAAATGTTTCTGGTCAGAGTTATAAAACATAGTAAGATCATCAAGATATATAACAATAAATTTATTTGTCTTACCCATAAATGCAAAATCCATAGCTCTCTAAAATGTTGCTCCAACATTAATTAATCCAAATGGCATCCTTGCATACGTGAATGTACCCCGAGGAGTGGTGAAGGAAATTTTCTCTCTATCCTCCAGGCTCACCATTATCTCATTATATCCAGAGAAACTATATAGCATAGATATTCTATTATCACCTGAAAATTTTTGAAGCAACTGATCCATTTTGGGTAATAGATAATTATCCTTCAAGTATGACTTGTCTAAGTTCCCAAAATCTACACATAGTCTAATTTCATCGTTTTTCTTTCTAACAAGAACTAAATTTTCTACCCAATTTGAATATCTTAATGGAACTATGATATGAGAATCAAGTAACTTCTTAAGTTCTTTCTCAATGGTAGGAAGCAGGACTTGATTGATTCTCCTTAATTTTTGCTTAAAAGGTTTTTCTTCCGGTCGCAAAGGAATTTTATGCTCAATGAGGGTTGTCTCATAGGTCTTTAATTCAGAATAAGACTAAGAAAAAAAACTTTATAGGCTTTAAGAATATATACATATTCATTTTTCACTTCCCGAGGTAAATATTTTAAGATTTTAATGTTCTCGATTTCTTCAGATATTCCAATATTACATTCTTCGATATCTTCCTCATGTGAATTTGATAGTGGATTTTTAGGAACATCGTTTTGGTCAAATATTTTTTCAAGAACCGATCATTTGTGAATAAAGTTGTTAGATAACTGAATGATATTGTGGTCAACCATTTTTGAATTTAATTCGAATTAAGTTTGATTTTCTTTATTGAGTTCATTAATATCTTACTGTTCTTCTTCAATTCGCAAGGTAGAAAATTCATCAATAACTTGTAGAAAAGATTTCAATTGTTTATCATTCTCAAATATTTGCCAATATTTAAGATGATCAAGAATAGAAAGCCTATATTTGACTTGAATTTGATATTTCAAGAGCATTTGATCAGAAATTTTGAATGAACTAACTGAAACAGCTAGGGAATCTACATGAATATTCTCATCCCTTAGGATAGTTGTGATGTTAAATGCTTGAAAGAATTTTTCCACTGAATCACAGACCTCATTTATGTAAGATATAAGTCTAGGATGCTTTTCTTGACAAATATTCCTAACTTGTTTGACTATGAGTTCTGAGTCACTGAATACACTTAAATTCTGCACTTTAAGACTTTTAGCTAACTCCAATTCTAGGATAAAAGCTTCATATTCTGCTACATTATTTGTAACATCATATTCAAGTTTACAGGATTGAGTTATATTTTATTTTTCCAGTGAAATAAGAACAACACCAGCTCCAACTCCTTCCTTTGAACAAGATCCATCAAAATATAATTTCCAAATATCAGACGACAATTTTTGGGTTTTCTACAACGTTTTCAATTTTAAGTTGAGAATTACGCAAATTATTTGAAGATAATTGAAAACAACCAAAATCTTGATCAACTGCATAAATAGGATGATTTCTTCATTGATATGATTTGCAAACAATATTAATCAATCTAACCTCCCTGTACAACCTAAGGTGTTCACCCCCATATACAGGAATAGTGGCGAAAGACATGTCCATTTGAAGGCTTCCTCCCAGCTTGGCACAACATTATCTTGATAAAATCATTTCAAACTTAGAGGGAATATCAGTGACCACAATGTCTAATACCACACTCTTCACAGGTATTTGAGTTAAATTTACCACTAAGTCCTTTATAAGTCCAATACATGGTACCTTTTTGGAATCAAAGGTATATATATCATGGTAAGATCGAGTCATTTCCAAATTAAGTTGATCCATAATAACCATTGGCATAAGATTATGGGAGGCTCCAGAGTCTAACATGAAATTATATAATAAGAAATCATGTACCTTCAAAGTAACATAGAAAGGTGGCACAATTTCACTAATCATGTCTGCACTAGTACCACATACAACTAAACGATTTTCATCTTGTAGGCTTATTACATCCCCTTCAGCATCAACAGTTCAATTTTGAATCCATTTTGAAACTTGATTTTTATAGCCAAGGTTTTTTGAAAGTTTAGATAATGGAATGGGTATTTTAATTCTTTCTAATTCCCTTTCAACATTGAAGGTGGTTAAAACAATTTTATCAATTGAAGTTGTCTTAATACGAATTTAACGGTTGAATTTTTGTTGTTTGGGTTTCAGAAGATTTTATTCGTGGTTCATTTACAATAGGATTTTAGGAGGCCTGTCAGGCCCTATTCTTGGTATTAAATGATATCTTCTAATCAGTTCTAAAATTAAGAATTCATAGAAGGATATATATTTAGATACTTATGAATTTTATTGATCTTCTTGAGAAGATTGATTTGGAGGAAGAGAGACAATGTCATTTTGAACAGATGAATTGTCAAGATTATTGATATATTTTGTGATCATAAGGGTATTGTCATCAGGCTATTGATCATCAATCAACAAACAAGGTTGAATTTTCTAATCATTATTTGGCCTTTGAATAATTTGAAGTTAAGGGGCTTTCCTAAATTGAGCTTGAGCTTATGGTCTGGCAACAGTTTGCTAAAGTGTTCTTGGTTTTTTCTATTTTTGAAATCCTATTAGAAAGGTTCCTAAGTAATGAAATTATTTCATCAATCTTTTGATCTTCATTTTTGGTCTTGGAAGAAGAACCCTCTTGGTTGGTTTTCATTTTCCTCTATGCCTTTTCAGCTTTAGCTTTAATTTTAGTTGAAGTTGACCTATCATATTCAACTTCAGTTGCATTAGTTTGCATGTCTTCTAAAGTAAGAGATGTTATTTCTCTAAGCATGACTGCACATTTATCTTCAAAAGCTTTGGAAAACCTAACTTTGGCTGCTGCTAGTGGTGGTTTACAGTCAGGAGACATTTTATGATAGAGTTTATTAAAAAAAATTATGAAGCCACCCACTCGTTCACCATGATTTCTTTTAAGTTCTTCAAATTATGTTAGAAAATACACAAGATCCATTTTAACTCCCCATTGGTTTTTAAATATGGTGGTTAATTCGTTCCAACTTTGAATAGAATTTTCCCTTAATTGCCTAAACCAGATCCTAACATTTCCTTCAAGGGATTGAACAAACAATCTCATATATGCATTCTCATGTTCAATGTTCATATTAGTAACGAAGTCCAGGAAAGCTGCTAACTAATCTTCAATAGATAAACCAGTTTCTCCATTAAACCTTGGAAGGTGTTTCAAATATCCATCAGGAAAATTATTGAGTATATTCCGAAGTTGTAAAGTAGCATTCTTGGCTTGAATAATATGATGAAAATCAGCCATATTAGGAAATAATGATGAAGAAGAGGATGATGTAGGTGAAGATGATGAAGATGAAGGTGATAATGGAGGTGTAAAAGTAGGTGGAGGAGGTAATAAGAGTGGTGATCTTATGGAATATTTCAAAGGTGTTCAAATGACTAACTTCTCAACCTATGTTTCAACTTGTTCTTTAATTTCAAATAATGGGTTTCAATATACAAAAAAAGTTTCATCGGGTTGAGAAGAAGTAGATGGAAAGGTATAATGGATTGGAGAGATAAAATTAGTAGGTTTTAACTCAAGTAAATGTACATTCAATTCTCTTTCTGATTTAGGTCACTCTGAAGGTACTTCGAGTATCTGATATGATTCCAGTGAATGGACTAAAAGAGTTGACTAAAGATCAAATTATTTAGATAAGAGTTCTAATATCCTTGGTGATGGATCATCCAAATTTTGGGGAAAAGGACTAGACCTAAAAGGATCAAGGCCTGAAATACCCTCAGGTTGAGGTGGTACAGAAGAAGAAGAAGCAACTTCAAGTCTTCTTCTTAAAGAGGCTACGCGTACCAGTATCTCTCGGTCTGATAAAGGAGAAACAACTTCAGAATCAGAATGAGATCTAGTATGTCTTGAAGGAGCCAGTTTTGGGTTCTGTGAAGTCACTAGGTGAAATATTTTAACCTACTAGTCCTTTATTCACCTTTAAATGAATAGCTATATCGTTGTCCAAGGGAAGAATAGATCAATTTATGTACCCTGGCAACAACGCCAATCTGATGTTGTCCTCTGAGATAATTATAGGCTGATTAATTGTACCAGAGCATCTAAAATATTTTGTTTTTTTGTTTTTAAATATTTTTTGGATGACCAATGCTATGAGAAAACTACAAGCAGATGTTTTAAACCTTTAATAATACTGAATATTAAGAAATGGTTTTTTTTTTGCTTCTAAACAATGATTTGATTTTATAATATGTGAAAGGCATAAATTTAAGAAGCTATGATCTACTAAGTATTCAAATTGAACCTTTAGCTTATCATAAGAAAGAAAAGTTGATAAACAATGTTCACATCTTAACAATATATATTTAACCTTATGAAGATGATTGATAATTAATAAATGTAGAGGGACTTATATAGACAAATGGTCTCATAAATCAATCTATAAAATAAATGATAACTTCAGAAGATTTAAGATAGACTGATATTCAATTTTCTCTTACCTACTTATCTCCATAATACTTAAAAATATGTTGGAAAACAAAATGAAATGTAAATTGGAAAGACTCACAAGGAGACAAGTTGTTTAAAAAAAATCCATAATCCTTTCATTAATAATCAATTATCTCAGCTCATATAATTCTGCTTTATAAGCGCTCATCCAAGGGTTCAACCTTTACAATTTGTTTATGAAGTATTTATGCAATTTTTTAAAAAAAGATCTCATCAAATATCTATACCTTTGTGGAAATATCTCAAACTGTTTACTAAACAAAATTGCAAAAATATAGTAAATTCGAAACTGAATTGATCTGTTGGCTCTAAATTTTAGGATTTATGGTGATGAGGCTACGGAAATAGGAGCCCTCGCTAGCTGAAGCTGTTTTGGATACCTGATCTGGTCATTCTAACAATCCACATAACTTTTCCCATTTACTTTGATCTGGAAATGAAAATCTAGTTAGCTTTCTGTAAATTTCATCTACTTATGTGTATCTTTCAAAGGTTGGTAAAATAAATGAGGAATTTCATGTTTGATTGCTAAATCCAAGTTTAGTCCTTCCATGAATGCTTTGCATGTAATTCTTTACATGTAATGCTTCCTGTAACATTTGCAAACTTTGAACTATCTCTGGAAATTTCACATAAATTTGTTTGATAATATTCAAGTTGAGCTAATTCATCTCCCATACCTTGTAAACCAGGAAGACCTTTTTGATGTAACACATTAAACTTTTTGAGAAATCTTTGCATAATATTCTGTAAATTTTCCCACTTGTTCTCCAATTGTAACATCAGTTTTTTCTTAGTAAGAAATTTCCTTAATTCAAGAATATTATCAGTTAAGTCTTCAATATCTAGTTCTTCTAATTCATCTATAGTCTTTGAATTCAAGAATTTGATAATAGCTATTACATCACTGGCCTTAGTATCAATTTCTCTCTTTACCTTTGCAATCAAAGTGTTGGATCTAGCAAGAAGTGTTAGATTTGAATAGATGGCCACATGTGAGATATTTCTTCATTTATTTGAATCCAAATACTTTCTTTAGCTTGAGCAATGGTGTCAGCCATGATATTTGGATTCTCTAAATATTGAACTCTTTGTGCAAGCTTATGAGTTTTCTGTAATTCTGATAAATAAGCACCATCTGATTTGATTTTTTGTTCCTGCAAATTATCACACTTTTCTGTAAGCTTTTAAATTTCTTTACCTTTGATGGCTAGATCATCCATGGATTTAGTTAATTCTGTTGTTGTAATAATAGACTGTGACATTGTTGTTGATGTTGATACTATAGTTGTTGCTGAATAATATTCCTCCCCTATCACTATACCTAGTATTGGAATTGTGGCTAATGGAATGGCTTGTACTGGAGCAACCTCCTCTTTCTCTTTAAGGAGTTTCTCAATCTCCTTTTCTATTTTGGAGATCTGGTCACTTTGTTCAATGATAATTTTGAACAAATCTTCATTTTCTTTCTCAAGTTCCCAAAATTATTCAGCTTGTGGATCTTCTGTTGAGGGGAGTTTCAGTTTCTTTCCCAGGTCTACTATATCCACATTCTTTGATTTAATTATTTCTCCTGCAACTTTGATGTCTTTGGGGTCATATCCCAATTTTATCACTAGCTCCTCTAAAGATTTTATCTTGGTATCTTTAGTTAGAGAAGAATTTTTCTCTAACTTCAGCTGAGTTTGAATATTTTGTACTGGGATTTGGAGATTAGCAGTTATCATGGAAAAAGTGGTTAAAGTACTGAAAATCATTTCACTTGTTTTCTTGTGAATATCCATCTAATCTATAGGATGAATAGTTTTTGTTTCAAAATATAATATTGATTGTTTGTAAACATCTGCTTTTCGAGGTTGAGGAAGCTTAGGCTCTAGAAAAGGAATCTACATTTTTCCTTCTTCAGAGTCAAAGGCTGATAAAATCCTATGTTGAGAAGTTGCTATCTGTTTCTAGAATTGAGAAAATGTAGAAACTTTGAGGTCTATATTCCTTCTTTTGATCTCTTGATAAGAAGCAAAAAATTTGGTCTCTTTTTACTGCTTTGCCCAATTCCCTTGTTGGTGATGAAATGGGTGTCAATACATTAATTGGGGTCCTTGGAGTTGTTGGAGATGGTGGCATACTGTCTTGTCTCCCCAAAACTGATGGAGTACATGCTCCAGAAAGAATAATTGGGTGTAATTGTTCAGTACTTTCATGCTGATTTTCTTCCTCATTTGTTTGCCTTGGTTTCTTGTTATACACAATGAAATATTTCACTAAAACTTATGATGTTGAAGGGGAACTGGTTTCCCTTGGTATTTTCTCTCCCATTTTTTGTGCTAATAGAGTTCGTGAAGAATATAGATTTTTCTCTTTAGCCTCTTGGAGAGTATTTTCTTGCCATTCCTCCTGGTTCATGAATTGCTCGAGCTCTGGTCTGGATGTATGAATATAAGGGGCATACTTTTATTATATCCTCATATTTGAAACAATTCCCAAAGGGTCATAAGACCAAGTAAAACTATGCCTGAAATTCATCCCTCTTAAGATAGCATCTGCACCTTATCCTGTTGCTCTTGTATTGCATGTGAAAGGGCCAACCTATGTTTTTATTTTGAAGTGATATTTCTTCTTAGCTGTCTGAAAATGTATCTGATCCATGTTTATCATTTGTCTGATGAATTTCAAATAAAATATTCTTATGGGAACATACTTAGGAAGATTTTAGGGGGCTAATTCACAATCATAAATTCTGGTTTCTGATTAGATTTGATACATATACCAATCACCCTTTTTGGTTTGATCACTGAGGTGTAAAATCCTTTTTATCTCTGAATCTTTCCTTAGCTTTGTATTGTTGTTCAATAAACTTAATGCCACATGTAAAAACTGATCTACAAACTGACTAAAAGAGATTTTTTTGTTTTCTTTCCTAACCAGAAGGGTCTAGTGAATTACTATTAAAGGATTGCTCTAATCATTCATTTTCTGTGATTGAAATGGTAATCTCTCTGATTGATGAAAAATAAAAAGATACACAAGGACTGAAGCATATCTAAAAACTCATTCATTTGAAAATTCCATAAACTTCTCATGGAACATCTCTGTTATAAATTCACCATAACAAAAAATGATGGGTGGCTTTTGTTCACTTGAGAATATAGAAAGAAAAGAAAATATATGCTCATCAATCCACTGGTCTTAATTATAGCCCGGGATATAAGAAATAATGGAGAAAATATGTTTGGTCATTTCTAGAAAAATTGAGACTGAATATGGAGGATTGGTTTTAGGTAATTAGACATCAATTGAAAAAAAAAGGTCTCAAAGACCTTTGCTCTTTGTGGAAGGTCCAGTTTTTTGTATATCTCCGTAAGAAAATCTCGATGAAAGGGTTTTTCCAGAGGATCATGTTTGATTTGGAGAATTTCAAAAATTATATGGGCATTTATATGAAACAAGGTTTCTCCATTATGGGAAATTACAACTCTTTGATTGGGCATATAGCGAAATTGACAGGAGGTAACGAATTCCGGAAAATAAGGCGTCTCGGGGAAAATGTATTGGGGTAGTGTTGAATTCTAGAGGTCGATTTCGTCACTGCTGTCTAGGTATTTTTTATGGAGCCAATGGTGAATTTCGTGAAGATCAAATTCACAATTTTCCTCATATATCTGATAAAGGTGGTCCATTGATGGTTGGTGATCTAAATCAACAGCCGGAGGTGGTACTGAAGTGACTTGTGAGGTGGATTTACCTTTAGGAGCCATTAAAATTGAAAAGAGTAGTGAATTGTCTATAAATACCTGTTACAAATAGTCTAGTAAAGACATACAAGTACCTTGGAAACTGTTGAACTAGTGCGGGTGTTGCTTCTGTGCTTTTATAGAGTTTAGAATAGCTAGGAAACAGTGATGGCAAAATAGAATAGCGAAAATTTTTGAATTACAGTACAAATGCATGGTTTGAAAAGGAAAAATATTAAATGTTGATAGGTGTGGGAGTATTTATTGTTAAACGTTATGATTAACGGATATGTTAACAATAAATGTAACGAGTAGATGAGGGAAAAATGACAATTTATTATTGGACAGTGAACTGACGTGTGAAGGTTGAAGAAATGGCGGGAGTGAGTCAAATGAGTCAAAGGGTGGTTTTGGAGCCTACCCGAAGGGGGGGGGGTGGTAAGTGGAGTTGAAGGGGGGGGGGGGGGGGGGTGGGGTGCGATCTGAATGGGAGGACAACACGTAGGCGGTGATGATTCTGGTAAAATGGATTTACTTGAACTCCCCCCCCCCCCCTCGGTGGGATATCTTTCGGAAACACTAGGGGGTTGTGGGTTTGGATGTGGGTTGTTGATCTGAACGCGCCCAAGATTAGCCTTTTAAACTTGAAGACACTTTATTTGATACATATTATTTACATCATACCATTTTTTTAAATGATTAACCATATAAACCTACTTTTATCTAAAATAATTTTTTAAGCAGCATTTTGAGTGGCGCGCCCATTTCTCTTTTTTATTTAAAACAAAGCAATTTCAATTTTTTTCTGTATTGTCGTTTGTCTGTGCCTAGCATTTTTTTATTTTTTATTTTTCTTTTTACATTCAATCCTAACATTTTTTATTTTCCATCTTTTTTCTATTCACATTCAATCCTAACATTTCTTTATTTTCCATTTTTCTTCTATTCACATTCAATCCTAACATTTTTTATTTTCCATCTTTTTTCTATTCACATTCAATCCTAACATTCCTTTATTTTCCATTTTTCTTCTATTCACATTCAATCCTAACATTTTTTATTTTCATTTCTCTTCTAAAATGTCTAACTTATCAAAACAAGAAATGTTACAACATCAGCTCCAACTGGGGACTGCTTCCTCCTGTAGGATGCAGAGAACTAGCAGATCCAAGTACCTTCTCCTCGGGTTGATGGAGTCTTTGTTGAAAAAAAAACATACTTTGATAATGAAACAAGCTGGTAAATATACAATAATGAATGTGTGAAACACTCTTTTGATATTCAATACTGAATGTAGTGCTTTAAATATATTCCATTGAATAGAAATGAATAATATTGTCCTTCCAAGTTCTGCAAGATAAAAGTGTTCTTAACCTTGACTTATACAATGCTAAAAGGTCCAAACCAAAGGTTGTAAAAATTTCCATGTTTTCCTTTATCTTCACTCCTAGCATCCCATCTTAACACTAAATTTCCTTCTCTGAAATCTCTTTCTCTAGCTTTTCTGTCAAAAAGACTTTTCATTTATTTTTTTTGGTATTTCCTAAGTTTATAATGAATTCATCCCTATTCTCATTAACTTCAATTATTTGATTGATCTTCCTAGAAACGTCGTCGGGTTCTTCATTTGCTTCTTGTAAAAAATTCATAACAGGAAAAGCTAGATTTGTAGGGAAAATTGCTTCTTTACAAAACCAACTCAAATGAAGATTTTCCTGTAGACCGTTTTGGAGATATCCTATTAGCCCAAACTGCATAAATGATATGATTTTCCCAACTCCTTTTATGACCTTATAATGTCTTCTTAATAACTTTAACCAAACTTTTATTTGAGGACTCTGCCAGTCCATTTCCTTGTGGATAGTAAGGAGTAGAGTGATGCAACATAATTTGATATTTTTGACAAAATTCAATCATCTAAATACTACTAAACGTTGCTGCATTATCTGTAAATATTTGTTGGGGGCACCCAAACCTAGACAATATATTTTCTTAGATAAATATTATGACTACAGTGTGTGCTGCATTTCTAACTGGAATGGCTTCTGCCCATTTAGTAAAGTAATTTGTTGCTGATAGTATCCATCTTTGTTGGTTGCTTGATGCTAGATTAATTTCCCCAATTAAATCCAATCCCCATTGTAAGAAAGGTTTTGATACAAGTACTAGAACCAAAGGAAGTGCTGCTAATTTTTTCTTTCCAGCAAACATTTGACATTGGGTACAGCTCCTAACTTTTTCTCCTACTTGTGCAAACATTTTTGGCCAATATAATCCCACTCTTGATATTTTATATGTTGTAGCTCTCCAAGCATAGTGTCCTCCACAAACACCTGCATGAAATTCTTCAATAATCCCTTCAGTTTCACTTTCTGTTAAGCAAAGCAAAAGGATATTGAGTGGATCTTTCCAATACAGATTTGTAATGATGATACAATAATTTATGGCCTTTAACTTTAGTGCCTTGCATTGATTTTTTGTGAATTCGTAAGGAAACTCAAATTTTATAAGAAATCAATCCATGTTATGGGGCACAATGATAACACTATGGTGACTACATGGGCACAAAAATAAGAATAAGGGGACTACACTGACAATAACAATAAGGGGATACACAAGTATTATAGGGAACTAACATGCCCCTCTCCTTCAAAAAATTGTTGTCCTCAACGCTTGAGTAATTCTGGATTATTCTACATAAAATTCTCATCCTCCCATGTGGAATCTTCAGTGGGTAAGTTCTTCCACTTGATGAGATACTCTAAAATTGATCGATTTCGTAGTTGTTGAGTTCTTGTTTCTGTGACTAATTCAGGTTCCAATATGATTTTTCCTTCCTCGTCAAGTTTTGGCAATATTGTTTGAATTGGGAGTTTGTCACCTATAACCTTCTTTAAGCATGAAACATGGAAAACTGGGTGCACTCGAGAAGACGTCAGAAGCTCCAATTTGTATGCCATAGTACCAATATTTTGCAACACCTTGTAAGGACCATAGTACTTTGGCGATAATTTATTATCCTTCTTAGCTCTCTTGAGGGACATTTGTTTGTATGGTTGTAGTCATAAAAATACCCAATCACCTACATTAAAACTTCTTTCGCTGTGATGTTGATGTGCCTGTTGTTTCATTCGATTTTGCGCCAAATTTTGGTTTTCCTTTAGGATTTGGAGAACTTGTTGTTGATGCTCAATGTGATCTTCCATTGCTTGAACCTTAGAATTTTCTCTTAAATATGATGTGATGGACAGTGGATGGTATCCATAGAGTGCCATAAATGGGGTAATTTTTGATGCAGTGTGGAAGGAAAGGCTAAACCACCATTAATCCATAGGTAACCACTTGACCCATTATGTTTATTTATCATATACAAAGCAATGAAGATATCCTTCCAAAAATTTGTTCACTATCTTAGTTTGCCCATCAGATTGAGGATGATAAGAAGAGCTATGAGCTAGTTGAGTACCTAGACAAGAAAATAATTATGTGCAAAAATTTCCAGCAAAAATGGGATCTTTGTCGCTCTAATACCAAATGTTATGCAACCAACTCACGAAATAGAAGAAAAGATAGATAACACTATGGGGACTACATGGGCACAACAATAACAATAAGGGGACTACACTAACATTAACAATAGGGGCATACATTAATATTATAGGGACCTAACAAAAAAAAAATAACACAATATGTAGGATTCAAGCCAGGGAAAAACCCCTCTAATGGGAAAACCAAAAAAAAAAAATATCTTCTTATATAATCAGATCAAATGAGATATCCAAGACCCATAACAATATAAAACTTCCACCTCTATATGCCAATTCAATCCTTCTTTCTTTCCAGCGGATCCATCACCAAGATACCAACAACAAGATATGTACTAAGGAAAATATTCCACAAACCCTAGCTCAAAAGGAAATCACTCTTTTAGATTTCGACCCTCCACTTCTCTCTGCATTCTCTGTGATATTTCAGACCATAATTCATCAAGTGTGTGTATACAATTGAACTCCATCTTCTCTCTATTTATATAATTCAGAGGGGTGTGAATAGACATGTCCATTGGGGCAAGGCAAACTTGAATGTAGGCCTACTTGGCACCTAGAGGGGTTTCAGTCCCAAAATTACATTTAAATTTTTCTTTTTCTTTTAAAATAGGTCCAAAATAGGAGTTTGAATCTTTGACTCAAAACCTAGAAACATGAAGAACATGTTTTTCTAAAATAATAATAATAATAATAATAATTTTCTTTTTATTTTATTTTTCTTTTTACATAAATACATAATGGTACAAATTATGAAGACCAAAACTAGTTACATTCTCCAACACCACCATCCAATGAAGGACTCCAGAGGTGAGAGCCTCCATCCTCACTCATTTCGGGAACTCCATAGGTTTTCCTCCACCCTAAATTTGTCGTTGCATTAACTCCACCTAGTGCAGGGAGTTTATATTACTCTACGTAAATTTGGGTACTCCAGCAAGAAATGCTAGTCCAGGGAAGCTATAGGTCTGCTACCTCAACCCACTAGTCAATGAGGGACTCCAGAGGTAAGAGCATCCACCCTCAGTCAGTTCAGGGGCTTCAAAGATCTAAACTCCACCCCAATTTATTGACACAGTAACACTAATTAATAAGAAACAATGGATCCACAATTTACTGCCAATTAATATGCAAGCAAGGAAGGGCATTCCAGATATTTGTATACTAAACTGAGCACAGTTACAACAACTTACCAAAGGGAGCTTCTAGCCTAAGTCTCATGTTCCCTTGGTACAAAAATCCTTCCTTAGTGTTACGCAGGTCTACCTTTCCCTCTTCACTGTACTAGGCACACGAACGATTTTCTTACACATCTATTTCTCCACTGCAAACACTCTCGGTGTTTCCTTTTGAACGTCTTCCCTCTTTCCTTTGCCTTCTCCCACGTTCTTCATTTTCCTTTCTCTATTTGCTTCCCTATTTTTTTGTGTCTTTCCTAGCTTGATTCCTCCTCTTTTTCTATTTTTCGATCTCTCCTGTGGTTAGTTAGAGCCCAGTCTGGCCTAAACCCTCTAGACCAACCACAAGTGCCCCACTTGTCCTTAGTCTTACATATTTTTTTATGATGATTGGACCAATAATTCTTATAGAAAAATCAACCTCATGCCCTTTTTCCTTTTACCTTCCTTTCCTGCAATCTGTCAGTTTTTTTTTTTTTTTTGCAATGTTTGCATGAGTTTTACAATAGCTTGCATGTGTGTGTGTGTGTTACCTCCAAAATAATAATCACCCCACTTACTTAAGGTTCACACAGGCACACACATATATTTTACAATAATTATGCAATTGGACATGGCCAGCAAGTATTCACACCATTGCAAAGTGACAAAGAAAAACATATATGCATATTTATCATTTTCAAAATGTATACAATATTTACACTAATATAAAATAACCAAAAAAGTATTTACAATGACCATATGAGCGCAAACTAACTAGGATAACATGTACAATATCTACATGAGTGCAAAATGATCGAGACAATCAACAAAATATTTACACATTTGCATAATGATTTGGGTCATTACAACCCCTCCCCCTTGAGGGGAAACCCGTCCTTAGTGTTCTATGACCATATACAATAAAATAAACGTGTTGAATAATACATACTATTCATGGATATTTGTGTACACAACTCTGTACAATATTTACAATATTATTCATATTTGCTTTATCTTGAAAAAAAAATGGATATTTTGCCTACATTTGATCAACCATTTCCTATGTGGCTTCCTTGGGCCCAAAGTGTTTCCACTACACTTTGACATGCTCCATTCCTCAATTCCAGAGTCTGATTTTTCTCCGTTTTAGGATGTATAATGGCTCTAGATGGAACTACCCCTCTGGTTTCACCTGTAGAACAAACCAATCAATGACATGATTAGGATATTGCACATATATTTTAAGCAAGGACAAATGAAAAACATCATGAATTTTTACTGAAGAAGGTAAGGCCAATCTGTAATCCACTGGTCCAATCCTTTCTAGTACTTCAAAATTTCCACAAATCATGGTGTCATCTTGGCACATGACCTAATCTTCAAAAATCTCTTCTTGGGTTTAATGTGCAAATATACATGCTCCCCAATTTGGAACTCTTTATGCACTTTATGTTGGTCTGCATAACTCTTTTGTCAGTCCTGCGCCACTTTTAAATTTCACTTGATGGTCTGCACATTCCATTTCTCTACACATTCAGGGCCAATTAGTACCTTGCTTACTGGATCACTCTAGATAATAGGAGTGTTGCAACTCCTCCCGTATAGTGCCTCAAATGGGCTCACCTTCAAATATTCTTGGTACCCATTATTATATGCAAAATTTACAAGTGGGAGGTACTTTTCCCATTTCTTTGGCTAGTGCATCACAAACATCCTCAACATATCCTTGATGATCCTGTTTGTTCTCTCTATTTTCCCATCCATTTGCAGATGATGAGTTGTACTTTAAGGCCAATTCTATCCCCAAGCCTCTGAATAGTTCCTTCCAAAATCTTGAGGTGAACTTAGCATCTCTATCTAAGATGATTTTATTGGGTATATGTTGTGGAAAAACAACAACCCCACATTTTTACGATAATAATGGGGAACCTCTAAGTTAATTTTGGTCATATCACCCCTTTCATGCTTTGATTTTTGAATTTTTGCAGGGTTTTCATTTTTCTCAGTTTTCTGCTTTGATTACTTCATTGTGTATGGTTTCTCGCCTACTTCCCAATGACTCTAATTTTGTTGAGTTTGGACTTATGGTTTGAAAAATGGTTCATGTTCAAAGTTTGGTCGAATTTAACTACCAAGGCTTTCAAATATAAAAAATTCATTTTACTTGTACTTTTGTAAATTTAATTAATTTTAAATTTGTAAATATTAGTATTTAATTAATTTAATTAATTAACCTTGATTAATTAGGTTAACGGTAGTTTATTTAATTAATTAAATTGTAAATATTAATATTTAATTTCATTAGTTTTAATTAGTATTAATTAATTATTATTTTATTAATAAACTATCCTACAAAACCACGACAACCCAGATTGTATATATATTAATCATATAACAAAACCACATTGTAAATTATATATTAAAAAAAAATGTAATAAAAGTCATGGAGCTCTACACTAGGAGGAAATCATAATTTCAAATTTCGAAACCACGCGGGCACACGAGCTCACCTGACATACGTAAGAGGAAAATAAATAATAAATATCATGCCCGGAACTCCAAAACCTGGGCTCAAGTTATTAGCAATTTTGCTAAGAGGGAAGGAGAAAAAAACATTCAGATTGACAACATGCAAGATAGAGAAAGCAAGGAAAGGCAAGATAGAGCAACAAACATAATTACTAAAGGGGTGAAATATTATATGAAAAATGAATGTACTCTTGACCTTGCAAGAGACTTCTTGAAAGATAAGTTGCAATGTAAAGGAAAAATAAGCCAAGCATTGAGAGTAGGTAAGTTTAACGGTGATAGAGCCATACCCATAAAAGTCATCATGCCTAGCTTGCATGATAAAGGGATGATTCTAACCAAGAAGCAATTCTTGAGGGGTTCTCGATTTTTTTTAGAAGAATATTTAATTGTAAGACAACAAGAGGAAAGGAGGGACGAAATGACAAAATTTAGGGCAGCAAGAGATGAGGGAAAAAGAGCATGGATTCATAAAGGTAAAGTTGTGATAGCACAATTTGGACCCCCTTCCAAAACAAGGTAGCAAAACGATAACAAAGAAGAGGCAGCGAACTCTTCAGCAAGAAATGAGGAAGCAAGGTCAATATGGGCAAGCAGGGACAAAGACTCAACTGTGAGTCATGCATGTCAAAACAAATAGAAATCAAGTCATACCCAGGTTTCCTTAAGATTAGTTTGTTGGAACTGTAGGGGTTACCCATGGAGACGAGGACCTGGGTTAGGGCCTATTATGGAAGGTAGAGACATAATTTGCCTCGTAGAAACACATGAGCATGAAGGGTGCAAGACACCTTTATTTGAAGGGTACTGGAAGATATCATTGTGGAATAAGGCAGCAGGGAATGGCAAAGGGCATGGGGGTATCATGGTATTAGTGAGAGAAAAAGAAGGTCGTTTCATTCAGCTAGAAAAAGAAGACCCAAAGAAGCAATTTGTCTGGCTTAAAATATCAGAAAATGGAAATCACATTAGAATTACAGCATGCTACTTTGCGTCGCAAGTTTCAAAAATCTTCAAAAGTAGAGGGCTTGACCACAAAGATCCCTTTGCAACCCTAAAAGTAGATATTGCAATATATTCTCAGCTAGGTGAAGTCCTTATAGTGGGGGATTTCAATGCTAGAACTACAGGTGAACAAGCTAGAATTCTTTGTTGTAAAGAAGAGTGTGACCCTCTATGGCTTATAGAAGAGAGTAATCATCAATGGGAAAGAATTTCAAAGGATAAAGGCTGCAATCTCTTTGGAGAACAATTGCTTACGCTATGTGGGGCTTTCGATTTAGTCATTTGTAATGGTTTGACTAGATGGGAAAATTTTGGTAATCTCAGTTTCAATACTTAAAATGGAGCAAGTGCAGTAGATTATGTAATTTTCTCGCATAGTTTGTGTGAAAAAATGAAGTGTTGATTGGAGATCAAATTTGGGACTTAAAATCAGATCACAAGCCAATCTATTTAAGTTTCTCTTGGACCGAAAATAAACAATTAGGGTCAAAAACTCGGTGTGTTTAACAAAATCCCCCAAAGGGAAGAATTATGACTCCAGAGGATTGTAATACCTTCAAAATAACACTAGAGAGGCTCTTCGAGAAGGAGGAAATCTCATTTCATGGCCTTCACAGTCACGAATTAACACATTTAATTCAAAGCACACTTTCTGAGTGCAAAAGAGAAAAAATTAAGAAGTCTGAAACAAATTGCTTTCTGGTTAATGCTTGGTTTGACGAGGAATGAAAAAAGGCAAGGAGAATGTGGAAGGAATCGAACAAAGATAACATAAAGCTCAAAGCTTACAAGCAGATATTAAGAAATAAAAAGGATGATTCCATGGTTTCGAGGAGAGAAGAACTAATCTTCCTTGGGAAAAATAACCCCAAATTATTTTGGAAGGAGCTCCAACTGAAAAAGGTGCAAGCTGAAAACAACATTACAACTTCTAAATGGTTCGACTATGCAAGGAAACTTTATGAGCAGGATCCCAAGGTTGACCCTCCGACCTTGGTCAGCACATATACAAAACTCTTCACGGTGCAAGAGGTAGAGATGGGTATCAAGAAGTTGGGTGCTGGAAAAGAAAAAGACTTAGTTGAACTCCAAGCAGAGTTTCTAAAGTGGGGATTAAAAATTCTTTCACCTCACATCACAAAAATTTTCAACAACATCATACAACAAGGGTTCCCCACAGATTGGACAACTAGTATGGAAATACCTCTTTTCAAGAGTGATGACTTCAATAATCCCTCCAATTACATAACCATAATGATAAACCACTTGTTTGCAAAGTTATTTGGAATCATGATAGAAAAGAAAATCAGCAAGTGGGAAGAAGAAAGAGATAAACGTGCTAAAGGGAAAGCTGGTTTTAGACATAAACATTCCACAGTTGATCATTGTATAACTTTAAGGCACATCATCAAAAAAAATTGGGAAAAAAATGAAGAAGTTTTTTGTTGCTTTGTTGATTTTAGAAAAGCCTTTGACACAGTTCCTAGGGATAAGCTTTGGCGCAGAATGGAGGAACTCGATGTTCCCAGGAATTTGAGAGCAACTATGCATAGGCTATATGAAGACGTGAAAGTCAAAATTAGAACTTCAGCAGGAATTTATGAAAGTTTTAGAAGCGATATTAGGGTAAAACAAGGTTGCCCATTGTCTCCTACCCTTTTCGGTTTATATATTGACAAGCTTGAAGAGTGGCTAAATTCGGAAGGGGGTGATGGTATCCATTTGGGCAAGTTCATTATAAGGCTTCTTTTGTAAGTAGATGACCTTATACTGATTGCTAAATTGGCTCTTGGTTTGCAAGAGCACTTACGTTCCCTTGAGAATTTTTGTAGAAGGGTGGGGATGCAAATCAATATTAGAAAAACGAAAGTAGTGGTTTTCTCTAACAAAAGAAAGCATAACCAGCGTAAGTTCTACTTTGAAGGAAACATTATAGAAGAATTTGCATACTAAAAATACCTCGGAATTGAATTCAACAGAAATTTAAGTTGGGATGGTTGTAGAAAGAAAAAAATCATGGGGGGTTGGAAATCATTATATGCTCTTCAAAACAGGTGTAGAGAGGTCGAGCTATGGGACTGGAAAACCACTCTAACTCTTTTTGGGCTTCTAGTGATTCTGGTGATTCTCTACGGTTGTGAACTATGGGTCAGTAGCACAATTGAGATGCAGTGGAAACAAATTGAGAAAATTCAGAAGCGTTTTATTACAAACAAATTCAAAATTAAAAATGCAGTTCCTTATGCTATCTTGTTAAGTGAAACAGGGGCTGCTCCGATTGAAGCAATTGCTATGGTGCAAAGTCATAAGGTATTTGAAAAAAATTGAGACAATGGAAGAGGGTAGATGGCCTAAGGTTGTCTTTAATGACAGATTGTGCAAAAGAAAGAAGTGGATGTGGAAAAATAACAAATGGTTTAGTAAATGGGGTATTTTCTTGAGCATGTGTCCTACAAACAGTAAAGAGCTAAAAACTTTTGTTATGGATAAGTTCCACAAAAGCAGTTGGGAGAAAGAGCTAGGGAGGAATAAGAAGTTCTACATTGAAGAGTTTAACCCCACTCATAATTATCAGCAAAAAGCGTACATAGGATCCAATATTTCCTGGAGATCTAAAATCCTTATTTCTCAATTAAGGACTAATTCCCATCAACTTTGTTGTGAAATAGGGCACTGGAAAAGGCCAAAAGAAATGTGGCAGGAAAGAGTATGTATTTTTTTCTCTTCTAGAAAAGTGGAAACAGAAAAACATTTCATTTTAGAATGTGAGGCCTTCAAAGACATCAGGGAAAATTATGCAGGTATTCTGGCATCTAGCTCTTGGGATAATCTATTCAACAAAGAGTTTGTCGAGAAGTCAGGAGTGTGTAATGCAAAACTCCACAGGAAAAAGGCCGAATATAGGAGCTAAATGGAGAAGCAATATGTCCTATAGGATATTTTTAGCCTTGCGGACGTTAAAAAATACTTTCTTTCTTTCTTTCTTAATTCAATTTCGAAAGGCTTACGAGCCTTCATGCTTCCACACTCTCTCTCATATAATATGGGCTCGTTCAATTTGGTATATGTTTAAACATGCGATATAGGGGGAAGACCCACTCCATGTGAAGCTCGCCTCCTCCCTCCCCTCCTCCACACTAAATGTCCGGACCTCATTATTAATGCCCTCTGAACTCCCTATTTTCAAAACTCCTCGGCTCCTTTTGAAATGGAAGTGGATTGTTTTATTTATTTGTTAATTAAATAATTTCAATATTTTAAACTTTCTTTATCCTAAAATTGTTTTTTTAATGATTTTGTATTTAAATTTTGTATTTTATTTATTCTATTATATCATTTTTAAATGTATTTAAATTTAGATATAAAATTTAATTTAGAATTTTTAATAAAAATTCCTAGATGTTTTGCCCAAACATGCATTTTCTAGCACATAGACAGTTTTGACACCTTGACTTTTGAAGACTCTATCTTGATTTCTACTTGGCCAAATGTGGCTCGGGACAACTCGTTGGAAAGCTAAAATCATGGAGAAGATTTTTAGAGTGGTTATGTGACCAGATTTGGTCAGTTACTATGCCTAAAATTTAGTTGAAATGGAGCTCCAAATTTGAACAAAAAAAAAACAATTTCTAATTTGTTTTGGACAATTTGGTTGGCTGAAGCTTATGGATGTACAAAATTCATTCGAGTCTGTCCTCTTGAGCCAAATAAATCATAGCATAGTACAACGGGAGACATCAATTTCATTTATCTAATTAGATTTGAATTGGATAATTTTGTTTTTCCAATGCGGTATGATTCAATTTGATGTACAATTCTTATTGGTTTTAATTTTGATTTTAATGATTTTTGACACGGGATCTGTTGGAAAGGACAAAGTTAAGGTATCTTGGAGCAATTCTATTTCACCAACAAAGGATAAGAAGAGGATTCACAACTCCAACATAGATGGATCTAAAACTTCTTTCAACAACTCTCTGTTTTTGGAGATTTCTTGTAAATTATAAATAATGTTTTGGAGAACGAGGAATACATTCCTTTGTGCCGCAAATTTGATACTCTGAGCACTTTTATAAATGGATTTTTAGCTGTAAGTGAAGGGGAAAACTCAAATATGAGTTATTTGGGGGTTTTCTTTTCAAGATCTAGTCTTTGTATTTGAGGCGGAGCTTGCACTATTACAACTCCTTCCTCCAGTGGTAGAGTTCATAGTATTGAGGATATTGTTGGAGATTCATCAAGAAACAGAGCAAGGAGATGAGGTTTATTGATTTTAATTGCAAGTACTTTTATTTGTAAATGCAAATAATAATTTTTTCAATGATGTATTTGTGTTTATTATTTCATATTTAGCACTTTTGTTGATATGAGAATGATTTGTCTTTTAGATCAACAATCTGATCTATTGGTCTCATAGATCTATTATTGATTTCCATTTTTCTCATGTGCTTCAATCAAATTTATAAGTAACTATTTACTCAGAAATTTTCCATCTAAAATAGATTTAATTTCCATTATAATTAAGTGAACTTTTTCCAAATTTTAGTGGATAACCATTCATTGTTTTAAATCTCCAAACAAAGCATGTTATGTGCTTACTATATCAATTGTTAGAACTTATTTTGCAGTATGATATTCATCATTAAAAGAACATGTTAAATCCTCATCTTTTATAAGTTAATTTTCTCTCAATTTGAGCTAGATCTATATCTTGTTCTAATCTAAATAGGATAAATTAGATTTCCTTTTGATGGTTGCATTTAGATTAATTTGCATTTTATTTGAAAAAGCATTTTAGAAGTATCCTTATATAGGAGTCTCCTTAGGTTTGGTTTATATGAGCCCTTAATTTAGCTTGAGGAATTTTTTCCAGCAAGTTGGCAATAAGAGATTAATTCTGATGTACCTCTACTTGTTGATAGTTAATTAGTAACATCACAAGTTAGTGAGGAGAGTGAGGGGGTAACTAGACCCAATTAGACTAGTCAGAGCCATTATTTAAACAGATAAGAGTCTGAATTGGGACTCTAACCGAGTGGCCTTCCCAAATGTTGATGAGGTCATTTTTTTCCATCAACAGTACCCCATGTTGTCTCACTATCTCCCAGATGAATACTTGTGCTACTTCACTGGCTAAATTTGTGGTCTTGACTGCTACAAAGTGAGACACATTGCTCAATTTGTCAATTACCACCATAATTGTTTCATGTTTCATGGATGTCCTTGGTAACCCTATAATAAAATCCATGGATATCACTTCCCATTTCCATTTCAGAATGGGAATAGGTTGCAATAATTTTGTAGGTGTGTGCATTCAACCTTCACATGGTGGCACTCCATGCACTTCGCAACAAAGTCAACTACCTCTTTCTTCAGATTAGGCCAGTAATAAAACTTGTTATTGGTCATGAGGGTCTTTTGATATCCTAGATGGCCGGAATATATCTTGGAATGAAAATCCTTGAGTATGAGCCTATTCAATTCATTGTTGTTTAGTACATAGATTCTATTTTTGAATCTAATCAAGCCATCTTTGGTGAGCTGATATTCCTCACCCTTCTCTCCCTCACCAGCTTGTTGTAACTCTTCATTTATTTGTTGATATTATTCATCATATTGTCCTGCATATTTAATTTACTCTCCAAGATCATTTCCATAAGAGCTTAAGGTTGTTAGGTGTTTTATTTGAAATTTTCTGCTAAGTGCATCGACAACCCTATTTTCCTTGTCCTTTATATTCCCTATCTCAAAGTCAAATTCTCTAAGTCTTGCCAGCCACCTAGCTTGTATCGCATTCAATTTAGGATTATCAAGCAAATATTTCAACCCTCCATGATCAGTCATTAACATAAACCTCCTGTCGAGGCGGTAATTCCTCCACATCTTTAATTCACGGAGAATTGTGGCTAGCTCCAGGTCATGGGTCACATAATTTAGCTCATGTTCATTCAACGTTCATGACTTACAGAAAACTACTTTCCCTTCCTGCATTAAGACCCCACCAAGCCCCTCTTTGCAGGCGTCGATACAGACCATGAAGTCCTATTATGGATCATTAATACTTGAAATCGGTGCATTGGTGAGAAACCATTTCAATTAATCAATACTTGTTTCACATTCATCTGTCCACTTGAACTTATTTTCCTATATCTGTAAAGCAGTGATTGGATGGCCTATATTAGAGAAATTTTTTATAAACCGCCTATAGGGGCCTGCCAATCCTATGAATGAAGGCTTACCTTTGTCACATTCTTTGGTGTTAGCCACTCCATCATGGCCTTGATATTTTATGGGTCAACTGTTATCCCATCCTTGAAGACTACATGTCCCAAGTAATGAATCTAAGATTGAAAGAAATTACACTTGTTTTGCTTTGCATAAAGCTATGTTCTCTTAGTAACTGTAGGAATGCTGCAAGATGTTCTTCATGTTCCTCCTTGGTCCTTGAATAGACCAATATGTCGTCAACAAAGACAATCACACATTTATCCAGATAAGGGCGCAACATGTTGTTCATTAAGCACATAAAAGTGGCAAAGGGACTTGTAAGGCCAAACAGTACCACTACAAACTCGTAATTCCCATACCTTGTTCGAAAGGTTGTCTTATGGATATATTCCTCTTTGATGCACACTTGATGATATTCTAACCTCATATCAATTTTGGAGAAGATCGTTACTCTCAAATGATAGAATAAATCATCAATCTTCAACAATGGGTATCTATTTTTTATGGTCACCTTATTCAATTACCTGTTATCAATACAAAATTTGAGCGTGCCATCCTATTTCTCTGTGAATAATATGGGTGCTCCCCATGGAGACACACTTGGTCTTATGTAACCCTTATCAAGCATCTCCTTCAATTGTAATTTCAATTCTACCAACTCAGGAGCACTCATTTTATATGGTGCCTTGGATGCTAGAGTTTCTCCTGGCATCAACTCGATGGAGAAGTATACCTACATATGAGAGGAAGACCAGGGATGTCTGGAGGGAATACATCCTAGTATTTTTGTAGAATAATATATTTGTTCAAGATCTCAATATACTCTTTCCGTGGACTGTTGTTAGTTTCCGCATTACAAGAAATGTGCACAGCGAATAGAAAACACACACACACATATATATATTATTTTTATTTTTATTTTTTTTTTCGGTTGTGCTTAGCTTGCATAATTCTAATCATTCTCACTTAAGTAGGGTTTCTCTTTCCTTATAATATTTTTCTTACTCCATCCTCATCTAGGCATTCGATAGCAATCTACTTTTGTTCAATGGGAATATAACCAATCCATGCCCATCAACATGTTATATGCGCCCGAGGGAAGTAGATTAAGGTTTTCTATTGTTGGTATGCTATTGAGTTCAAATGCACGTGATTTCACCCATTGGATTACTCTTCTTTTTGTCCTTATAGCTAGTTGAACCAGTCATGCTTCTACATGCCTTTCTTTAGCTAGCTAGAAATGATCCATAAGTTATGATTGATATAGTTGTAATTAGAGCTAGGTTAAATTAAAATGGAAACAATTTTATTACAAATATTACCTTCCATTCCAATGATGGAAGCCTAATGGTCAGTCTGATTGTTGTCCACAACTGCATATATCCTAGGAATACTCTATGCTACATCCCCCATAGTATGAAATTCTTTTGAACTATCTATTTTTGGCCTTGTATCCTTCTGGTGAGGGAAATATATATCACGGTAATTCCCTCCACATGTCCAACACTTCAATGACTTATTTTCATAAAATCTATTCTATCCTCCTAAGGGTTGATGCACATAGCCTTTTTCAGTCGGTTTGAATTTTGGTTGTGTCGGTCTATAATGGTTGATGTTGCACCTTCCTTTTTACTTGTAGTTTTAATTTTCCTTCCTTTCTTATGTCATCTCTCTTTATTCTTTCTATTACCCTCTAGCTTGCAGACACTTTTAAATTTTGGCTTGCGTCTCGACAACTCATAGCAATGCTTCAATTTTCTGACGACATCCTCTAATGTTTGAGGTTCATCCAATTCAATATAAGCCTTGAAATATAAGGGTGCCCATTGATAAACATGTGGACTTTAGCTTTCTCATCCTTCAGGTAGGGTACATATCGTAGTATCTACAGAAACTTGGTGACATATTCATCATCTGATATTTGTCCCATCTTAAGCTCATAGAATTCTTTTTCCTTATTATCAAAGGATCTCTGGCTGATAGATACTTCTTCCAAAACAATTCGTCAAATTCACCCATGTCAAATATTCTTCCTGTATCTTTCTCACATTTTTCATGTCCTCGCACCATATATCAACATTTCTTTTCAGGCTAAACATGGGCACCCTTTCCTTTGTGCTCTCAAAATAATTGTGAATTCAGAATAACTTCTTTGTCCCTCACAACCAAGCTTCTGCATCTTTGGATTTCTTCATTTCAACGTCAAAAGAAGGGGGTTTAGCCTTCTTAAATTCCTCTGGCATGTGATATACCTATTTATTGTTATGATGATGATGATGCCTCCTAGGGGGAGAATAGAAGTGTTGTCTATGAGTAATAGCTCTCCTCTCTGGGGTAATCACTTGAGTATCTCCTCTCACTGTATCATCACTTTCCCACCTGTGTCTCTTCCTATATCGACTTCCATATGCTCCATTTTTCTCTTTCTCTGCTTCCCTATGCCTCTGTCTATTTCCAAGGCTAGATCCTAGTCCATGTCTCCTTGCCTTTGTAGTTCTAAACATTAGGGGAATTTTGAGGTCTAAAATGGGCCTCCTAAGGAAATAATAAAATAATAGCTAAACTAATAAAATAATATTTATGAATTTGCAATTCACTTTTTGCACCAAAATCCATGTAACCATGGTTAAATTCAATTCAAAAGTTGTACCAAAATAAAATTAATAAAAAAATTGTATTGATGTGACTATAAATAAGACTGAGATTTTCAATAAAAAATCATTATCATTGCACAACTAATGTATTTTTCCTTTGTAATTAAATAACATAAAATATAAATATAAATATAAATTCATACATTCTTAATTATAAAATATACTATTAATTAAAATTTATATTATTTAAATTATATAATAACATGTAATTAATATACTATATAAAAATAATACAATATAATATATTGTTTTACGTATTAATTTTATATTACATAATAAATTGATTTTATTTATAAATAAATATTTGAAAATATACAAATATAATATTTATTGAAAAGTGTGTAAATACATGAAGATTGTGTAGGGATATGCATTATTTATTTCAAAAAATATGAATGAAAATAATATTATTTTATTCAAAAAGTGTGAAATGACATTTATTATGAGTATTTTACATTGACTTTAAAAGTACTTAGAGCACTACCATGGTTAACCATGATTTTTTATCAACCATTGAAAATGTGACAAGTAAGTACCTTTAACTCAAGCAATGCCACCTCAACCATTAAGGATGATGTCATCCCCTAAAATGTGATTGGTTCTCATAAAGTGAATTTTGATTGTACATTTTTCTTAAGAGGCCCATTTTAGACCTCAAAATTCCCCTAATGAGGCTCTGTAACATGAAAACACTGACTTCTACATGTTTTTCTTATGCCTTGACCAATATTCCATTGTTAGCTTAGTAACTTCTTAGTTCATCCTTCAGGATCATAAGTGTGTCTACCCAATCGAGAGAGTCTTGCACAAGAATTGAAATCAATTTCGATATTTTTGTGGGAGATCTTTCTTACTCATGTCTTCCAAGAACTCAACATGCAAGAAGATAGTGATACTAATAAGGCCATGGTTAGCATTGGTTTCATATTTTCTTAACTAGACCTGCTTCAAAAGTTGTAGGGCCAAATCCATCCAAATTAATGGTTGATTAATACCTTCAATCCTTGGCTAAACACTCTTACTGGGCAATTTTTTTTCATCACCATATACAATTTTTTACTTCACTTGGCTAGGTACTTCTCCTAGGCTCGCACAAATTCCTTATACAATTATTGCATCCATTTTTGGTCTAGATTCTTTACCCACAGGGATTTCATACCCTATGGTTACCCTACACATTGGTAAGTAATAGGAAAAATGAAATTAAAATGCTAGGGAGATCCACCTATATCACCTCCTCCAAAAGCATCACACAATATAAAGAGGGTCGAAAAAGCCTTTGTAATTCGCCTCTAGATGTTCTCAACATAGCTAAGAATCTATGTTTTGTTATTGGCATTACTCTTTTATTTCTAAATCATCATTGTAATTTTCATTGAATTGATATTTATCTTGTTATATCTTTCTGTTGGGTGTGTGTTATATTATTTCCACGACTAGTTCCATGTGTTGTAAGTCGTGTCAGGTGTAGTGTGGGGGTCACACGGGGGATGGAAGCCCCCCTTGTCGGGGGGTTTAGCCCCCCTGCACGGGGTATAGGGAAATGCCCCAAGAATTATTTTTTATATACGAACCCAAAAATAGTTGGTTAGACCCAAGTATGGGGGGCAGACCTACCCATGGTTTTGTGAATATGTTTTGCACATCGTTTTGGGCATGATTTTTTCCCATGGTATTTTGTAGATCCGATCAAGGGAAATACGATTATGTTCTAATCCAATCTTAATGGATTGAGGTTTATGAATGCTTCAACATGTATATATGTATTGTAACATTGAAAGGAATATAATGAAAAATCAATCTTGTATTCCCAGTTTTAGGATCGAGGGGAAAATGTTTGTGTATATTTGTTTTATGTTCTTGCGATTGTTTATTTTTCTGATTTTTAAGAATTTGTTTGCAGGTAATTTTTGTACAGGGTTAAAACCTACATTTGGTATCATAGTTGTTTCGGCTTCAAGGGGATGCCTTTGCTGTTGAGGGGTTTTTTCTCGGCCCTGTGGTAGACCTTGTTCAGTGGGAGACCTGTGGGATCGATTCTTGTGGTGAAAGAATATGGTGAATAGTGGAAAGATAGAGATCGAGAAATTTAATGGTCAGATTTTTGAGTTGTGGAAGCTCAATATGGAGGATCTATCGATGGACCGAGATGAGTGGATTGTTGTAGATCCAGGCACGACACCGACATGAATGTCAACAGAATATTGGGCGAAGTTAGATTGAAAGGAAAATAGCACAATACGATTGTGTATCTAAGATTTAGTATTGTTGAATGTATCAGAGGAAGCTACGACGAAGGATTTGTGGGTCAAGTTAAAGACTTTGTACCAATATAACTCTCTGGTGAACAAACTATTCCTACATAAAAAGTTGTATAACCTGAGGATGAAGGACGAAGACTCGATGACAGAGCATCTAAAAACCTTTAATACTGTGCTAAGCCAATTGTTATTTGTTGATATAAAATTTCAGATGAATCTAGTGCATCATTTTGTTATATTCTCTACCACATTTGTGGGATAGTTTGGTTGTTGCTATAGGTAGCAATACAACTACTTTCAAGTTTGATGAAATAGTCTCATCCTTGTTGTCGAAGGAGATGAGATGGAAAAATATGGAAAGCCAGAATGGATATGCCTTGTCTGTAAGAGGACGGTCTCTTAAAAAAAAAAAAAAAAATCGTCGAGTGGGAGATCTAAATCTCCAGGAAAACCTATAAAGGTGTGCTGGAAATGCGGAAATGAAGGGCACTACAAAAAGGATTGTAAATCTAAATCTCCCAAGAAAGGAAATGGATTTGATGATGCTCCTTTTGTAGAGGTGAAAACCACCTCAGATGAAGGTGGGGATGTGTACTTGGATTCTTTTTAAATACACATGTAGATCATGAGGCATGGTTGATTGAATCAGATGCATCCTTTCACTTCACTCCGCATTGGGAGTGGTTCTGCGAGTATGAGAAATATGGTGGTGGTGATGTCTTCTTAGGGGGTGATAGGAAGGCCAAAATCATCGGACATGGAAAATTCAAGATGAAGTTGCAAGTTGGAAGGATTAGAACACTTCCTGGTGTTCTGCATATTTCTGCATTGGCAAGAAATTTTTGTAAGCAAGATGGATGATGCAGGTGTAAAAACGATGTTCAAGAAAGATACCTGCGAGATGGTTCAGGGAGCACTGGTATTGATGCGAGGAGTTCAGATTGGAACTCTGTACAAGCTTATGGGTAGCACTTTTATTGATGGGTGCAAGAGTTCTATGGTTCGTGAAAGTGGAGCAGAAAATCTAGTCGTCTATGGATAAAAGACCATGCTATGGCATCAAAGGCTTCGACATATTAGAGAGAAGGACCTTTGAATATTGCATGGTAATGGTATGGTAGAAGGTATGTAAAATTGATCTTTGGATTTTGATTTCTATGAACATTGTGTATATGGGAAGTAGAATTGGGTGAGCTTTCCCTCGGGTTTTAAGGGGGCGAAAGGGATATTAGAGCTTGTGAAAAATGATGTGTTTTGATCTGTGTCAGTTCCATCAGTGGGTAAGTCTATGTACTATGTCTCATTTATAGATGAATTCTCAAGGAATACATGGACATATTTCCTCAGGAAGAAATCTGAAGTCTTTGACATGTTTAAAGAATTTAAGCCTCTGGTGGAAAATCAGACAGAGAAGAAGATTAAAGTGTTCAGGACATATAATGGTGGAGAGTTTTGCAAGAAGGAATTTGAATAGTTTTTAAAAAAGTGTGGTATAACATGGCAGAAGAATAATCCATACACACCTCAGAAAAATGGTGTTGCATAAATTAGAATGAATGGGGAGTTGATGGAAAAGGCAAGAAGCATGCTCAGTGGCGTTGGATTAGGGCAATAATTCTGGGCAGAGGCAGTAGATATTGCATGTTACCTAGTGAATAGACCACCTTCATTAGCGTTGGAGGATAAGACTCCACATGAGGTATGGATTGGTAAGAAACCCTCTATTTTACATATGAGGGTATTTGGATGTGATGCATATGTACATGTTCTAAAGGAGAAAAGAACCAAGTTGGATAGTAAATCTGAAAGGTGCATCTTTATTGGGTATAAGGATGGTTTAAAAGGTTATAAGCTTTAGAACCCATAAATAAGGAACGTTGTGTACAACCGAGATGTGGTGTTTTGAGAGGTGAAGGATGTTATTAAACAAGAAGTCCTACCAAAGGAACTTGAAAAGATAGAGTTTGAACTGAAGGAGGAAGAATCATACTCTACAACAAAACATGAATCACAAGAAGAAGAGCCACAGACTCCAATTTTGAGAAGATCAGTTTGAGAGAAAAGCGAGCCAGAGAGGTATAGTCCATCTACTTTTTGTTCAAATTTTGCTTTATCTATTACTGAAGATGATCCCAAAATTATTAGAGAGGTAGTGGATTCAGAGTATGGAAAACTCTGGAAAGAGTCGATGGTTGATGAAATGACATCTTTGGAAAAAAATGAGGCTTGGGATTTGGTGGAGTTGTCGACTAGAAGGAAACCCATTGGAAAAAATGGGTGTTCAAGAAGAAGATGAATGCATAAGGTAAGGAGGAGAAATATAAAGCTTGGTTGGTAGCAAAAGATTATTCCTAGGTGCCATAAATTAATTTCAGTGATATTTTTGCTCGTGTTTCAAGTTGGCTTCTATTAGATTACTTGCATATATTTTTGTTGCTTTCGATTTTGAGGTAGAAAAGATGGATGTAAAGACAACATTTCTTCACAGGGATTTGGAAGAAAATATCTACATAAAGAAACCAAAAGGCTTTGCGTTGAAGGGTAAGAAAGAACTAGTATACTGGTTAAAAAAATATTTGTATGGGTTAAAACAATCACCAAGGATGTAGTATCAGAAATTTGATACATATATATAGGGACCTGGATTCACAAGGAGCAAATCAGATCACTGTGTGTATTTTAAATTAATTGATGGCCGTGTTATTTATTTTCTCTTGTATGTGGATGATATGTTGTTGATTGGAAATGACAAAGAAAAACCCAACTTTCCTCCAAATTTGACATGAAGGATCTTGATGTTGCAATCTATATTTTAGGCATGGAAATTAAATGAGACCGGGCAAAGAGGAAGCTCTGGTTAAACCAGAGGAAGTATGTCGAGAGAATATTGCAGAGGTTTAATATGCAAGATAGTAAACTGGTGAAGGTTCCTATTCCTGTAGGTGTAAATTTATCTATTGATCAGCATCCCATGACACAAGAAGAGGAAGAGTACATGTCCCATGTTTCATATGTGAGTGCATTTGGTAGACTGATGTATGCAATGGTTTGTACTAGAATAGACATTGCACATGCGGTGGGAGTATTGAGCAGGTTTATGTCAAAACGAGGGAAAGAGCATTGGATTGCAGTGAAGCAGGCTTTCAGGTATTTGGGTGGCACTAGTGATTATGGTTTGTGCTACCAAGGAAGACCAAGATTGGACAATGTTATGAAACCAGCTCCAAAAATAGAAGAAAAGAGAGATCAACACCTTAGAAACCAGCCACTTCGAGGGGAAACCTCCTTTACGTTACATAAATGAACAATTATTGGATGATTCAAATGAAAAAAAACTCCTTTCTATATGTAGGAGTCCATGGGGTCACAATATAATCCTAGTCGACCTAATAATAATAATGTAAGGGCAAAACAATAACAATAGCGGGGTTTTATTGGGCACAATAATAACAATATGGGGACTACAGGGGTACAACAATAACAATAAGGGGGCTACAGTAGCAACAATAAGGGACTACACTAGTAATATAGAGACCCAACATGCCCCTCTCCATCAAAAAAGTGTTGTCCTCAACGCTTGAGTAGCTTTGGATGATTTTGTCTAAAATTCTCATCCTCCCATGTGGAATCTTCAATGGGTAAGTTCTTCCACTTGATGATATACTCTGAAATTGATCGATTTCGTAGCTGTCGAGTTCTTGTTTCCATGACTGCTTAAGGTTCCAATATGATTTTTCATTCATCATTAAGTTCTGGAAATATTGTTTGAACTAGAAGTTTGTCACCTATAACCTTCTTTAAGCATGAAACATGGAAAACTAGGTGCACTCGAGAAGAAGCAGGAAGCTCTAATTTGTATGCCATAGTACCAATATTTTGCAACACCTTGTAAGGATCATAGTACTTTGGTGATAATTTATTATCCTTCTTAGCTTGCTTGAGGGACATTTGTTTGTATGGTTGTAGTTGTAAAAATACCCAGTCTCCTACATCAAAACTTCTCTCGCTAGGATGTTGACATGCCTATTGTTTCATTCGATTTTGTGCCAAATTTAGGTTATCCTTTAAGAGTTGGAGAACTTGTTGTTGGATGAGATCTTTCGCTGCTTGAACCTTAGAATTTTCTCTTAAAGATGATGTGGTGGACGGTGGATGATATCCATAAAATTCCATAAATGGGGTCATTTTTGTTGCAATATGGAAGTAAGTGTTATACCACCATTTAGTCAGAGGTAACCACTTGACCCATTGTGTTTTTTATCATATACAAAACAACTAAGATATCCTTCCAAACATTTGTTCACTATCTTAGTTTTCCCATCGGATTGAGGATGATAAGATGAGATATGGGCTAGTTGAGTACCCAAACAAGAAATAATTTCGTCCAAAATTTCCAGTGAAAATGGGATATCTGTCGCTTACAATAATCTTTGGGTTTCCATGTAGCTTTTGAATTGTTTCCATATATGCAGTAGCAAATGTACTTGCTTTAAATGGATGAGATAATGCACAAAAGTCTGCGTACTTGGTAAGTCTATCAACAACCACCGTGATGAAACTCTTTCCTTCAGACTTAGGTAAACTTTTGATAAAATCCATTGAAACCTCCTGCCAACGTTGACTTAGAATGGGTAAAGGTTGTAGCAGACCCGGGGTCTTAATTGTCTCAACTTTATTTTGTTGGAAAACTAAACATACTGCCACAAATTTTTAAACATCAGATTTAAGGTCATCCTAAGAAAAATATTTCTTCACCCTGTGGTAAGTTTTTGAAAATCATGAGTGTTCTCCTATGAGAGAGGTGTGCAATTCCAAAAGAATCTTTTCTTTTAGTTGGGAATTCTTACAAATATATAAGCGATATTTGAACCATAAGGAATCATTTTTCCAACTAAATGTATCAGATGTATTGGGATCTTACTACAACTTTTGAATGAGTGTCCACACTTCTTCGTCATTCTTCCATTCCTCCCTTACTTCAGTTATCCAATTTGGTTGGATAATATAAATGGCACAAAGAAATGCTTCCACCTCCTCATCCTTTCTTGAGAGTGCATCTACAACAACATTTAGCTTCCCTTTTTTGTAGATGATTTCAAAGTCATAACCCAACATCTTTGTGACCCATTTTTTCCACTCTTCTAAAGATAGTCTTTGTTCCAAAAAGTATTTAAGGCTGTCATGATCAGTTTTTACCTTGAAGTGTCTTCCCATTAGGTAGGGTTTCCATTTCTTTAGTGCATGTAGTATTGCCAACATTTCCTTCTCATAAATAAATTTCTGTAAATACTTTCCTTTGATTGGACTACTTTCAAAAGAAATGGGTCTTCCTTCTTACATTAAAACAACACTAATTCCATTTCTTGAGGCATCACATTCCACAACAAAGGCTTTTGTGAATTCTGGCGTAGCTTAGACTGGTGCTAGGCACATTGCCTCTTTAAGATGTTCAAAGGCCTTAGTTGCTTCAGGAGTCCATGAAAATGCATCTTTCTTCAATAATGTTGTTATAGGTGTTGCTATTCTCCCATAATTCTTAACAAACTTGCGATAATACCCCGTTAACCCGAGAAATCCTCGCAATCGCTTTATGGTTGTGGGGAATTTCCATCTCTATGGCTTTAATTTTGGGTAGGGTCTACCTTAACGCCTCCTGAGATACAATATGACCCAGATATTCCACCTCTTGTACTCCAAAGAAACATTTGGAGGTTTTTGCATATAATTGTTTCTCCTCCAATAGTTTGAGCACCCTGTCAACATGTTGAACATGGTCCTTCCAAGACTTGTTGTAGATTATTATATCATCAAAAAATACTAACACAATTTTTCTAAGGAAGGGTTTAAAAATGGAATTCATCAACCCTTGAAATGTAGAAGGTGCATTGGTAAGGCCAAAAGACATGACCAAAATTCATAACGACCCTCATGAGTTCGAAATGTTCTTTTCGGAATATCTTCAGTCCTCATTCTAATTTGATGATATCATGAACGAAGATCCAACTTGGTAAAATAAATTTCTCCATGTAATTCATCAATCACAGGAATAGGAAATTTATCTTTAATAGTGAGCTTATTGAGCTCCCTATAATTCGGACACATGTGCTATGATCCATCCTTCTTGTGCACCAATACTACTGGAGCAGAGAAAGAACTTTGACTAGGTTGAATTATGCCAGCCTCGAACATTTATGCAATCATACGTTAAATTTCACTCTTTTGGACGTAAGGATATCTGCAAGGCCTTATTTTTGGAGGAACACTTCCTCGAATCAAATGAATAGGATGATCATGATCACGAATAGGTGGGAGTCCTTTGGGAGTTTCAAACACCTTGGAATGATTGTCCAAGACTTTTTGGATATATGGATAAATAGATGATTTTGATGTTGAAACTTCTAGTGAGCATAATTGTGCAATTACGTCTCATTTTTCTTTCTTTAGAAGCTTTGTGATCATGACATTAGAACTTATTATCTTTACCAGATTCCTTGTGATACCCCGTAATTCAACTTCCTTTCCTTCCGAAAAAATAAAAATAAAAAATAAATAAATAAATAAAATTGAAGAAAAGTTCTTGAAAATTAAAAGCTACCGTCCACAGAGATTGTAACCATTGTACTCCTAGTAAAACATCAACACCTCCCATTGGAATAGAAATAATTGGACTATTCAATACATATTCCCCCATGGTTAGTTTGATATTATGGAATTTTCCAAAGCAATTTATAGTCCCTCCATTTATAACCATCACTTGACACTCTGGTGCTGGGTATAGGAATTAATTCAATTCCTTGGCTACCTTATAATGAATAAAATTATGGGCACTACCTAAATCAATCAACACTATTACAATGTTCTTCTTGATGTGCCCTTCTATCTTGAGAGTTTGAGGAGTGGTAGTTCCTGCCAATGCATTACAGGATATGGTTAGACTCATTTCTCTTTTCTCTAGGGTTGGTTCTTGGTGTATATCCTCTTCTTTTGAAGTTTCTTGTTCATTTTCTTCCTCCTCTTCACAATCTATGTAAAATAATTTATTCTTAGCACACTTATGACCTTTAGTGTATTTGTTATCACAACTGTAGAAAATCCCTTTTGATCTTTTTTCTTCCAATTGTTGTGGTGTAAACCTTGTAGGTTGTGGAAGTCTAGGAGTAGCAACACTTCCATATTTATAGATGTGAGTGGTAGGATTCCTTGTTGCCATGATTTTACTTTCAATTTTTCTTGCCAACCTGAATGCCTTCTCCAATGAATCATGTTCCCAAAGGCGAACCTCATGTTGGATGTTATCCTTTAAAGTCCCTATGAATACATCAATCCCATGTTCCTATGGAATATCAGTTATCCTTATGTTCATTTTTTGGAAGTCCTCAATGTGCTCCACCATTGAACCCTTTTGTTTGAGATTTATCAATTGGCTAAAGGTGTTGCTCTTTGTATCTTCATAATGTGCTATCATTTCCTCCGTAAAAATTGACCAAGTGACAATTTTTTTATGAGAGCAAAGCCATCGATGCCATACAAATGTATTTTGTTCTAAATGTAAAGTTGCAATGCGTACCTTTTGTGTGTTTTTCACATTATGGAGATCAAAATATTGCTCCATCTGTAGTATCCATGTTATGGGATCCTTGCCATCAAACTTCCTCATATCAATCTTTGGAATATGGTGGGTCTTAACATCAGAGTTTATGAAATCACGATTAACATTTATTTTTTTCTCATCATGAGTTTCATGTACTACCTTTTCGCCACTAGGAATCATTTATTGTATCAACTTTGTCAAACCTTCCATGTCTGCTTTTAAATCATTCTTCATGTCTTCCATGTTTTCTTTCATTTTTTCATCTATCTTAGCTTCCATGTCATCCATCTTAGCTTCCACGCCTTTCTTCAAACCATCAATCTTAGCTTCCATGTATTTCTTCAAAACTTCCATTTCATTTTTTGTTGCTCTTTGCGAGAGCGAAATTTGGTGCACTTGGTCTTGTAATTTTTATATAACATGTTGCACTTTTTCCTCTTCACGAGTCATAGTAGAGCCTTCTAAGGGCTTAATGGGTGTCGAATTATTTTAAGGGGCCATTTTAGAACCCAATACTAATATCTATGCTTAAATATGCCCTTGGAATCACTTCAAATTTATTTCTCAAACAAGACTTATGCAAATTGATAAACAAATACACACCTTTTTCTTGCTTTTGAGGAGCTCAATATTGAAATTGATGTATCTCTGGAATTTCAGATCACCGAAATTTTATCTTCAGTCCTTTAGTATCCCTTTGAATCTTCTTTCCAATGCCACAGGGCTGACCTGATTTGGATTCTTCAAGGAAAATTTATGCCTAATCTCCCACAATGACCTAATTATGGACTAGTTCAATAGAGCGAACTTGTATGGTGTGTCACATGTCATTGTTTCCTCTTTTGGCTTTGAAATTGATACACAGTAAACTATAGTCTGTGTACGTTTGGCCACTTTTTACAAAATTCCAATCCAATGCTCAGAAAGAGAGTTATGACGATTTTCCCAAGGTCACCTCTTTGAGATGAAATTCGAGAGCCTGCAAAAACCCTAACTTCCATAGATCACATCTCCAAAAATATTGTGAACCAAGATCTGAAATTTTTATAAGACGTTCATCAAAATTTCTTCACAAATGGGTTTTTTTTTAATCTTCTAAACCTTTGTAGAAACAAAGTTATAGCGGAAATTCCACGATGATCTGTTTGAAGCAGCGAAACCCTAGAATCCAAAGCTTTGATACCAAATGTTATGAAATCAGCTCCAAAAATAGAAGAAAAGAGAGATCAACGCCTTAGAAATTAGCCACTTCGAGGGGGCATCCTCATTTACATTACATAAATGAACAATTCTTGGATGATTCAAATGACAAAACCTCCTTTCTATATATAGGAGTCCATGAAGTCACAATAAAATCCTAGCCGACCTAACGATAATAATGTAAGGGCACAAAATTAACAATAGTGGGGTTTTATTGGGCACAATAATAACAATATGGGGTCTACAGGGGTACAAAAATAACAATAAGTGGGCTACACTAACAACAATAAGGGACTACACTAGTAATATAGGGACCTAACAAACAAAGTTTTAGACATCCATGGATTTGTTGATACAGACTCGGCCGAAGATATAGATCAGAGAAGATTTATAAGTGGGTATGTATTTAACCTATTTGGAGGAGCATTTAATTGGATGAGCAAGAGACAATATGTAGTGGCTCTTTCAACTAAAGAGGCTGAATACATGACAACCACTCATGCAAGCAAGGAAGCAGTTTGGTTGCAAAGATTGTGTTCAAATATGGGGTTGGTAAAACATCATAAGGATAGACTATGACAACCAAAGTGAAATTTTCTTGGCAAAGAACCTTGCTTGTCATTCAAATAAAAAGCACATTGATGTTCAATATCACTTTGTGTGGGATATGGTTGAGGTAAAAATAGTGTTTTTGGTGAAGGTGGACACTTTGAAGAATGTTTCAGATGCATTGACGAAGTCTGTGAGCACTAAGAAGTTTTCTTGGTGTAGAGAAACAATGGGCATTGCAGGGTTGGACCAATTACTAAACTCTCCTATGACTCCCTGTGTGGAAAGAAAACAAGTGGGAGAATGTTGGGTGTGTGTTATATTCTTTCCACGACTAGTTCCATGCATTGTATCTTGCGTCGAGCGCAGCGGGGGGTAGAAGCCCCCCTGCACAGGGTCCGGGGCAATGCCCTGGGAAATTTGTTTATGTTAACCCAATAATAGTTGGGCGGACCCAAGGTTGGGGGGCATACCCAAAGATGGTGGGTGGACCTACCCATGGTTTTGTGCATGGGTTTTGCACATGATTTTGGGCGTGATGGTTTTCTTCCCATGGTACTTTGTAGATTCTGTCAGGGGAACTGCAATTATGTTATAATCCATGGTTAATGGATTCAGGTTTATGAATGCTTCGACATGTATATATATGTATTGTAACATTGAAAGGAATACATTGAAAAATAAATCTGGTAGTCTTGGTTTTGGGATACAGGGGAAAATATTTGTGTATATTTGTTTTATGTTCTCGCCATTGCTTTTTTTTTTTTTTTAAGAATTCATTTGCACTTAATTTATGTGCAGGGTTAAAACCTACACTTTCACGACTATCCTCATTGTTCCTACATGTTCACTTTAGAAAAATCAGTGTGCATCCCTCCAACAGGTTATGTCTACATTGCGATGAATCTTATGCAAATAAATATTCCTCAAATTTTTATTTTGAAAAGAAAAGGAATGCATAAAATTCAATTTGAACAATGAAAAACAGTTCAACATGCAAATGTATAATTGATTAAGCACAATCACCTACATTATCTTATTGTGAGCCACGTATATCCGATAAAAACATGGTCCCCAACTATTAGACTTCTAGAGAATTATAAGTTTCAACAAGCAATAAAGTTGTATTTTAGAATCAATAACATGGAGAAAGAGATTTAAGCATTCTTTCTAAGATTACAGAGAAAATAAGGATTAGAAGTAGATCATCTATCACATGTTATCCTTTTAAACTAGCTAACTTCCAAAAGAAGTGAAGTTTCAATAACACCATTGTTTGTAATACACCCTTGATGGAAACAAAGTGTGATCTGAAATACTCTTGGAATGATAGTGTTGGTTATAAATAAAGTATTTACATATTTAACCTGAAACTCTAAGATCGCTATGCATCTCGAGCACGTAATGTACCCAACACAAGTATCAAATTATTCTTCACCTTGGAACTGAATTCATAAATCCATGTCGTATAAGAAAATTCACATTTAGATAGCAATGGCTTAATACAATGATCTTAAAGGCAAAGCGCCCTCAAAACAATATCGACCAAATATTTATTTATTGATCAATAACTAGAATTACAACTTTGTAACCACTAAGCATGATATCCTTGTCTATATTTTTAGATAAACCTTATATACTAATAAGGAAAACATTCAGATCTTCAGAATCTTTTCTACATGAATAAAACAAAATCATTTAACCATAGATTTATGATACTTGTATATTACGCTTAACCAAACTAACGAGATAATTTTGTGAATGTTTTCCTTGTAATTTACATAGAACCCTTAAAATAACATAAAGAAATGTCACAAGTAATTCATAACCCCTCATTAAAAATACCAAGGCTAGCATAAGTGCACATAATCAATTCAAGTAGTCAACTTCACAATGAAAAGATTGCAGAATGGAGAATCGCAACAATAATTAAATTCAACCCAAGACTCCTCAATTAATGCCTATGTGATAACCATGGTATTGGCACACAGTCCATATCAATACTTTCTTCAGGAATATACATATTGAACAATATATCATTACACACCATTCTACATAGTCGACTACACACAGTATCTAGGGAACATTTCATGTGACCCAAACACACACAATTTATTGAATGTCGCAGATGATTACAACACATCATACACATTTTGAGCCTTCAATACACACCATACACATTACCAACCTTCCATACATACTTCATCATTAACTTTTCATAATATCAAGAAATGACCATATTTGAAGCGCACCCAAACCATATATCCATCCTACAAATAGTAGAAGTAACATTGTAGTACGACTAATGTGAAGGGACATATATCTCAAAAGTGGATAAGCTTAGATAAAATCATGTATTTATCATATTAACAATAACAATAATCACAAGTAAGCCACAAAACCATGCATTCAATATTTTAATAACAGTTAAACTTATTGTGAGATTGACCTAAGGAAATCACAATTTTCAAGAGAATGGGCATTAGGATAGGAACATGAATTCACCACCCAACCATAGACAAGTTGCAATCAGAATCCTCATGCAGTTCTCACCCCCTATCTTGAGAATATTGTTCCAATGACCACACTGCCAAATGTACCAGGGATTCCAGAGGTTTAACCCCCTATTTCCTTGCGCAAATCATAAGGAATTAGGCCCCAATTTTTTAGGAATTTTCCTCCAAATTTATTGCACAATTCCTAAGGTTGATCCTCTGACTGCATGCAACACCTGTACACTCAAGACTAGTCTAAAACTAATGTTACACTGCCTTGGAATCTCCACCACATTTGGGAACTTTAATTCTCTACATGCACTAGCTATTTTTGGTTGATTGATTATTTAATGGATGGTCACTGAGTGAGATTGTTGTCTCAGTGCATAACTAACCTCTAATTAGTTCTATCAACAGTTAGAACTAGTTTAATTGAATACAATTGGAAATAATTGAATTGGACTGCTACAAATTAGCAATCACACATGCTTAACTGAACTCCAAGCCCTCTAAATCGAATTTACTAAGCTAACTAAGTGACAAGATCCATGTCACACAAGTTAACTACCTCCAACTTGTCTACTGATGTGGAAATTTGAATTTTCTCAATTTGACCGAGGAAAAATCAAATTGAGACTTTCTTTCTACACTTCTCAACACTCCCTCTTAGCAAGAAAGGGATTATCAACAACCCCTATCCCGCGCCTGTGGAATTCGAACTTCCCTTTTGACAAAGCCTTTATCAATATGTGAACATTGTGTTCCTCTGTCGCAATGTATTGTAGCAACATTATCCACCCATGCACACAATCTCGTAAATGATGATACCAGATATCTATATGCTTGGATCGATCGTGAAATTTCAGATTCTCATAGAGCTTAATGCAACTCTGATTATCATAGTAGATCATAGTTGGATCCATCTCTCAACCAAACAGTGACACAAGTATCTTTCTCATCCAAATCGCCTCACATGTTCCTTGACTAAAAGCCATGCATTCGGCTTCTGTCGAGCTGAGCGCCACAAATCTCTACTTCATGTTATACCAGGAAATCGTTGCGGACCCAACACTGAAAATTCCACCTGATGTACTCTTTCGATTGGATAGTCTCCTTGCCCAAACTACATCTTTGAAGCCACACAACTTCACTCCATCTGTCTCTCGATACCATAATCCATACTAGGTAGTGCCTCCGAGGTACCCTAAAACATGCTTAGTTGCCTTTCAATACAATTTGGTCAGCCTAACCATGGCTTGGTTCAGCTGGTTGACTGCATAACACATATTTGGTCGTGTGTTCACAAGATACATCAGTGAACCCACTAGTTGTTGATAAATGGTAGCATCCACTTCTTCACTTGAAGTGACATCCTCATTCCTCCAGTTGGTCACTAGATGTGTCTCCATGGGTTTACAACTATCCATGTGAAATATCTACAGTATCTCGTTGGCATAATTTCCTTGAGATATATGAAATTCCCCATCGCCTTGCCATACTTCCAGCCCGAGAAAGTAGTGCATGAGACCCATGTCCTTCATCTCAAATTCCCTTGCAAGGTCCTTCTTGCAAGATTTGATCAACTACTCATCACCTATTAATATTAAATCATCAGCATTTAAAACAATGATAATCAATTTACCTTCTACCAAAATATGATAGAGGTTTTCATTCGCTTCACTTTTGGTGAAGCCCAGACCAATGAGGTAACTATCGATCTTGGTGTACCAAGCTCAGGGTGACTGTTTGAGAGCATACAATGCTCACCTGAGTTTGCAAACATGAGACTCCCAAGAAAATGTCTCAAAAACTTCTATTTTCTCAATGTACAATTCCTCCTCAATAACACCATTGAGAAATGTTGTTTTTACATCCATCTGGTGGATTTTCCACCTCGTCTGTGCAACTAGTCCAAGAATTGATCTAATGGATGAATACCTTGCTACGAGAGCAAATGTTTCCTCATAGTCAATTACCTCAACTTGAGAGAATCCTTTGGCCACAAATTTGGCCTTATACTTCTCTATCTTCCATCTGCTGCATGCTTAACCTTGAAGATCCATCTCGAACCCACAACTGATTTATTTGTCGGTCTTGGGACCACTTCCCAAACATTTTTCTTCATGATGGATTTGTATTCTTCCACCATTGCATCAACCCAAACATGTTTCTCAATTGCTTCCTCAAAAGAGGATGGCTTAGTCTCCACAAGCTCAGTCATTAGAGCAATGTATCCATTGTACCTCTCATGGCTTAGTCTCCACAAGCTCAGTCATTAGAGCAATGTATCCATTGTACCTCTCAAGTGACCTCCTTTTTCTACGCAAATTTGAAGGATCTCCCACATTCTCCCTCTCATCCTACACCAATCAATCAACTTCCCTGGTTCTTTTTCTACCTTATCAGGATTGTTCTTCTTGAGTGGATGTCTCCACTCTTCCTCCTCTCTGATCCTCTATTTATGGTGGCTCCACAACTTCTTGAGGCTCCTACTTTGGAGCTAAAATCTGCTCTTCTAGTGGGATATGAAGCTCCCTCTCAAGAGAGAATTGTGTCACTTTCTCCTCATCAAAATTTACATCCCTTTGCACAACTGTCATTCTGAGGGAAGGTAAGTACACATGGTAATTGTGTGGAGTTTCAATGTAACCCACAAAAACTCCCAACTCTATTGTCAGCTCAAGTTTCTTCCTTGAAATTTTGGATACATGGTAGTAAATAGAGACTCCAAAAATTCTGAAATGAGACACATCCGAATTTATCCCCAAGAAATCCTCTTGCAGTGTAATCATACCAAGAATCGAATGAGGACTTTGATCCTACAAGTAGACTATTGTGTTACATGCCTCTGCCCACAGGTGCAGTGGAAGGCCTTGGTCATGTAGCATAGCTCTCGCAGCTCCCACAATGCTCTGGTTCTTCCTCTCAACTACCCCATTATGTTGTGGGTTGTGGGGAGTTTTCAGTTCTCTTCGAAGGCCTTATTTCACACATAAATCCTTGAATTCATTTGAAACATACTCACCTCCATTGTCACTCCAAAGAGCCTTCACCTTCTTGCTGGTTTCTTTCTCAACAAGTGCCTTGAATTCTACAAACTTTGAGAATGTCTCATCCATCTTTCGCATTAAGAAGATCCAACACTTCCTTGAGAAATCATCAATATAAATAACTTATGTCTGAAAGTGGAGGATGTCGAGAAAGGTCCACAAACATCATAGTGGATTCTTTCCAAGACTGCATGGGCTTTGTTGTCTCGATTATGGAATGTGGATTTTGCATACTTCCCAAGGTACAACACTTGCAGAAATCTTGTTTCTCAAGTGCTCCTTTAGGGAGGCCAGTGGTTATTTGTTGCATAATATTTAAGGCGCCATGATGCAAATGGCCCAATCTCCCGTGCCATAGCACACCGACATCGAGACTCTACAGTTTCTCTACCTTATCGCTTAATGCAACACAATCTTCCACATCAATTTTATACAGGTTCTTCACATGATCTCATCTACTTCACCTATCGATGGATATATGCCTCAAAAAGGATTTCCCTTTACTGAAGATTACATCATAACCACGGTCTTCCAAAACTGCTACAGAGATGAGGTCCTTCTTCAAGCCTAGCACAAACATGAAATCTTTGAGGCGAAGAGGAGATCCTTACTCCCTCTTAAAGGTTATTGTAACAATCCCGATAGCATTGTACCTTCCGTCCTCTCCAATCTCAATATGCATCTGAAGATCTTTATGCTCCAGGTCACTGAAAAACTTTATACACCGTTTCATTTGGAAAGAGGCACCTGAGTCCAAGTACCACACACTTCCCATCATAGTGTTGGCCATGCATGTGATAAGGGTAAAGTCTAGCTCGAACTATGAATCCAATGCTTCACTTGCTACTTCTCCTCACTTCTTCTTGCTATACTTTTTATGTGGACACTTTGTAGCATAGTGCTCTAATTCATGACAATTGAAGCATTTAAATTTGGACAAGTCTTTCTCCTTGCCCCCTTGGCTGGATTCTGGTTTCGTTTGAGATTTCTTCCCTTTTCCCTTCTTTCACTTTCCAACCAATGCAAAATTTTCTTCATCCTCTCCCTTAGATGAAATTCCATCTCTGATATTTTGCCTGATCTCTTCTTGTGCCAAATCAGACCATAAGCATTCCCAATTCGGTAATTTATCCCTCTTGTTCACCAAGTCCTGACAGCTATGCCAACTTTTGGGAAGGCCTATAAGAAATAGGCTCACTAGGTCATCTTTTGTAGCATTCAAATCCACCCCTCCAAGCTCATCCCGAACTTATGTAAACCTGATGAGATATTGCGGAATAGTATCATTCTTCTACATCTTGATATTTCTAAGTTTGTCTTTGAGGGCCAGTTTTCTATGATCACTGCTATTCTCGAATAGCTCTATCAATGCCTTCCACAATGTAAAAGGAGTTTCTTTTCCATGGATATTTGAGACAATGTGGTCTCACACTCCCTCCAAGACTATTATCCTCGCCTTGATACATCTTTCTTCCATTGGGCTCGATTCTAGGCATCAGTTGATCCTGGTTTTGGAATGTTTGTCTTGACACATTCCAACAACCCATTGTCATCAAGCACCGCTTCCATGTGATCCTTCCATGCAATGAAATTCATGTTTCCTTCCAAGGCATACTCTAATCTTATTCCATTGAAGGTCATTCTCCCAAATCTAAAGAAATCTTGCTACACTGAAGCTGAAAATTCGAACCTCTTGAGCAACAACTTCAAAATCAATGTTCTAATGTGAATCATGCTCTTATACCATGTAGAAATATGGTGATAGAATTGCAACTACTCGAGAAATTTAATCTAGATCAAGAGGCACAATTCTACTCTACCGCTCCGCGGAAATTAAATCACAATTTAGAACAACATTCGAAAGCATGCATCGACCACATACACAAGTACACATATTTATCTAGGGGAAACCAACTGGTAAAATCCCCTTAACCCTGCTTGCATTAATCATATGAATAGAGAATGTATTACAATTTCTTGCTCACTTTGAATACAACCTGCAAGTGAATAACCTCTCTCTTTGTTCAATGAGAAGCTCTGAGCTAGACTTAATCAAATTTTACCTATACTTGAGCCCCTATTTCCTTGCGCAAATATTGATGAATTAGGCCCCTATTTTTTAGGAATTTTCCTCCAATTGATTGCGTAATTCCCAAGGTTGATCCTCTGACTGCATGCAACACCTGTACACTCAAGACTAGTCTACAACTGATGTTACACTGCCTTGGAATCTCCACCACAGTTGGGGAACTCAAATTCTCTGCATGCACTAGCTATTTTTTTGGTTGATTGATTAGCTAACTGAATGATCACTGAGTTAGACTGTTGTCTCACTGCACAACTGACCTCCAATTAGTTGTATCAATAGTTAAAACTAGTTTAACTAAATACAACTGGAAATAATTGAATTGGATTGCTACAAATTAGCAATCACACATGCTTACCTGAACTCGAAGCCCTCTAAATCGAATTTATTGAGATAACTGAGTGAAAAGAGCCATGTCACCTCAGTTAACTACCTCCAACTTGTCTGTTGATGTGGAAATTCGAATTTTCTTAATTTGACCAAGGCAAAGTCAAATTGAGACTTTCTTGCTACACTTCTTAACATCGTGATTCTTTAAAAATAGACAAATCTACCAAGTAATTTGTTTAATATAATAAATATTTATAATCAATCATATTCCTTAAATGAATGAATGGGAACATCATAATGAATTGGGGGAATGGATATGTAAGATGAGGCAAGAAGGATCTTGTGTTATCTTTGGTATTATATCAAGGACAACAATAGAATCTTAATTAAAGTAGGAGTTCATCATCAAGCCAATAGAGAAATCTAATCATGTGCCTCTTTGTGTGGCCAACAACAAAAAAATATTGAATATTGGACCATCTTCCTCCTACATAATCATTTTTTTTTCCATGTGGTTCATGGACCCTGAAGATTAGTGACCACAACGTCCACAAAATATTTGTACCAGACAGATCCACCTAAAGAGATCACTTCTTGTCATCTCAACCATAGAGCCTGACCCTGAGGGTATGAAGAGAATTGAACTTGTGTTGTCTCAATAGCAAAGGTGTTTTAACGATGGGAACTCGACCAATTGAGCTAACCCTCGGGGATACATGATCATTTAAACTATGTGCAAGTTTGTTGCATTTTATTCTTAATTTTGGCTTAGGTTAGATCAAGGCTTTTTAGGATTATGAAGTGCACCACTAAAGATTTGAGCTTGGGAATTTGTAGCGGTTTTCATTGAGTTTTTTATGTTTAATTTCATCGTTGAATTAAAGACTTATAGATCATAAATTGAAGGTTTTAACATGATAGTTGAATGGTCATATTTTGTTTAATATGTTCATGATGTCACTTTGCCTTTAATGACTTCTTTGCTTGCAAAGTGGAGAGATGTTCATTAGGTCCATGGAACATTAACTTCTCTTTAGAAGATATGTAATTTGGCATTGCTTATTACATGTTTTGTGTGGATAATAGAATGGATGTTTTGAATCCATGGGTCAAATCCTTTTCAATCGCATGCATTTCGGCCTCATTTTTGTTGACAAAAATCTTGATTTCACATTCAAAAAAATTTCACTCATTTCGCACTCTCTTCTTTGTTAGAAATCTTTATTTTAGTACACCATTGAGGGTTTTGTGTTTAGCTAGTATTCTATAAAATGTTTTTCAACTAAACATATGCAATGAAGCCTTAATTAAATGTTTAGTGGCATGGATTGAATTTTGCAAGTCTTCTTTTAGACTTTTATGGCCATGGCTTTTTTTTATGTTGAATACTTTCATTTATTCTCTTAGAGGACCACGAGTGTTGTTTAGTCTATTGTCTTTGATACATGTAATGAACTTTCTCTAGTTTATAGCCATGGTTTGAATTATTTAAGTCTTTTTTTAAAATTTTATCGTCATGGTTCTATTTATATGTTGAAGAATTTGATTTATTCTCTTAGAATTTCATGATTGTTGTTTACTCAATTGTATTTGAATGCTTATAAGGTGCATGTGATGAACTTTACTTAATGGACAAAGCACGTGTATTAGGAAAATGATGATGAATTAATGCAATTTTTTTACTCGAAATAAAAAATACAACAATGAGTGGATCAAAATGGCATTACTCATTTTTACTCTAACAAGCCCAAGGATGAACTAGATCATGGGTAGCTCATGGGTAAAATTACTCTTACTTTTCAAGAAAATAGTAACATATTTAGTTACTTGCTCCTATAAATGTATTTATTCCACAAATAAAATAATAATTATATTCCCTCCAATACAAGTTTACCTCTCAAAGATGTGATAAACATTAATTATGATCAATTCAATTTCATCAACATCAATTGAGGGCAATATATGGTGAAGACTGGGGGAATCGAAAACCCTAGCGCTGCGAGGAACAGAATGTTTGCAAGTTGCCATGGCACCGCCATGGGATGGTGGCCTCCATTTGTGACTCCTCGCCTTATGGATATGGTCTAACACCTCATCTCCGTCACTTCCTTTACTCTGGACCCAAGCTTAAAGGTGTTGTCTGTTTTTGGTGTTCACAGGTCGACTGTTGAAGTTTTTGTCCACCTGACGCTTATCCTCTGGGGGTTTCATTGGGCCCGACGACGGCATCATCCGACTTTGACCATTGTTTATTTCACCTGCTCCCCACTACATCATTATTTGCGCCCGAAGTGTTTGTCTTACTTGCATTCCACTGGGTCACCACATCTATCGCCTAACTCTCTGCTCTGTCCCTGGCACAGGGGATTATTGGGGTCACCGGCGACATACTCGGCGAGTTCCTTCGCACTTTCTATCAGAATTATTTTTAGTTTTCGAGACCACTCCCATAGAAGGGGGTTGTTGTTCCTTGCTCACCCATTGGTCATGAGCATCTACGAGGAAGAACTGGACTATTCGGCGGACCCCCTGGAAGGCATAGAGATCTGGGGTAACATCTCACCCGATGGGGTGGCTGCCATGGTGGACGGGGATTCAGCACCGTCTCTGCACCGGGAAGAACATTCTCTTCCGGTCACGCTAGTTCATGGCTATGACACTTTTACTCCCCAGGTGGACTCACCTTCCTTCACTATTCCGTCACCTTCAGTGTTGCGGCTCTGGGAGACTCAGGCACAGAAACACCAGACCTCCCTCCTCAATCCATTGCAACTACTAGCTCGGGCGGAGCGGTCATCTTCAAGCATATATGTGTGGACACGCTCGCCTTTGGGGACTTATTCATTGGTGGGGTGGAGAATACTCTGCAACCCCAACCATCTTTGGGACCATCTGCATTGATCGTGGCTTCTAGGTGTTTTGAGGACATCCCCATTGATGCGTCAGCCGCAGACACACAACTCTCCTCTGACTCTGAGGGTATTGGGGCTCCGGATTCAACTACAGAGGGAAAACTCCCATTTTGCGGCAAGAAAAAATCTCGTCACACCAAAAACAAGCACAGTCATAACGCTAACTTTGGGCCTGACAGAGGCATGGCCAACATTGAACGGACTGTGGTAATTGTGCTTGTGGGTAAGGTCCGCGGGAGGAATTACACCACTGCTCGGCTGAAGACTTGGATTGTTGAGATTTGGGGCGACCATTTGGAACAGCTCCCGGGGGCATTGCTTATGAACAGGGGCTGGTTTTCCCTCACATTCTCTATACCCGCTATGGTGGACTGGGTCTTATCCAAATATTGGCATTTAGAAATGCACCCGATTCTGCTGAAGAGATGGTACCCACTATTTGATCTCAATAAGGAAAACGCAGGTGCCGGTCCGATTTGGATGCGTTTACCTAGACTACACTTCAATTCTGGAATGAGGACTCACTTTGTAGCATCAGGGGGGATTTTGGCCACTACCTTGATCATGACAGATCCTATTTGGTCACTGGCAACATCTCTGTTGCTCGCATATTGGTCTTTCTGGACACTCGAGATGGGCTCCACGACAACTACAACATGTTTTTTGAGGGGATGGTTTGGCAGCCGCTACTGGATTACGAAGGGATTCCTTTTAGGTGTCGGCGATGTCATTCAGTTGGGCATCTCTACAAGGAGTGTCCAGTCATAGGAGGAGCGGCACCACTCATCAAGACGATGGTGCACATGGGCACTCAAACTAATCCACTTAGCTCTACATCGACACCGAAGGCCCACCCGGTAGGCACTCCTTCTCCGCCAGTAGTTTCGTTGTCGTCTTGGTCGATCACACAAGCTTGGACACACTGCCAATTGGTCAACGCTCCTCAGCGTAACCTGACTCCTATTCTGGGTACATCTTTGCTCTCCCCTCCTGTTTGTACTCATATTGTATCACATTCATCAATTGTTGTTCATCACTCTTTATCATCATTGGATTCTATAAGTTGTTATGTTGCATCGGCTCCCCCCACCATCTCTCCTATCATCTCCCACACTTCACTGGCATCCCAGAGTCTTTCGCCAACTACCTCTACCAAAGCAACATCTCCCTGTCATCTATACTACCTGCGATCATCTGTTAATCTGCCCAATTGGTCTTACCTGGGCATTGGCCCTGCATCGGACCCCCCCATTGTCAATCTGAGAGGTAGACCATCAGCACTATCTAAGGCTATTCACAGAGCAAACCAGGAAGTGGCTGCGGGAACACAATCCTCTTTATTAAGGGTTCTTAGAGCAAGGAAACCCAAAGATATGGTGCAATCATGATCTGTCTCTCATTTAACTGCCGGGGACTTTCCAACCCTAACAATAAATTGGCACTTAGGCGACTTCTTCACACCTCTCACATCGATGCTCTATTCCTGCAAGAGACATTGGGTGCGGGGGAAACTGTTTCCAGAATTTTAAGTACTCTCCTCCTGGATTGGACATTTGTTACTATTGATGCCCGAGGCAGATCAGAAGGCTGTGTTGTTGGCATCAACAATAAAACCACCCGAGTATTAAATTGTTGGGGTCGTGAGGGTACTATTGGGGTGGATGTTACTCATTGTGAATTTGTTTCACCCATTTCATTGATCAATGTATATGGTCCCTGCTACAACAGAGAGATATTATGGGCCTCCTTGATGCGTTGATCTCTCTTGCAGAAGAACAATATTATCCTTGGTGGGGATCTAAACTTTTCCATTGGGCTCTCGGAATCTTGGGGACCGCAGGCTATTTCGGACCCTCTTTCTGATTATTTTGCTAATCTATTGGAATCCACTGAGTTTATTGATATTGGCATTCATAGAAAGCAACATACATGGAGAAATAGACGCACGAGGGAGGTTGCACTTGCTCGTCGACTGGATCGATTCCTCATCAAGCATCCTCTCCACCTCCTCATGGCAAGGAATGCTTGATGGGTGGGTGCGGGTGGCACCTCGGACCACTCTCATATGTATTTGGAGTTTAAAGCTAGTGATCAGAAACCCCCTACCCCATTCAAATTCAATTCTTGTTGGCTCCTTGAACCTGAATTCCATTCATTGGTAATTAGCGAGTGGAAGCATTGTTATCAACTCCCTGATCATGAACCTGCTCGGGTTTTTAATGACAATCTCACCTGTATCAAGGCACTCAGCATCAGATGGGCTCGGCACAAAAGAAAGCTTGAGGAGGAGGAACTCAACAGGATTGAATTGGAGATATCTAAGCTCACTGATTCTAATTACTTGGGTTTTTGCAACGTTGATACTAAAGAGCAGTTGATTGCCTTGGAAACCATTAAAGCAACCCTCCTTCGTAAAAAGGAGGAGAAAAGGAGATTAAAAAGCAGAGCTATCTGGTTGCAAGCTGGAGATGCAAACACCAAGTTTTTCCAGCAATGTGCTCGGGGCAGGAGAAATATCAATACAATCTAGGAATTATTAGATCATACTGGGTTTGTGGCCAAATCTCATGCACAATTGGCTGATATGTGAATCCAACACTTCTCAAATCAATATAAAGTGCCTCGCAATATTAATTTGCAGGACATCATGCTCATTGCTAGGAACTTCCACAGATTTGTTGATGCAGAACAATTGGAGGATCTTAATGCTCCGGTCACCATGGGAGAAATCGAAGGGGTTATGAAATGGTTCCAAAAGGACAAAAGTCTTGGACTTGATGGATGGCCCATCGAATTTTATCTACATTTATTCGATCTTTTGGGTCGGGAGCTCCTTCTGATCATAGAAGAGAGCAGAAGAATTGGTCGTATCTATGATGGTTTTAACGCCACATTCATTGCTCTGATCCCCAAATCTGACCACCCGACTTCATTCCATGACTTTCGACGCATCTCCCTTTGTAACTGAATTTACAAAATTATTTCCAAAATCATTGCTAATTGTATCAAACCCATTCTTTCTTCTCATATAGCCAAGGAACAATTTTCATTTCTGCACCACCGACAGATCCATGAAGCCATTGGTACTGTGCAAGAAGTTATGCATTCCATTAAGACCAAAAAACTCAAAAGTACCACCCTCAAAATTGACCTTGCAAAAGCATTTGATCATGTTGATTGGAACTACATTCACCTCATTCTCATCCACGTCGGTTTTCCTCATTCATTCATCAATTGGATTATGGGATGCATCATGCATGCATCCTTCAGTATTCTTATAAATGGGGTTGTTACTGATTTCTTCCATGTTGGAAGAGGACTCAGACAAGGTTGTCCACTCTCGCCCCTTCTTTTTATCCTTGTTATGGAAGGCCTCTCAACCCTAATGAAACAGGCAAAAGAGGATGGGGATATATAGGGAATTAGATTAAATGAATTCATCTGTCTGACTCATTTATTATTTGTGGATGATGTCATCATTTTTTTTTAATGGCTCTTGCCAGGATACCTCACAATTTGCCAACATTTTCAAGACTTTCTGAAAGGCGACTGGCATGAATCCTAATTACAACAAGTCTACCATTATTCTGACGAAGGTGTCGGCTCAGGAACAGGCACATGCTTTAGGGTTCTTCCCATTTGAACTCAGATTTATTGAGAATGGATTAAAATATCTTGGGTTCCATCTTAAACCAAATGATTACCAGATCAAGGACTGGAACTGGCTGATTGCCAAAGTCGAGCGTCGAATTAACATTTGGCATCACAGGTGGCTCTCGAGGGCTGGTAGATTGGTATTAATAAAATCAGTCCTGGAAGCCATACCTGTCTATTTGATGTCACTTGCTTGGCTCCCTAAAGGTATTACCAATCGTATACAACAGATCTGCAGACAATTCCTTTGGTGAAATTCTGGGCGTGAGCGAATAGTTGCTTGGGTGGCTTGGGACAGAATTAGTAAGCCCAAGGATTGGGGTGGTTGGGGTATTAAGGATCTCTCCTTATTTTCCACTGCCCTTGCGGCTAAAATGAGTTGGCACCTTGTCACCGGAAATAGCTTGTGGAAAGAGGTCACTGTCTCAAAATACATTGCCCCAAGGACTACATTGGCTTGGATTAGAGATGCCATTCTCCCCTGTCCCGGATCCTTGATCATCTGGAAGGCGATTGTTAAATCCTCCCACCTCATTTAACTGGGTTTGACTTGGCATATTGGTGCGGGTACTTAGGTCCGACTGGGGACGAATTCTTGGGTAGGAAGTGGACAAAATTTTAAACTGCCTCGAGACATCATTCAGCGATTGGCCCAAACTGGATACCATCACCTTTCGCAGGTGGCTGATCCTCTAAGGACCAACTGGCTGTCACAGGGCTGGCTTACGGCGCCGGTACTTGGGATCCCATTGGCACGTCAACATCGCTGGGAACGATTCATTCGAGCTTTACAGGTTTCTCACATCAGACTCACAGATAATGAGGATGAACTACTATGGGCCCTCTCACCCTGTGGCAAATACTCCCCTAAAGCTGGATATATCACTCTCAGTAGGTCGAGGGAACCACCTACTAAACTCTGGTGGTGGCAATCACTCTGGAAATTGCAGGCACCTAACAAATCACGACTTCTCATGTGGTGCATTCTAAACAACTGCATACCCACCATTGAAAACCTCTGTAGACGGGCTATGCAGGGTCCCTCCCGATGATGCTTCTGCTTTGCCCATGAGGAAGATGTCATACATTTATTTATTAAATGCACTATGATCAGGGATTTCTAGCGAACGACGACACTCGCTATGGGCTGCACTATCCAATGGCATGACACATCAATTCATGAAGCGTGGTTTGCATGGTGGCAGGCTACCACTCGCATTAAATTCTGGAACATTCCCTTCTTGATAACCTGGGGCATCTGGACCTGCCGCAACAGATTTACCTTTGAGGGAGTGCAAGTGATTTGGGAACATATCTGCTCGACCATTGTCTCTACATATCGGCTTATACCCGATAAAGATCAGCAACCCTGGGTACGAGTATACATCCCTGAAAACATTAACAATACCTATCCTTGGGCATACTTTGACGGGGCATCAAACCTACACAGGTGTGGGGGGGGGCGCGATTTTACACTTATCTGAGACACATTATTTTCACCTTAAAATGGGTCTTGGACCAGGGACTAACAATTATGCTGAACTTCAAAGCCTTCGGCTCCTTCTCCTATTTGCCCGTGAAAAGGAATGCAACAAAATACAGATCTTTGGAGACTCACAAATTGTCATAAATTGGTTCAACACAATTTCACACTGCCATTCTCACACACTTTCAGCATTATTGGGGGAGGTTCATCTACTGAAATCAAATTTTGACATTATCTCTATCACTCACATTTACAGGCAAAGGAACCAAGTGGCAAACAGGCTTTCCAAAGAAGCAGTGGAGCTAGTGTGGGGCAGGTGGCTCATTATAGAACACGACGATGAACAAGTGTTCCAATATTACCACAGGCCATTCATAGATGACATACCGGATATGGGAGCAGTCACCCCATGACTGCAATTTTGATGGGCTTCACCTTTTTTGGAGAATATCTATTTAAGTTGAACATTGTTACAGCATTATATTACTCGACAGCTACTCTTGTTACTTTGTACATATTGTGATTAGCATAGTTTATTTTCTTAGTATTATAGTTGATTATATGCAGCGTATTAGCATCATCTGAGATGATATCTGGATCAGTGGACTCACTGTAAATTGTAACATGTAATTTTTCTTAGCTATTAATGAAAAGTTGCGAATTTTTCCTTGGAAAAAAAATATCAACATCAACTGGGAGAGGAAATTAATGACTTCATTAAATATTTAAAGTACAATTATATATTTGAAACACAAATTACCTTGTAACAATTTAAAATCATATTTTATCGACTTATTTGTACACCACTAGGGGCAATGGCTAGTTAATCTTGTTTTTGTACAATGACATGTAGTCCATGGGGAGACTGTTAAAATCTTTGTAGCTTATTTTAGAGTTTTTTTTTTTTTTAAACCAAAAAAAATCGTATCCCTCCATAAAAATGGTACTTACACATAGGAAACAGTTCACAACCATCATATAGGCAATATAGATTTGATTCATTTCACAACTATCAAATAAGGAATCTTAATTTAACCACTACCAACTTAAAACATATTAGATACTCATCATTTGTACCCCTTCCTCAAGTCGTAGTTAGAATTGTTGACTTGATTGACTTGAGACATGTTTGCAATTTTTCCTCTATTACTCAAGATCAAGGTTTGACATGCATTTTGTTAATCTTTACTCACATGAATGTTTCAAATATAAGTTGACTTAGTCATCATCAATAATCAAATTAGCTACACTTACAACTTATAAGGATATATGTGAGTCTTCTGAAGAAATTGACGATAACCCTGAAAATACATTGGACATATCTTTTTCCCTTTTATCTTTTAGGGATATTTTCAGTGACCCAAGGAGATTGTAACTAATGGGAGATCAATGAGCCCCAAACATCATGCTACAACAAAATTGGATGGAGCCCCTTTTATTTATTTTATTTTTAAATCCAAACGATCCAATTTTTCGCAAGGAATCCAACTGTGTCGTCCATTTCTTCAGTCGAGCTGTGCATTTTTAGGCCATCCCCATAATTGGAGGTATAAGGTGTAATTTTGATATGCATGCATTTTGATTTCACTGAGAATTAATGCAAAATTCCTCCCCACTTTGAGTAGGGCCCAAAGACGTAATCCACCAGGGACGAACTTTGTTATGAAATTTTGTTTTTCTTTCTCTTTATGGTTTCATTTTATTTTCCTCTTATTTTGTGTATATGCACTTGTTACGTGCTCTTTTAAATGAAATTTTGAATCCATCAATAAAGTAAAAATATCTGGATCAAGTTTGGTATAAGAGCGGATCCTCTATTGATGTGAATTGTTAGTATATGATAACCAGGGCAAAAATCCAAAAGGGTGAAGGTAAACCTAAATCCTTTGATCCAGAAGCAGGGTGTGCAATTATCTCTTCACCTTAGTAGAGAAGCATCCATTTGTAGCAATATACATGGAAGGGGAAGGAACCAAGACCATATCCACATCACCACCCTCAAAAGGAAGGTTGAGTCCTTGGGGTGAAATTTGCTTTCTTTGGAGTTTTCTTTTTTGATGATCACCGACCTTTGGAATTGTTGCTTTTAACTTTATTCTCCAAATAGATTGGATATTAGACAAAAATCCACAAATGGGCTCTCTATTGGTAGAGCCCATGTCAAAAGATGTGTTTTCATAGTCCAGATCTTGAATCCATCAAGAATTATCCCATTCTAGAATATCTTTTCATGTGAATTATGGTGTGCCTCATTAGCAAAATAGAAATTTCAAAGCACAAACAACAAACTATAGCAAGAATCAGAGGGAATATGATAAACTATAATAGTAATAGACAATTACATGGAAACCAAAATACCACAAATAGTAATTCCCTTATTGTTGAAAGCAATTTTCTCTTGTCTCTTTGAGGGGGAAACCTCCAGTTGAGCAAAGCTACAATCACAATATGCTTCACAAGTCGTCTACTATATAGGTTCTACCTAACCTCCAAGGAACTTTCTAGTAGGTGATACCTTCCAGTAAGCCTTTTTACAATTATTGTTTTCACGCAATATCTACCACATGGACGTTATTTAATAGACATGACCTCGTTACATAGCAACCTTTCTATCTACTGACAACAGTTAGAGTGCAACCCTAACATGGATCAATAGCAAAATCTAACTCAACATGAATTTAACCATAAGATATAATACCCTTTTAAACTTGCCTTATATATAAGTTAACAAATCTACGCATTATATTTTCAAATATTAATACTTTTTAAATGTAACAAAATCCACAAGGCGATGGGAAGATTCAAACAGCATACTCATAACATAATGGTTATGAAAAGACTATTTTATAGTTGCACTTGTAGGGGAATTTTCAAATGCTACAACGGGTTTACATTTTTTTTTATAATATCTCTACCGTTATTTTTATTAATTGCTAAAAAAAACTAAATTACATTTGAAATACTTTTGAGCACATTGTAGACCTGGTAAGAATGACAATAGAGAAAAAAAACAACCACCCACTTGCAAACAATTTGAAAAAGTGGTATTCCAACCTTACAAATGGGTTTAGAAAAATAATGTTATCAATAATTTCAAAAAACCCTTATATTTTCTACACAATTCTTACATCAGATTTTCATGATGATGTTTGTACTAGTCACAATAATGTGAAATGAAATCCTTAAGGAGAGATATGCTGCAGTTTAATAAACATGCATTTAAAAAGACATTACAAACAAAACAACACAAATTGGGAAAACTTCTAGAAAATCTTTAGATGATGTTGTGCCAGATTACCGGAGATGTTTTAATATGAATTTGTGGCAAAATAAAAAATGATTAAGAGCATCTGTTTTCTCCTAAGAGGTCACAGGTTCAAAACCAGAGGGGTAGAGTATGTATGCCTTCGTAGACTTAGAATTCAACTAGCTACGCGGAGGTAGGTCCCTTGTCCGACAAACAAGGAATCTCATACACTAATTTGATATCTGGCTTCGCGATGACCTTAAAATTAAATAATAATAATAATTCACAATTTAACTGGAAAAGAGGGTTTAAGTAGGAATTTTAGTGTCCCAATGTACTATGTAGTGCCTTTAAATGCCATATAAGAAGGAAATGAGGCGCAACCGGCATTCTTTGGGCAATTCCCCTCAACTTTATAATGCGATCTCTTAGACCTTTAATCTGTCCAGTTATGACAACGTGTTTTCCTGGAATCCGTTGCAGTCATGCCCCGTTGAATCTGGACAGCGGTACCCACAGTCTAGTAAGTGGCAAGGGTTTAAATATGATTTACAGATATTTGAATTATATTCTCTCTATAAGAACAGTTTTAAACTTTAGAGAACCCGATGATTTATGCGCTTGTCCTCTCTAGAGCCAACTGCAGATAGTTTTCTTTGTAAATTTTCTTGTAATCTCTCTGACATTAAGGTTGGGTTCAAATAGAATAACTGCAACCTAAAAAAAATCAGCAGCTTTATAGTCTTTCTTCATAAATTGAAATCACAGTCAGTAGTTTGGCCATGAATAATGATTTTCTCATTTTCTCAGTCTAATGCAAGGGACAGAAATAGAATCCTCCATGCATCAAAGAAATCAAACAAAAACACAATAGAGGGACCAAAATGTGTGGAAATCAAGAAGTTATTATATCTTGATACTAGGACTGTCATAATCAATAGCAGTGAGAATCAATTGGTATGATATTTGGATATTTGATTTGTATTACTTCTTGTATTACAATGTGGAAACCTCTCTCAATCTGATTGTGTGGCTACATAGGAGTTTCCAGTTAAGTGACAACAAATAAAATATAGTTAATAATTGCTACTTTTGTCCTTTCTAGATCACCACATGAAGGTTGCTAGAATGAGGCACAAATCTCTGTTTTAAATGTTTACAGAAATTTTGTTGGAGTTGTCCTCTAAGTTATGTTTCTCCATGTTACTTTCTCATTTTATGTCTCTTATAAGTCCATCTTTTCTTTATCCTGATTCAGTCTCAAGAATTGAATTCCTTATGTTCAGAGAGTTTAATGTTGGATAAGCCTTCCCAAGTGTAAGTCCCTAATAAATACTTATTTGGATCTACACATTTGAATATTCTCTTTTCATTCCTTAAAAGGCATATGACTGAATTGAGGTGCTTGTGGGCATTTGAGTACGTACCAAGTAGGATATAGCTGGGTTTCTCTGTTCACTGGTTTGGATGAAAACTAGAACATCTAGCTTTGTCCTCTTTCTGAAAGCTCAAATGGATTACTCTACAATCTGAATTTCCACATTTCAACTACTAAAGTTTAACATATCTAAAAGGAATAGTTCTAACTTCTAATATTATAACTGGTTAAAGTCTTAGAGTGGAGGCAGATAAGATAATTATATTAATGTCCAACGAATGACCACAAAAGTAGGTCAATGGGACTGCAGAGTACAATGATGTCGATACAAGGAGGAGTACCATAAGGTCTCCTATATAAAGAGCAAGAAATAAGAAATAAAGCAAGAAAAACATAATGCTTGAAAACCAAAATGAGGAAAGTCCTAGACTCCAAGTGCAGAGGGCACAAGATAATGGTCCCCTAAATCTCTCTCCTAACACTAGAGGGCGAATGCAAAAAACTCAAGATGGAGTGTTGTCCTGAGGGAGGGCTAGGGGAGGATTTGGGGCCTCTGTTACGCCGCTGCCGAGAAGAAGTGATATGTTGCTGATGACTGGGCGATCTCAACTGCCTGCTAGTAAGAGATCTGGTCCGGTAATGACTCAGGGGTCCCTATGCTAGGGGGATGGCCCCTCTAGCCCGCACTGATCTAGAGTTTGAGGCAACAATGTTATTAACTTGTCGCTTCGTGCCTCTTGCTGACGGGAGCACTGTAAAAAATGACGTAATCTGCCAGTCTGCTCTAGGAGGAGGCTGGAGAATCTGTGTGCGAAGTCTTGTGGCCTCCTCTATGTACAAGGCTAGACATCTATGGTCTGGGTATCGAAAGAAGCTAGATAAGGTTTGGATCCCTTTAAACAAGCAATGGAATCTCCCACGAATCTCATAGTAATTGGGGCAGCAGAAGATGAAGTGCTCCTCTGACTCAGTCTCTCGGAGGTGGCACAACTGGCAAATCCTATCTAACCGTGCAATCTGATGGTCAGTCTCAATCTATAGTATATGAGATCCTACCTTGATCTGACCCAAGGGAATCCGAAGTGCGTGCATCCAATGGCGAAGCGTGTAATGGGGCCCTGAACAATGAGTCCACCTCTCAACAACATGAAGTGTTCAACGTAGAAAGCCATCTTCGGATGTAACCCATCCTGAGGGTTTATCCAAATAACCTGTACATATTTCCTGTAAATATCCTCTCGGATGATTTTAATATTTTATTCATCTCTTGTTTGGTTGGTAGGAGGTGGCCCGGTGCACACAAAGAATACTTGAATGGAGGGAGTTGGTCTATCTTGATACCAACTGAAGCAAGGAGATCTGAGACTCCAACATACCAACACCGGGATCGAGCCAAAGGACTCGTTACTGCAATGGACTCTGATGAAAGGTAGGCCAAGTATGGATATTGGTCCCACCCCTTCGCTGTATCTGCAAACCCCCGAACACGATGAAGAAGAGAGATGATACCAAACACTGTCTCAAGGTGAAAGGGGTGAGCTCCAAGCTCTGCAAGAATGATGGGCTGAGGAACTGTCTGCTTGCACCGAATGATGCGACGAAGAAGGGTGATCTACACTCTCTCTGCAGAAGACCAACCGGACTCTAGTAAGCTAGGACCCCAAACCTCCGAACCATATAGAACTGTGGGTCGAACAACACTGTCCATCAGTGACATCTTGGCTGATATGTCCTGAAAATGATTCCAAAAACATTGTCTCTCGAGAAGGGCCAAGGATCCATAGCCCTTGTTGATTCGAGGCTGGAGTGCAGGCCGCAAGCTAAAGCGAGGTCCTGTGAATAGTACCCCCAAATAGGTGTATGAGCTAGTGATCTCAATCTCCTCTCCTCTGAAAAAGAAATGGAGGTCACAGAGGAACTTCTTCGACGTGTTGAAGATCATAACCTTGGTTTTAACACTTTCAGAGATACGAAATTTACTTATTCTAACTTAGTGTAATAGTGCACAGTTCACAGGCCCTATTGCATAATATATAGATTGCTTGTTTTTCTGATAAAGACAATTTATGTATGGGTGATGTCAAAAGGTTACAAAGAAAGAAATAAAATTTGCATTTGATTGATTCAGTGATTTAACAATCATGTTTAGATGATACAGCTTAGGCATAGGGCTCAAAAAGGGGCTTTGAACTGAATTGTGTGTTGTGAAGTACCATTCCCAGTGAAACATTACAAGTATGGGGTAGTAAAGGAGGACCAGAGAAAAGCTTTAAAAGGATGTTAAACAATAATCGAGAGTCAACAAGCTATCAAAGAGGAACTGATGGAAATATAACTAAGCACAAGGTGTGATTGTGGGTGTCATTACAACGCATAAATGACATCGGGATTCTATTGTAAGAAAGGAAGAATTCTGGGGGGTTTGTTGCCAAATTTTTCATTTTGGAAGTTTGATTTAAAAGATTTTTATTCACCAATAATTTATCTTGAACGTTAGCCATTTTTTAAGAAAGCACAATCCAATATTCACCAAAATTTAGATGGATGAATGGTAAATACTAAATAGCCTGTTTTTCTTGAACATCATCATAGAGTGCATGTGTCATCCTACTGCAAGAGAACTTTTCCAAGATACAAAAGGAAGCAGTCCTACTGTATGACTCAATAGATAGATTTTGAGGCTCTTGAACAACATTATTTTCAGTGAACATAATTTTCCCATATTGTCTCCTAATGATATCTTTAATGACAAGTTCTAAATCAAAAATTTAAGAACCTGTCAGAGCTATAATTCCTTAACCTACAGTTAAATTAGATTTTACAGCGGATAGGATAAAACAATCATCGATGCATTACTTCAGTGGGAGCATCTCTGTGACTGTTCGCAGTTAACATCAATTAAGGAGTTGCTATGCAGCATGACAAAAAATATGGAAATTTATAATTTATTTGCTTGCAGGGTTTGCTCTTTCTTGCCTTAACACTTTCACCACAATATAATGGAGCAACATTGTAAGAATCGGTGCAAACCTAAAGACTTGGAATCTAAATTAAAATTGATTAATTAATATATGTTTTGAGATGCTTCAAAATCTAATAGATGACCAAGGGTTCAAACCTATGTTCAGTTATTGGCTCCTCCTCCTTGGTTTGCTGAAAAGTAGCAATTTATAAATCAGTTTAGGGCATAATATCTTTCATTCCTCACAATTTCTGGGTCTTAATATTTACAGATTAGCTTTAATGTGAGACAGAAATGCAAACTGGAGCTCTTTTTATAACTACCTATATTTGGGCACACTGGTGCTTCGAGAGCTCTATGTTGAGAACTTTTGGCAGTAAGGATGTTAGTTCTTCAGTGCCAGGTCAGGCTTTTACTTGAACAAAAGGTGCGTGCTCTGTTTAATTTGAACCCTGAGTCTCCCAGGTGAATATCATAAGAAACTATAATAAAGCTTACAAGCCAAATTGCCTAGTCTGAAAGTGATCCTAGTGCTTCAGAATTAGCTATCAAATCTGAGTAAAAGAGCATCCTGAGGATCTTCGGTCCAACCTTGAAGCCTGTGAAATCTGGCAAAATTTCCTCTTGTTTTACAATATAGACAGTACACATTAGAGAATAAGCAGGGGTAAAATTCTGAAGTGTAAATATACATGAGTGTTACAAATACAAAGTTCAGGAATTTCAATGGGTGCTTGGTTTAGTGACAATGGTGGTATGCTTCATCCTATGATGTCACCTATTACACTCTCATAGAGCAGTATATGGGTGGGATTAGGAAACCCATTCTTCCTAGGTGGACTATCCATTTGAGCAAACGGAACCAGCACATTGCTCATAATCTCAGATTTACGTTTTAGGAACTTCCCAGCATCCTTGAAAAAGCACACATGCGAGTAGACACTGGTTCCACCAAATCAACTTAATGATTTCTGGACTAATACAAGAGGTTTGGCAATGACAATAAATGTATGGGATATTGAGGGTTTTTGCATGGCTGTAATGGGATTATTTGCATTATTTGCATTGAAAGTAAATATTTAGAAAAAATAGACCTAAAATATTTACAAAACTAAAATTGTTTTAAGGAACACTCCCCACTGACTCAGAAAACAATGAAGTACTGCAAAATATATTAAGGCCACGATGATGATCCAAGTTCAAACCCAGTGGCCATGCTTTCCGTGATAATGTGATATCCCATGATAATGCAATTGACCGTGTCTTTTTGTTTGACCCTGCTAATATGGTCTTTGTAGTAGTCAGTCTTGGGTAACTTCAGTAAAACAGATACCTAGTCATGGATTTTTAGCCTAGGATCTTTGTGTTGTAAAGCTGTAACAAGTCCTACCCTCTCCAGTCAAAAAGGGGCTGCCCCACCCTACAAAAGAAGCACAAGATAAGGACTGAACAAAATCAATTCAATTTAGGCAGACAATTTTTTGTTTACAGTCGCAAGAATTTCTCATCAGAATTCAACAGTGTAATTGCGCTTTAAAAAAGGGACGCTGATTGATTAACTAAGAGGGCTGGGATGTATGCTCGATTAAATGCTTGAATATCTCTGTGAAACTGCATGCCTTGGTCTTATTCCAAACGCACGTCACTGTATAGTCACCTAAACCAATTTATATGGAGACCAAAACCTCGAGAATTAGTGGCAATAAATTGAAAGAGAACCCCAAAAATTCTACACACAAATCATAACCAACCAGTGAAAAAAATAAACCATACAGACTCACATCTTCAAATTAATCTCCACCTTCTCTTCAGAGATCCATTACATCTATAGTCTTTACTACCAATAAGCTGAATTACATTTTCAAATAAAGATTGTCTAAAATTGTGATTACCCTACTAAGCAAATGTTATTCTGCCATTTAGTCTGTGCTAAAAACCGAAAAAAATATCAGAAAGGTGAAAAACCTTCTTTGACAAGGAGACCAAACACTAGAACGAAAAGCCCAAGTACTAAACATTGAGTTGAAGACATTACAGTCTGGTCGTATGCCGAGAAACTAATAGCCAGGCCCACCACCCCTATCACCAATCCTTTCATATTGTTGTTCATAATTCCTGCAAAATTAGTCACGCGAAAAGCTCAGGAAAAATGGGTATCGGCTGTCAGATTTCCCTTAGCCATGGGATGTTAACGCAGGTTTCTGCAATGCCACTCCGTAGCCAAGTCGAGACAAGGGAAATTTGAAAGGTCAACATCCTGCAAGTATTACAATATTGCAAGATCCAACTTTTATGCATTTTATTTTTAAAAAGACATATAGGCACTATTGCCATTGAAAAAAGCCGTCAAGCTTGATTAACAAAGACCCATCAATGAGCGGGGCTGAGGCATATACAACACGCTTATTAATGGGTCAATGGCATCGTTAAATATTGGTTGCCCCTTAACAAGGTAAATTTGTCATTCTCCTTGAACCAATAAAACCATGTGCTATGAAATGATTTTTTCCTTCCTGGAGAAGGATAAATTCTGTTGAAAATGTTGTCCAAGGACAGTCACTTTGTGTGGTCTCAGTACAAGTCTCGGAATAAAAAAAATCCCCTTTTCACCTAGAGTAAGCAACTGTTTTTCAAAGATAAAAAATTACCGTGAAATCCGCTCCAATGTATTCGAATGCTCTAGCATAAAAAGAATTACGATGAAATCCTCTCAGATGCGTGGCAATGGCAATCCATTTGAAGTAAGTGTATGTACTTCCAAAAAAAAAATTATTGTATTTTCTCCTTACAAGCAACTAAAACAGTTTAGTTACAACATTTAAATAATAATAATAAGGATTCGGATATGGTAGTTTGATAATTTTAATTAACAATATTTTTCTATTTAGAAGTTGAATGGATATAGTAGTTTGATAATTTTAATTAAAAATACTTTTCTATTTGGAAGTTGAATGTATATCTCATCACATCATAATTATAATTGGTAAAAAAATACTCAAAGAACTAATATATTCCAAAAAGAATATATGGGAGATACTTTTAAGCAATACCAAATACCAAACAAAGAGTCCCTTTTCACTCACCTAGAATCTCCTAACAAAATTGCTCACCAATATAAATATCTTTGGAGAATGTCAACTAATTGAGATTGACCTTGAGCTCAACAAAAATATACTTCATTATTTCTAATCTTGAGCAAAAATGGCACAATCTATCATTAAAGTTGTGTTTAGTCAACCAATATTTAGAGGGGAGACCTTGGTAATCCCCAACCAAGCAAAGATTCAAATTTTTTAGGAGACTCTAATCGACCAAACACCACGCAGTTGATGAAATTTAATAACTTTCTTCATCCATAAAAACCTACATGTCATTGAGAATTAGTCCTAACTCATGACATTGATGCAAAATGGAGTATAGCTTATGAGAATCATATTGTGTCGAAAGGCACCTGAAACTCCACTCTCAATCTCTCCAAAAGGGAGCATCCATATCAATATCCATCTTGTAAAGGTATTCTTCAGGAATGGGTTCAATGACCTCCATAAAGGTAGCTCGATTTGTAGAGGTCAAGGCAAACTCTTGAGCCATTGAACACTAATTCTTCTAAGAATGGGAACTTAAATCTCCAAAGATCCCTCTTAAGAAAAATGTTTTTTTTGATAAACTTCTTAACTTGAAAATGAGCAATATTAGAAATATAAGTTCCTTCTTGTTTCCAAGTCCAAATTGGTCTCTTGGCCAAATCCCAACCCAATTTACAGCCTAACCTCTACCAACAAAACAAATCTACCACCACATTCCAAGCTGCCCAAATACTCTTAAAAATGATGGATCCATAAATCTAAAAATTATGAGGAGCATAATTGATGTCACATAAGCCAAACCAACCCCTAATTTTCCCAATATGTTGGGCTGATAGCGATTAGTGTTGCATCAACACTCCACAAGGGGATGAATCCTCCAAGCGTTTGACCACCCATTTCGCAGCCAAACTGCTACCTTGAGCCAGCATATTGATTAAACCAAGATCTCCTTCAACTTTGGGCATGATTCAAACATCCTAAGGCTCCATGGGAAGACCCTGATATCCACCATATTTGGCCCATAAATAAGAATGTAGAATTTACTTCACTCGACAAAACTATGCCTTGTTGGGGAGCCAACATGACACATAGTACACATGAGAGGCCTAAAGAATTCTGCTCAATAGTATTAGTTTACTAACAAATGGAATATCCTTATACTGCCAAATAAGAAACTTATGTTTCAATCCACCCAAGCACCAATCACACATAGCACTAAGGGAATGGTCAACCACAAAATGAATGCCAAGATATCTCTCAATAACCCCTAGCTAAACAAACCTCTAAGTAGTTAGAATACATACAAGAAAATCATCAAAACCACTAAGCCAAAATTCCATCTTATGGCCACTCACGATTTCCCCTGATGCCTCACAAAATACTAAAACACAAGCTTTGATGATTGGAATTGACCCTTAACTAATAGAAACCGATAAGAGGTAGTCATCTGCTAATTGGTTGCTACCATATCCCCCCCCTTAGGCAGGTAGATACTTATAAACCAACCCTGAGAAAGGGCCACTTCCAACAAATACTCGAGAGAATCGACTGTTAGGAAATAATGATATGGGGATAATGGGCATCCTTGCCTGATGGACCTATGAAGATGGATGCAAGGGATAGGACATTATTCATTAAAACCCCAAGTTTTGTCATTGTAACTAAGTCTTTTAATGTTGCAAATAGCCAACATGGATATCTTGACAAACTTTAAATGATGTAATATGCATTTTATTTAATATATTGCTAAAAGTTGAAGAAGAGAACAATCAACATAGAGCTCGATGCATGAGAGGAACTTGTGAGGGGGAAGTGGTAAGTTTCTTTTCTCACCCTGAATTAAATGTCTAGATTTCAGATTTGGTAGTTGAACTACCCAACTGCCAACAATTATGGAAGGAATGGGGGGTGGTATTGTAACAACCCTTAATCACCCAACTGGGGCAATGTCACCACCTTTGGCATTGATACCGTGAACATAATAGATATACATAACATGACCGAACAGTAAAATGTTATACTAGAAAATACATAAAAATGCATAAAACGGGTTTCAAGCACTTATATGTGAAAATTGGCCAACTAGTTGTAGGACTCAAATGTACCACCTAGTCATAGACCACGTTGCTCCAACTCTCTCAGTCGCTAATCACCCCTTAGTTGGGGTTGTTACTCTATTTTGACAATGGTTTCTCAAGTCAGGTACATGTCCAGTACCAAACACAAATAGGGCCAAGGTAACAAACCCTAACAACCCCCAACAAACAAGCTCACATCCCCCATCAACCCCACACCCAAGTAGTGCACCTCCTTCTCTGCACACGCGGCCCCTCAGGTTGTGCCACTACCTCCAAGGTGCCAACTTAGGCCGGCCAAGGATGTCCCAAAGCCTATGGATTCTAAGAGTTCATGTCTCCCTCAAGGGTCTCCAAGTACCCTCTAGGCCCTCGCACAAGGACACTTGTCCATGTTGATTCATATCCCACAAAATAGGCAAACCACCTTTTTTATAAGCATGGTATCCCTTCCTTTTATATTTTTAATGATATATTATAATATTATAATATATAAAAACATTTTTTTGATCGTGGAGTCCCAGCCTCCCACACTCCTTTTGTCCCTCAGTCTGCAATGATGGTGTTATTATGTTAATCTTGGTATATTTACATAATATGTCTGTTAGGCTCATTGGCCTTTTACCACACATGCTCTCTGGCCTAATCACATTGGAATTGTGGCCTTAAAGCTCATAAGTACTCTAGCCCACCAACCTATCACATACAAGCATGCAAACCTCAATGGAACCTGCCTCCCCAACCTAAGCATCATATGTACATATACATTTACAATTTGGGGGTAAAGTCAAGGGTATTACATTCCCCTCTCCCTTATTTATGCATTGTTCTCTATTATTATAAACTAAGGTATGGTTGAAAACTCTCTAACTGTAAGCTTTGTTTCCTACTAGGGATCGAATACATGTCTTTTTGCTTCGGTTGTTCCTGCATCTAAGATAACAAATTTGTCACAACCCATTACAGTTGGTATTCTATGTGTAATACTTATAACTATATAGTCTGTAAAGTCACTCTTTTATTATATTCTTGCAACAATAAATTTGTTTGAGTATCAATTGATACAGTTGCCTCATCGAGAATGAGGATACAAATTCATCTTTAAAGGACCCAACCAGGACAAATGCATTGTCTTTGTACCATACTCCAATTCTCTCCCTTTTCAACAACAAGAGTATCCAACTTTTCTTCCTTTTCAGAAATCACATCAACTAGAAATCATTTCTCCAATGACTCCCATATCTCTTGATCTGTGTGCACGCCTAGTGGATCTAAGTTATCTCTGATTGTTCCTTCAAATAGAGTTGGTTATTAATGAATGATGTTGAGCTTCAACCACAATGCATTTAGGCCAACCATACTAATATCAATCCCATCAATTATTATGTTTCCTACAATAGGCTTAATTATTCGAAAAAGAGTCAAGGCAAGGGAATATTTATGACTATCTATCCTTCCCACTAATATGATTTATTCCCCTCCATTAACAGAGAGTATAACATCCTTCAATACAAGTGGTGCATTTGAGAGGTATCTTAACTGCAAATGTTCCACATAAATGCTTCTTGGGTTGTCCAACCCTTTTCAAGGTGCTTCTTTTGCAGTATGAGTGGAACTTCACTTGGAATCCTATAATACTGCAATATTCTTTCCATTGTTACCATGTTTTTTTTCAATCTGATAGATGTAGTACACTATATATAAAAGGAAATCATTAAGTGTGAGACCATATGAGAGGGATAGCCCCACAAATTCAGGGATAGACCATAGGAGAACCAATAGTAATGTAGATGAGAAAACTATCATGGTATTGATACTCTTAATATGGAAGGCAAACCATTCATTGGTAGAATATTATGAAATTTAATAGATATATTTGTGTTGAGAAACCTACTAATCTTAACCACAAATTATTTTTTATTATGATGTAAATGAAAGAACCTACTCCAAATTACATCATATTATGTAGACACCAACTTACAAGAGGCTCAAATCCATTTTTTTCTTTGCAAGCACCAACTCCCTGATCTTTACAAGCACTAATTTGAAGTAGACTCCAATCCCCCTTATCTACAAGCACCTACTTGTTCAACCCATCATATCCCTCTTTCATCTAATTTTCAAACTCGGATTTGAATTTTTTCAATTGAAGATATTACTAATACAATAGCTAAATCTCAGGTCAACTTCTTCTTGCTCTGCAACTACTTATCTTTCTCTCTAATTCTCTGATTCAATTAAGCTTCTCCATCGATTTTCTCCTTTATGTAGTTTATTTTGTACAATTTGGGTCTTAAAATTTCATATATGCATTCTTCAAACTCACATCAACTCCATATCTTAATTAATATTCATATTCAACCTCTGCACTTCTCTTCTTTTCAACTTTGTTTTAATTCTTCATCAATCTTCCCTCAACACCAATTAATTTTTGTAACATAGCTCCCCTCTCATTTTTTCTTTATGAACACACGCTCTTCTTCCTATTCACTACACTTATACACATCGTTTTGCATGGTAACTTCTTTTACATCACATCATTTATTAACCTTTTATAAACACAACCCTTTTAATTTTGTCCCTCATGGATTTTAATTCTTTAACTAAATTTTGGTGCTTTAATGCCAAATTTCCATCCCATAGCCCCTAATGTTTAGCTTGCTAGTACATGTGACTTGAAGGTTGTAACATTTTAAAACAACACTCACCACTTGTTGGACTGACTTATTTCTCCCCGCGTGCTTGTACTATGATGGTCGATAGGCCCCTAGGCACTCATCTTTCAACACCTGCAACTAGGGGTTGTGACCATTGTCTTACCACTCAACACTCACCACTCATCGCATATTGGTGTGTAAGGAATTCCAATCGGTGGTCTGATAGACATAATCGTCACTTGACAATGTTGTATGTTATGATAAATTATCCATCTGTTGCTTCATCACTCGACTACTTACAACGTCTACTAATTGAGTGGTTCAATGAGGGACCCACAACATCACTTCACCTACCGTTTACTTGCATGGTCTGATATTTGTATGCCCGGATGAGCTTATACCTCCAAAATACAAAAAAAAAAACCAAATTCCTAATACATTGCGGAACCTTGTCAAATAGGCTTCTAGCGTGAATCTCGAGGGATCTAATTTTTCCATGTCAATGCTTCGTGAACCAAACAGAAATTTCTATGTGTTCTTACCTTAGCGTACCACACAACCACTACCAACATGTGTACCTCCCACTTATATCCACATCATCGCCACTTGCCACATGGAGGTGCCACCTGTACTGCCATATATGCGCCACTTGTGCACCAACTCCACTCCACTTGCGCTCCATGTTGTGTGGCCCATTTGATCACCAAAATCATTTTTATGAACACCATTGGTTTTTTTGACCCCATAACAGTTTTGTACTTGGGAAACAAAAGTGGTGGGGCGCAAAAAATATGAGTTGTCGATATTTGAAGAGTGGTTTAACATCACCATTGACTATGCCCCCCCACCCCCTCCATTAAACATCGACCTGAGTGGAGGGGTCTACACTCACCCTCTATTATTATGTGCTTCACATATCAATGACACTTTTCGCCATCAAACTTGTGCACTAACTAACATGTGGGCAAAGCTTAACTCCCATGCAACTTGGGGGCCCTACACGCCATTGATGTGTTGTTGCTGTGAGATTCGCCTATGACCACCTTCCAACCTATACACATCTCATCAAATTTTGGGTTTGCCTCCATGCACCCAAAAGTTGGGGTTTTCGCCATGGGTTAAAGAAATTTAGGGTTTGATCGCTTTTGTCTTACTTTCCTTTGGAACCCATTAAGTGAATTCTCATCACTTATAGACTTGCATCATTTGCATAAGGAGGGGATGGAAGCAAACAAGTGTACAACACATATTTTTGATACACCGCACAAATGTGAACTGGAACTCGTGAAGACTGTGATGTAACAAAAATATGCAAAGGTCGATATCACACTGTCTAATTGTATGGGTTAGTTAGTTCTGGGCAAGCGGTTGGTTGTGATTCAACCTGTTATAGTCAAGCAGTCAGTTGCGGCATGACACAAGTGTGGATATCTCAATAGGATGAGCTGGCTAAGATTCCTGGGAGCATGATGTTGAATATTAAATTTATATAAAGAGTTCTTTCCAAATCTAGTAGATTTTGTTTGTAACAACCATGGTGAAAATTCCATGTAATAAAAGTTAAAAATAATAACCATGATTGATGGGACACTTATTCCAAGCTAAATGTTGGGAAAAACATCCTATTGGGTGTTCATTTCGGTTATTTTGGCTAAAATAAATTGGCAAAGGAAATGGCTAAGGAATTAAAGAGGAAAAAAATATTTTTTGCACATTTATTTATGAAAATAATGGAAAATAGGAGAAACGGAAGGTGAAAGGTCACGTGCTGCATGTGAGGAGGAAAATGAAGTAAAATAATGGAAAATGAAGAAAATATAGGCCCCATTGATAAAAGGCTTCTGAGGATCAGTTGGAAAGCTTTTGCTCACACTTATGGAGCTCTCTTTGCTCTCTCTCTCTCTCTCACTCACTCTCGAACACTTAGAGTTTCTTGGAGCACTTTGGCATTGGAGCAAGAAAGGCGGAGAAAGCAAGGAAGAGAAGGATCAAGCATCTACAACAAGATTCTTTGTAGGTATTGATTAGCATATGTGATTTCCTTGCTAGATCTGGCATGCATGGTATTGCATGTGGTTCTTTTATGTCTTGGCATGTGTTTTTCCAGGTGTGACATTGTTTTCAGCCTAGCCTTGCCCTTTCCAGAGAGCCATGGTGTTGTGGAGTTTTCATGTTTGGTTTAGCTGGATTTCCGGATGGATTCGAAGCTGAGTGAGGTGGATCTATGAATTATATAGAACTAGTTCATGTGTTGCCTCGGTTTAGGGCCTAGTAATCCAGGTTTGGATTGCGGTAAATCCTGAGAGGTGGTTTGTTATCCAAACAGTCCTAGGAATCCCAGGTTTTGGATATACAATAAATCCTGGAGAGTATGTCTCGGTTTAGGGCCTAGTGACCCTTGATTCATATTGCAGGTTGTGGTAAAGCCTGAGAGACTTGGAGATATGAAAATTACTCACAGTTTAGGCAGAGATAATCCGGTGATATCCATGCTTATGTTGGCCTAGTGATCGAGTGTAGATCACGGTAAAGCCTGATTTCTATTTGATGAGGTTGAGGTAGTTTAGCCTTGGGATGCCCTGGTTGGTTCTTTCTCTTTGAGTCCCACATTCATGCTTGGAATATGGCATGGGGGTGATTGACTGAAGAGAGATTTGGCTTAGCTAATATATGATTGGGTGGAACGTGGTAGTCCCATTTCCGGTTGGTTTTTACATTCAGTAATGAAGAGCTCATTCCTTTGGTATTTGGTATGCAAATGTACTGGTTTCTATGTGGATTCTATTATTGTTGTATCCACGGTATTTATGTTGTTATTATGTTGGTTATAAGCATGTATTTGATTAATGATGATGTATAACTCTATCTATTTTTTTACTTGTAAATGAATGCACAATGTATCTATGGTCAAATAGATTGTATTGCAGCTAATGATGTAAGGGGGCAATGCTTCTTAGCGATTCTTAGAGATGTATGAGACCCCTATGCTTAAATGTGTTGTTCACACTTGTAGATTCAATGTTTGTGACATATTTGACAAAATGCATGTCATGGATATGAGGGTTTCTAGATGAGTTCTTGTTGATCTGATTGCTTCCATATCATTTTACTATTGTTATTTATCATCCCTTAAGTTTTCATGAAGGTCTGGGCAATGACCTGGCCTCTCGGCCTGAATGTGTGGCTCAAATCCCGGAGCCACATGCACAGAACTGAGCATTTGGGTCCCTAGCCACTAACACACAGTGTTATTCTTGTGGCTATAGCCTCCTAGCCCCTGGAATGCAATGTTATGCCTGCGACTATGACTCAAAGGGGGTCAAAATGTTAGTGTGACCCAGGGGTAAGAGGTTTGAATGGTTGGGTTACCCCCTAGGGGTATTGTGGTTGTTGTACAAGGTATGTAGGTTTTGTTTTTCGTCGATTCCACTTCCTCAAGGTCACATAGGAGGTTGAATCTCATTACAACAGCCTCTCAGTGCATGTTTACCCTGGTTGGCCGGTTAATTTGGTAGATGTGGGAAGAGGGTGTTACAGAGTGGTATTAGAGCGTGGTTGTGCTCTCCTTGGGTGGTTTGGTTTCTAATCTCTTTGTGTGATATATGATACCACAGAGTTGTATCAGAGCATGGTTCAACCCTCATACTCGATGGGGCAGTATGTTGGTCATGCTTTTCTGTTGGTTTCATATGTATTTCTCATACCTAGGGTCTATGTGGTTATTGCATTCGTGTTGTGTTGGCCATGGTGGCAATGTTGTCGCCATGGAAGTGTTTATGGTGTTGTTGCTAACATGTTGGCATGAGTGTATGATTGGTTATGTGTTGCTGATGCTTGGTTATTGTTCTTTCACTCTTGTTTACATATTGTTACATATTCTACATGCCTTGCTTGCTTATGCTAGGGTTACATATTTCTCATGCTTCGGTGTTATCCGTGTATGCGTGCTTGTCTGATGTCATATGTTGAACATGGTTGTTAGTCTTCGTAGAGGCTAATTTTAGTTAATAGATGATGATTTCATGATATTTGGAACGTGTTATTGACATGTGTGAACAGTTGCGGGGCATCATGCTTGGTATTAGCATGACCAGGTAATAGTTTATGTGTGTATATAACTCATAGATGGGTGATATGACAATACATAATAGGACTCGATTACAACAAGGTAAATGGTAAAAGAAAGGAACTGGGTAAGAATTAATTTCGCTATGTTTGGAAACCCTAATTCCAAACTATTGAGTGCTTTGCATACAGGAAGTCTTCTTAAACCTAATCTTGTCCGGAATTATGTGGACATGTGCTATATTTATGAACATGTATTTTACAGGTATAACAGTTGATTTCTCGTTATGGTTGAATCCGTCAAGGGATTGGAGTCCCTTAAGAGATGATATATGTATGTGTTCAGATACAAGGCAACGTGCTTGGCACAACAAGGTGAGATAACTCGTATACTGTTATGTTTATTTGTGCATTGGCATTTATATGTTTATTGAAGTATGATGCAAGGGATTGCATGGAAAAAGAGAGTACCATGAAGTCTTTTAAAAGGCTCGAGTTGAGCTTTCCTTGGGAACCATTGGGATTGAGTCATGGTGTTTGTTTTTAGTTTTGTGTTTTTGGTCCTTTGTGATTTTATTGCGCTTGATTTGCAATTTTGTTTGTCCAATGCAAGGCCTTGCCACTTTGTTGCGGTGTCATATTGCTTTTGGTTTCTCATGGTCTTCTTCTTGTCTATTTTTGTTCTTGTTTTTTTTTTTTAGAGTCTTAGGAATTGGTTTGGGAAAGAGAAAATTTGATGGAGATCTGGGAGAGCTGGATGAAACCCAATAGGTAATGTAAGACTCGAATGAAGCTCAGTGCATGAGTAAGTGTAGCAGAAGGCAAGAATATGACAACCGGTTGGATTGGTTGGGTTCATTGAGGTAAATGGACAACAACAAAACAGTCATGAGAAAGGTAAAACAAAAAGTAAAGTGAATGGATCTGAGGTATTAGATCCCTTGGCTATGTTGGGAACTATTGATTCTCAATGTGGTGCATATTATGCACACATAAAGGGAGTTCTCTTAACCTAGACCTTATGATATCCGGTAATTATGTTGTGATCATGATTATGATAATGTCTATATATGCATGTATGTATGTCATTGTCTGACGGGATCATGATTACTTTATGTTGATGTTTATGTATGCATATATGCATGTATATATGTATGTTGTGTCTAATAGGGTCATCATGGATCATGTGTTTAATGCTAATGTTTATATGTATATAGGTATGTTGCTGTATGACAAGATTATGATTGTTCTATGTTACTATATGTGTGTGTGTCACTTTATGATAGGGTTGTCAAGGATCATTCTTGTGGAGGAATAATTTCTTATGCAGGTGAATGGCATGAAGAGGTTCTTGGTTTTACGAGGAATCAAGTGGGAAGAGTAACTCTAACAGATCTATGAGGTCAATATCATGGGGATATGATTTAATGTTATATGCTTGTACTATTCCTACGTTTATGTTATGGACAGGTAATTTTGAGGGGTATATCAGAGAAGCGAAGGTGGTGTGATCTGCGGTATGCTAGGATAGGTATGGATAGTGGAAAAACATTAGAAGCAATGTTGCTTGTGGGGTTAGTGTGTGGTCTATGGATGTGCATTACTAATATTGTGTATATGTTGCGCATGTTGTATATTCAGTGATTGTACCTATGGTGATGTTTACATGTAACATATATAGTGTTGTGTACATATGATGTTTTATGTATGTTGTATATATGGCGTTGTGTGTATATTTCATATGCAGTGCTAGGTATAGATGGTGCTACGTACATGTTGGATATGCGGTGTTATGTACCTACCATACTGTGCGCACGTTGGATATCCGATGTTGTGTGTATATGGTGTTGTGTGAATGTTGGATATGCGATGTTGCATACGTATGGTGCTATGTATAGGTTGTATATGTAGTACTATGTACATATGGTGTTGTGTGCATGATTGTACATGTGGTGATGCATGCATGTGGTGTTGTGTACATGTGGTATTGTGTACCCATTGTATAAGCGGCGTGGTGTACATTTGGTGTTGTGAACGCGTTGTGCAGGTGGTGTCATGTACATGTGATGTTGTGTACGAGTGGTATTATGTACATGTCGTGCACGCGTTGTGAAGGTAGTGTTGTGTATGGGTTGTACTATATACATGTTGTGCATATGGTACTGGTATACATGTGGTATCATGTGAATTTTGTACATGTTGTGTTGCGGGCATGCGGTACTATGTATGCGCATGGTGTAGTTGTGGTATTGTGACATGTGTATTCATTGTGTTGTACTTTGTATATGCATATGCATTGTGTTGTATTGTACACTGAGTGTAGGTGTATGCGTTGTGTTGTACGTTGGATGTCTTTGTATGTATTGTATGTGTTGTATGTCGGGTGTAGGTGTATGTGTTGTATGCCGGTGTAGGCGTATGTATTGTATGGTGTTGTACATTGGGTGTAGGTGTATGTGTCGTATGTCGGTGTGAGTGTATATATTGTGTGGTGTTGTACGCCTTGTGTGGATGTACGTGTTGTGATGTACATTGTGTGTATGTGTACATGATTGAAGAGAAGAAAGGGAAATGGGTGCTTGTTGGGTATGGCAATCGATCCGGTGTGTGTACAGAAAGAACGAAGGTATAAGTAAGGACCGATAAAGGATAAGTATCAATATTTTATTTTAGTGTATTATGCATGTGATATGTGATTCTGACTTATGATGGTTACATGTGATTTATGATTATGGTTTATGATGATTGCATGCGATACATGATTTTGACCTATGACGGTTGAGTTTTGAGCTAACCATATGTGATATGTTTATACATGATGATTTGATCGAACAACTTGTTTAACTTTTTTTGATAGGAAGTGAACAGAAATGAAAATGTACCTTATTGACGAGCTACCATTGAGGTGTGATGTGAAATTATTTCAATTTACTTTGAATTTAATGGAAGTTATGTGCTTGGTACATGAAGCACGGAAATGCTCGGTTGGGTGGTTGAATTCGACTGCGAGAAATAGCAGTGTCGACAAAATGAATTGAAACATGCAACTGTATATTGGTAAATCACTATAGGATTAGGGCTATTGTGGGACACTGGTACCCAATAGGTGTCCATTTATTTCCATGAGCATGCTATGACTCGTATGATGGTTTTGAGGCAAGGACATGCCTTGGTTTTTGTATCTTCCAATGCGTGCAACCTTGCCAAGGGATGGATCTCCCAAGATAGAAGATGTCGGGGAATTTGGAAGGTGAGTGATTGCATGGAAGGGGATGAGCGGATTTCCCGAGGGAATATGTATAAGAGAAGGGAAGGTCATGGGTGGATTTTTTTTGGTCATTAACATTTCCAGATGGAATCAGATGCACATTAGGAGTGTCTCCTGGAACAATGAGCCAGTAACTGTTCACTGAGAGGAAAAACGTCGCAGGATTGTAACGTTAGACATTGGATGCAACTTTAACTTTGACAGAGGATTCTGGACTTCCTGGGAAAGAGGTGAATCCTAGTATTACTTTGAGGGTGGAGGTGTGAGCCTCTGGATTCCCTTGTTGCTTATACGTGCATCGTATCCTTTTATTTGTTGGTTGAGAAAATGTGCATATGTGTATATTATTGTAAATATTGTATCGAGCTGGATTTATAAAGCTCCATAGATAGTATGGTTGTATATATATGGATGTCATTGTAAATACTGCAACGAGTTGTGCTATAAAGATCCATGGGAAGTATGTTTTATTCTAACGGTTTGTTGGTTTGTAGGTGTCATTGAACACCGAGGATGGCGTCTCCCTAAGGGGGAGGGTTGTGTAACAATCCTGGTGAAAATTCCATGTATTAAAAGTTAAAAATAATAACCACAGTTTATGGGACTCTTATTCCAAGCTTGGGTGTTCATTTCGATTATTATGGCTAAAGGAAATGGTTGAGGCATTAAAGAGGCAAAAATTATTTTTGGCACATTTATTTATGAAAATAATGGAAAATAGGAGAAAAGGAAGGTGAAAGGTCACAACTTGCATGTGAGGAGGAAAATGAAGGAAAAAAATGGAAAATGAAGAAAATGGAGGCCTCATTGATAAAAGGCTTTTGAGGATAAGTTGGCAAGCTTTTGCTCACACTTATGGAGCTCTCTCGTTATTCTTTCTCTCTCTCTCTCTCTCTCTCTCTTGGACACTTAGAGTTTCTTGGAGCACTTTGACATTGGAGCAAGAAAGGCAAAGAATGCAAGGAAGAACAGGATCAAGCAGCTACAACAAGATTATTTGCAGGTATTGATTTGCATATGTGATTTCCTTTCTAGATTTGGAATGCATGGTATTGCATGTGGTTATTTTCTTTCTTGGCATGGGTTTTTCCAGGTGTGACAATATTTTCATCGTAGCCTTGCCAATTCTGGATGGCCATGGTGTTGTGGAGTTCTCATGTTTGGTTTAGCTGGATTGCCGGATGGATTCAAAGCTGAGTGAGGTGGATCTCCAAATGATTATAGAACTGGTTCATGTGTTGCCTCGATTTAGGTCTTAGTATTCGGGTTTGGATTGCGGTAAATCCTGAGCGGTGGTTTGCTCTCCATTCAGGCCTGGGAAACTTGGGTTTAGGATATATGGTAAATACTGGATAGTATGTCTCGATTTAGGGCCTAGTGACCCATGATTTGGATTGTGGGTTGCGGTAAAGCATGAGAGACTAGGAGACAGGAAAATTCCTCGCAATTTAGGCAGAGAGAATCCGATGATATACATACTTGTGTTTGCCTAGTGATCGAGTGTAGATCATGGTAAATCTTGATTTCTATTTGATGAGGCTAAGGTGGTTTAGCCTCGGGATGCCCTGGTGTTAGGAATCTGTAATTTTAGTAGATTGGTAAGACTAAAACTGCAGAAGCAACATTATTTCAACCAACTTTGGGATTCTAGGATCTAGCCCTCCTGAATCCAGAGAGGGATCTCTCTATGAATGGGTTTAAATATGTGATCTTTAAAATCTGAAATAGTGATATTAGGCTAGTTATGAAGAGCTTGGGTTTTGGTTTGTTTGTTTTGGTTGAGACGGGGTTTCAGTGATGAAGGTGAAGGCGAGTTTCAAAATGAAAGGGTGGAGGTGTACGCGAGGGTGAAGGAATGATTTGAGTGATAGAAAAGGCAAAGACAACTTTAACCCATTGGGCTATGGAGTCATAGGAGGATTTTGATTGGACAACAAGGTTTGCAGGGATCCATGGGGCAAGTCACTTATGTCAAAAGATCTCTTAAAGGTGATTTTAAGGAATGAAACGGATAGAAATGAAGAACAAACAAATGGAGATATAGTGAAACAGCCTGAGATCAAGTAAGTTCTTTTAAACTATATTGCTTCAGAATGTACTTAAAGAAAAACATGAGAGTATTCTGATATCAGTTAATACCTTTAAAATAGCCTGCTTCAAAGTAATTTTAGTTAGAAAACATTAAAAGACAGTTTGAAAAAGCTTAATATCAGGTAAGTTCCTTTAAACTACCCTGCTTTCAGCATATTCAATAAGAAAAACATAAAACTATTATGAGATCACGTTAGTGCCTTTAAACCAGCCTGCATTGAAATACTTTCAATTAGAAAACATTAGAAAAAATAGTTGAAAAGCTTAAGATAAGGTAAGTGCCTTTAAACTACCCTGCTTTCAGCATATTCAATAAGAAAACCACAGATAACAGTGACAAAGAGCAATTTAGATCAGGCAAGTGCCTTTAAACCAACCTGCATTAATGTACTCTTCAAAGAGAACTTTCAAATGAAGAAAACATAGAAAATAAAGCTTTCAGTAAGAGTAGGGTACTGTTGAGAGTAAATCCTAGCTCTATGTTTTCTGCTCTTTATCAGAGAAAATGAACAAAATGAAAACATTAAGAAAAATAACAATTGACAGTGAGGAACACATCACCATTGACACAAATCAGGATCCCATAAATCAGTAGCTTGTATTTGATGTTCGAACCAGTTACAATCAGCAAGCCCGGTGGGTCTTTACAACTTCAAACTTCTCATATCAGCTTATGTATCTTTAAGTTGCAAACAGGGCATCAGTAGCTTCAGAATAACTATTACATGCATTCAAATGTCCAGAGACCAACATTTTTTCTTCTTCTACGGAATTATTTATAGAAGAATGAAGAGGTGGGAGGATTTCCTAGGGGTCAAGTATTATTAATTATGTAATCAATGCAATTCCTGGCCTTTGGGAACCATGCAAGGCATAAGGTGGGAATGTAATCGTTTATAACTCTGTTTGTGTCTTTCGAGGCCTAATGATTGAAAAGATCTGCTTTTGGACTGTTCTTTAACCTTTAAAATAGTTTTGCCGACAATTTGAAGATAAGACCCTTGATTAGTATTATTTGTTTGGCAGCCTTTGATTTTCTGTGAGGCTGTAGGTGCCTGATCAATAAATTCAACTTCTGATTGAATATTTTGAGGCACAGGTGGCGTCTTGATAACTAAAGGGATCAATTTGCCTCATTTTGTGGCAGTGGAGGCATTCCTATTGACAAGACCCTTTAGATCTTCTTTAACTTGTATTTTGAATCGGGGATTAGGCTTTTGATAAACATTTTTAGACGTAATCCCTACGAATATGTCCTTCAATCCTCTGTCCGGGTAAATTATGGTCTTCTGCACTGATACCCTTTGACTGTGCCCATTTTATGGTGTTTTTGTTGGTGTGCAGGGCTGCGCAGGGTTCATAAGGCATCAATGGTTCATGAATCATTGATAAACATGAATTTTAAACCTCACAAGTGATTTCCTGTGGTAAATCGAAGGTGGGAGGATCGTCACCCTCAACCTTCGTAATTTCTTCAGACATAGCAAAGAAATCGTTGAAACCCTGCAAAATACGAAAAATGTTATAAAATCCTGCATAAAATAGGTTGACTGCTTCAAAGGACGAGTGGAGGAAGCGTGGCCATTGGATGGCATCATCCAACGGTCGGGATCAATCGGGAGAGATCGTGGAATGGGCGAAAGAAGATTGAATCTGAGTCGTCGATCGCGCAGAGATCGACGGTCGGGAGCGGAGGTTGAAAGTCAAACGGAGGAATCGGGCGATGGAATATGGACCGTCGATCTACAGATCAGATTGACGACAGAGATTGATTTTCCACCGCGCCATAGCCTGTTTATCGCGTGGGCACCTTCGTTAATTGTCGAGCATCTTCGGCGAGCGATCACCGTTGGACGGCCCGCCCCAAATCGGACGGTGGACAGCGATATCGTTGGGCATCCCGGTCCGAGCATTAATGCGCGATGGACGGCGGTTTTGCAAATAGTACATGGGACGCGTGGCGGCAAGTGTATGGAATCGCTGGCCATCGGGGGAAAACAACCTTTTGCCCGAAGGCGGTGCGATGGATACCGCCAGTTTTGGGAAACCGGCTTTCGGGCGGATGGGACCACAGAAAGACGCACTCTGCACCGTCCGATCTGCAGATCAGATCGACGGTGCGGAATGGTTCAAAAAATGAAACTAGCGGAATAAATTAAAAACCCAAGTTTTTTGAAAATATATCAGGTTTTAATGTTTTTTTTTAGGGCGGGATAAATATAAATACGATTATGCGCCCGGCTAACTCAGCGCTTGGTTCTGGCGCTAGGGCGCATGAATGAAAAGGGGTTAGAGACTTAGCCCGAGCGGGCTTAAGTCCAATACATAGAAAATATGCATTTTAATGGTTTTTTAAGGATTTTGAAAGGAAATGAAGGTTTCGATAAGGCTAAGAAGGGGTCTTAGAACCTTATCAAGGGTTTTTATGACGTGGAAGGGGGAGAAACATGCAAAGGAGGGATTTTCATGGGAAATGAAGGGATAGAAAATGAGGTTAGATTTGGAAGAGGGGAAGGGGAAAAGGGTCCTTGCAGCAGTAATCTGGCTTGGAAATCAACAGGATTTATGAGTGTAAGATGGGAATATCAGTGAAGTTTTGGACAGAGAAAAGGCAGGAGGCCTTCAAGAGTCTTCAAGAGCCAACAGATTTTAGTAATGAAATTTGTTCCTTGAAGGCTCAAACACTCTTAGCCACCTTTTGGTATAAATATTTATAGGTGGCTAACAGTGGCTCCACTTGGGGATGGTGCCTTCTTGAAGGCATCGAGAATTCAGACCTGCATTCTCTGGAAGGCTGACCTGTGCTTGATCCTTTGATGTTCTCTGGGAGGCTGATAAGTCGCCTAATCCATTGGGTTGCCTTTCTTTCCGTGGATAATCTTCTGAAAACATATTAGCAACCATAAAAACAATGGATTTTCATCAATACAACTTTCTACCTACCCAATCGTACTGATCTAGCATTTTTTCTTCATTAGAGTGCACTTGGATTGGAAAACTCTTTTCACAACATTTTATTCTTTTGAAAGCAGGAAACTAATCTAATTCTACTCCTTATTTCTCCCTGAACTCAGATTAAATAGTTGAGTTCATATGCTTCTCTACCTATTCTACTATATGTTGGGATTAAACTATCCAACAGATCTTTATTCTCTAATTTCTACAACATAAATTGAAAAGCACTCGAGTCAGGATTGAACAGTCTAACTTGATGTTGGTCTATGGCATAAAATACAAGCTGCACATAGACATTTATTTCACAAAAATTAAATAAAAAATGGAAGGCTTAAGATCTGAAAATTTGGAAACATTTCCTTCCTCTTTTCACAGCTCTGTTTTGACTCTTATTGAGTTGTCTTTCCTTTTCTTCTGGTTCAGATTTTGAGCTAATTAGAACCATATTTTTACATCTCTTTGACTCAGAAAAATAGAATAGATTTGAGTCATTTCTCTTTGCAACCTTAGGTTCAGATTTTGATCATGTTTGAACCTTTAATTTCTATCCTAATCTACCTACTGATAAGCCAAGATTAAACAGTTTGGCAAATCAAATTCACTATTCTATCAGCAGTAAATTTAAAACTAATTAGTCAAGGTTAAACAATTTGACTAACTAGAAGTGTGTTATTTAGGAGTGGTATGTAAGCTTGCACACTTTCAGAATTTCTTTCTCTTTTTTGGTATGGGGCTGTACCTTTCTTGTTTTCACAATCTGCACTCTTTTCTTTTCTTTTTATTGTTTTTGTACTTTTTCTTTCATGAGACTGAACAAAGCAAATGGTATTTACAATGGAAATGAAAGCTTTAAAATGGAACTCAACAGTAGTAATGCTTAAGGGCCCTGCCATTGACAGGACCCCCAAACAGATCTGTGCCATCTAACTCTTGTAGAAAAAAGGCATTTGGACCAATGGTGGACTGAATGATGTAAGGACCTTGCCACAAACTATCAAATTTTCCATGTTTACCCTTATCCTCTCTTTTGGAATCTCATTTGAGTACCTTATCTCCAATGTTGAAAACACAAGCCTTTGTTCTCTGGTCAAACAACTTCTTTATGTTTTCTTGCACCTTCTGAGCCCTATTGTAAACCTCTTCCCTTGTCTATTGGAGATGTATTGTCTGACTGATCCTCCTAATCATGTTGTCCTCTTCTGACTGTATTTCTTGGATTAATTTTATTACTGGTACACCTAAGCTGGTGGGAAACACTGCATCTGCTCCATAAACAAGCCAGTAAGGGGACATTCCAATGGACTTTTTGTGGTTAATCTGTTTGCCCACAGAGCATGCATCAACTTGTTATGCCATGATTTTTTGTTCTCTTCAAGCAGCTTCTTGATGATGGTCACCAAACTTTTATTTGATGATTCTGCTAGCCCATTACCTTGAGGGTAGTAAGCAGTAGAATGACCGAGTGTAATCTGATACTTGTGACAAAAATCAATCATCTTTTTGGAACAAAAAGCAGCAGCATTATCAGTAATAATCTTCCTAGGGCATCCGAATCTAGACAAGATATGGTCTTCAAGGAATTTTATAATGACAGAATCTGTGGCATTCCTAGAAGGGATGGCTTCAATCCATTTTGTGAAGTAGTCAGTGGCTGTGAGAATCCATTTGTGTTGGGCAGACGAAGCAGGCTGGATTTCCCCTATGAAATCTAGGCCCCACTATTGAAAAGGAGCTTCAACAGTGATAGGTTGTAATGGTAAAGGAAGAAGTTTTCTTTTGCCTTCAAAAATTTTGCAATTGTGACAGGCAACTATCATTTCATGGACATCCTGGAAGAGGGTGGGCCAGTAATAGCTAGCTCTAAGGATTTTATTGGCTGTGGTTTTCCAGTAAAGATGACCTCCACACTCTCCTTCATGGAATTCATGTTTGATCCTCTCTGCATCAACTTCAGGCAAACATTTAAGCAATAAACCTTTAGCATTTTTCCACTATAAACATTCATTTAAAATGCAATAGTTCCTAGCTTTCAACTTTAAAAACCTTGCCTTTTTTTTTTATAAATCAGGAGGAGCATTAAGATTTGCAAGCACATACAAGATATCAGTGTACCACGATGAGTTTTGAAACTTCTTTTCGACAGTGGGAGCAGGTAATTCTTCCTGTTCATCCAAGGCATCTACCATGTTAATGTCAAGGGCTTGTAGATTAGATTTAGTCATTAGTTGAGCTAAGCCTTGACCTTTAATAAGTTTGGTTGGTCTAATTTCCAAATCATACTCTAATATAGCAACAATCCATTTACCTCTCTTTCCATCTGGGTCTTGTGACAATATGTCTTTTACCACTATATTAGGTACATAGGCAATGATGTGGGAATGTAGAATATACACCCTGAAGTCCTTTAAGGCCTTTACCAAAGCATAGGCCTGTTTTTCCATTATGTTATATTTCAAGGGTGCGTCCCTTAAAGCCTTGCTGAAAAAAGCGATGGGCTGTTCCTGCCCCTCCAGGTTTTTCTGCAACAAGACTGCAGCCACAATATGCTCTGAGGCAAAGGAGAAAATAAGGAACTCTTTTGAAAAGTCTGGGTTGATTAGGACTGGTGCCCGGGTGAGTGCATGTTTTACCAATTCGAAGGATTTTTTGGTTTCTATAGTCCACTTCACTCCTACTTCTTTCTTGAGCATATTAGTCATGTTTCTAAGGAGCTCTGCTAAGTTGGGAATAAACCTCCTCAAGAAGTTAATCTTTCCAATAAAGTACTGCAATTCTTTTATGTTCCTTGGTTGGCTAATCTGTAGTATTCCCTCAACTCTATTTGGATCTATTTTAATCCCTTCTTCTGATATGATATGGCCAAGGAGTTTACCTTCCTGAAGGCCAAACACTGTCTTTTTGGGATTTAAATATAACCCAAACCTTCTACACTTTTCAAGGACCTTTCTTAAATGTTTTAGATGCTCTTCATCGGATTTGGAATAAACTGTTATGTCATCAAGGTAAATTACAATGAAGTGCCCTATCTCCTCTGAAAATGCAATGTCCATGGCCCTCTGGAAAGTGGCCCCTGCATTCATTAATCCAAAAGGCATTTTCACATACATGAAAGTGCCCCAAGGAGTGGTGAAAGTTGTCTTGAGTTGGTCTTCTGGGAGTACTAAAACCTGGTTATACCCTAAAAAACCATCTAAGAGAGAAATCCTCTTTGAACCAACTACCCTTTGTAGAATGTGTTCCATTTTGGGTAAAGGGTAATTGTCTTTTAGGGAGGCTATGTTAAGGTTTCTGAAATCAATGCACAATTTGATTTCTCATGTCTTTTTCCTCGCGGCTACAAGGTTAGAAACCCAATCTGAAAACCTCACAGGCACAATGATTCCTGCCTCATACATTTTCTTGATTTCCTTTTCTACTAGAGGCAGTTGTATTGGATTAATTCTACGCAGTTTTTGCTTAAAGGGTTTTTGGTTTTCTTTCAAAGGGATCTTGTGCTGGATGATTTCTGTATCGTAGGCTTTCAAGTCTTCATAGCTCCAGGCAAACACATCGACAAACTCTTTAAACAGGTCAATGCATTTCCTTTTCATGTCTGGTGGCAAGGACTTAGCCAATTTAATCATTTTGGCTGATCCTCGGTGCCTATGTTGCATTCTTCGACCTCAGACTCTGTGTATTCTACAGTGGGCTTCTTTGCTACATCGTTAAAATCAAAGAGGTCTTCTAACGGTGCTAGCCCCCTAGGTATGTTCTTGTCCTTTGACGACAATACCTCAATATCTTCGTTTTCTGTGTCCTGGTATCCTTCAGTATGAGTGTCAAGTTTTTTATTTAACATGTTGATTTCTACGGGACCAGATGGTTTTTCTTTTTCGGGGGACTTTTTGTTTAGGTGATTTTCATCGGATTTAGAATCCGAATCAGATGACTCAAATTCGTTCCTGCCCAGCAGAAAATCCTCTATCTGTTTGTCACCCTCAAAGACCTGCCAATATTTTTCATTATTTGGCACCGCTGGTCTAAACTTAATTTGAGTTGTACAGTCTTTGGTTACAAATGGCGTTAAGCATGTTCTAGCCGCAAAAGCTAAATTGTGTGCGGCAATATTTCTTTTTCTTGGAACAAAAATTAATTTAGACTCCTCAAAAGTTTTTAAAAGGTCCATGACATCGTTTCAGTAGGCTCTGAGTCTGGGATGATTTGCGTTATACTCCCCATTGACTTGCTTAATGACTAGTTCTGAATCCCCATACACATTAATTCTTATGGCTCCTAACTTTTTTAATAGATGTAAGCCTAAGAGAAGGGATTCATATTCTGCTACGTTATTGGAACACTGAAAGTTTAATTTGCAGGAAATGCTTTCTGTGTGGTTGTTTTCAGTGTTGATAATCCAGACACCTGCACCAGCATTGCTCTTAGTGCATGACCCATCAAAATACATACTCCACAGAGGAATATTTTCGGTTTCGTCTTGGTTATTGTCCCCTTCAACCAACGTGCTCAAGGGTTTTTGTGAAATCTTGGCACTTAGTTGTATCTGTTTCACCTTCTCAGGTTTGTCATGGAGCTGAGCGTGAGGGGCAGTCTGTTGTTTGTTATCTTGGCTTTGTTCACTCTGGTCCGTTGTTTCAACGCGTTGTTCCAAAAATTCTCTCTCGTTTTCTTCCATCTCTAGAACTGCATTTATTTCTAGATTTGGGGTCTCTAACTGTTTATCTGAGTCACTGTGTTCTGGCTCTGACTGTTTTGTGGTTTCATTATTGCAAAAGATAAACGAATCCAGGTCAGTATGGACAGAATAAATGGGAGAATTTTCAGGCTTTTCTGGGCTACTGACCATGAATTTCATGTGTGACTCTCTGTACAGTCTTCTGAGCTGGCTAAAAACATGAATAGTGGCATATGTCCCGTCCATCTGTATGGTACCTTGCAGCTTGGCACCCCATGATCTTGACAATAACATGCCATACTTAAGAGGCACATCAGCCACCACAACATCCATCACCATGCACTTGGCTGGGATTTGGGTCAAACTCACACAAAGGTCTTTGATCAGGCCAAGGCACTTTACTCTGTTAGAATCAAAAGAATATAAGTCCTTGTAAGGTCTGGTTATTTCTAATCCTAGCCTTTCCATTATCACCTTTGGCATAAGGTTGTGCGAGGCTCCAGAGTCATGCATAGAATTATGCAGGATCTTGTCATGAACATTAAAACTCACATAAAAGGGAGGTACAGGTCCCTCTTGATATATACCTTCAATCTTAGGACCAAAAATGAGCTCTGGCTAGTCATCATTAAGATTGACTGAGTCATTATTATCCTCAATATTTAAAGCCTTCAAAATTTGGGTCCTATATACATTCTGGGTAGCTAACTCAGTCAGGGGAACAGAGATTCTGATCTTTGAAATTTCCTGCTCTAGGCTGAAAAGAATCTAGTTCTTTGATGAACTTGTCTCAGCCTTACTAGCTCCCAGTTTATCAGCAACATCAGCTTGTTGATTTGTTCTACTCGTTTTTGAAAAAATGGTCTTAACAGGAGTACTAGCTGAAGTGGTAGTACTACTAATGTCTGCACTCTGTTTTTCATTATTTTGAGTGCCTTTCTCTCTATCTCTATCAGAATTCACAGCTATTGTTTTATCCTTTTGTTTGACAATTTTAGGCTTGGTTGTAGTGTTGTTTTGTGAAGATTTGTTAGAGGTTTTGGTGTTGGGAGTTTGTTGACTGGTTTTGCTTCTAAGGTCATATTCTTTTTGAGGCTCTATGATGACATTTTCCATGTCCTGAAAATAACTTGCATTATCATCTTTGTTGTCATCATAAGGGGTATGAAAACCTTGTTCCTTATCAAAATGAATCTCAAAGTCATCATTATCTACTCCCAACATGTTGATATCATCTTCCTCTGTTGTCTCCTCTGTTTCCTCAACCTCACTTATATAGTTTTGATGAAAGGGAGGAGCGATTTGTTGATCATCTTCCCTAGGTCTGTTTGGAGGTTGGTTCCTTCTAAAATTTTGATTCTGGTTCTTGTTTTGAGGGGCAGTTTGGTTTTGACTTACTTGTGCTCTCTCAAGGATGCTCATTTTCTTCATCATCTCCTCCATCATTCTTTACATCTTTGAGTTGGAAGTAGAAGGGACATTTTCCTCTCTGAAGGATACTCTCTTCTCAGTTTTCATTCTTGCTCTCTTCTCCATTAGGTTGACTTCCACAGAAAGAACACCCTTTTGCATATCTTCAAGAGTTGCAAAATCTCTCTCCCTTAGCTGATAGGCCATCTCAGGATCAAACCCTTCAAGAAACTTGTTTAAAGTTGAGCCTTGTGGAGGTTTTAGTTATGGGGAAAGTGCATTATACACACTATTGAATCTAGTGCAATAAGCTTGCACACTTTCCCCAGTGTCTCTATGGAGATTTTTATAGTCAGAAAGGACTTGGAGAGGGTTTTTCTTTACTTCCCATTTGTTTAATAATGTTTGATGGAAGGCTTGTAGATCACGGATACTATGGGGGGTTAAACCTTTGAACCATTTCCTCACTTCTCCCCCTAAGCTCTGAGCAAATAACCTAAGTTTGACCGAATCATCATCAATTTCATTTCTGTCAAAGTAGTCATTCATCTTATCCACATGTTGTGATGCAGTTGTTGCATTGTTAGCATCATATAATGGAATTTTGGACTGATAGTCCTGTGGAAGATTGACTAGTGGTACAGGAAGGACTAGGGGAGCATACCATGCGGCCATGGCAGGAGGTGGAGGTGGATTTACAAGAGGGACAGTGGGTTGAAGTGGGGTGGTTTGAACAATGGATGTAGGGTGAGCAGAAGTGGATGGACCAGGAATAGACTGCTGAGTTGATCTTGGATGAGGGGCACCTAAGTTGTGAAGAAAATGCAAATCAGGAGGTGTTGTTTCTCTACTACCAAGAGGTTCACTTGTTTGTGGGGATGATAGTGAAGACTCAGAATCTAACTGATCTAAATCACCAAGAGCCCTAGTTCTAAATGGATTTACTAAGTCAACTTGAGATTGTTGTAGAGCTGAAAGATTTTCAGGGACAGAATTGGCTCTCAAGGGTGATCTGAAAACGGTGGACAAATTTATCTTAGGGGACTTCCTAAGGATACTTTTTGGGTTATCAACTATCTCAGGTGGATCAGGGTCAGGATAGGCTCTAGTGTGAATCTTTCTAGAAGCCACTATGCTGTGTTTTTCAGACCCAAAAATAAACAAGATAAGCTCAACCAGGTATGACAATCTTTAAGAGGTTAACTAGTCTGTTTTGGAAAAATTTCAGTCCTGCAGCCTTGTGACTGAGTTTGAAAGGTGTTACAATGATAAGCGTTCTTCCCAGTGGAGTCTTAAGGTCTGTTCAGGATTGTGGAGTTACCAAGTGGAATTTTTTAGCTCTTTTCAGAGGTAAAAGGTCTTATGGTCCACCACCATGTTTATTGAATACCAATCTGAAAAATTTCAGGTTTTCTGAGCTATTTTTCAGTTGTGTGGTTTTTTAAGAATATCCTAACTCTGTTTCAAAACTTAGCTACGGTTATGAGACAAAGACAGTTTACTCTTATGGCTAAGCCAGCTGATTTTCAAGGTTGGATAAAGTCTTAGGAGAATCCTAGGGTTTACCTAGTTTGTCACTGATTCAAATAAGTTTTATCATGATTACCATTCTTTGGCAGTGCTTGAAAAGGCTGCTTTTTACTCACGAGTTTTATGAAGTTTTTAAGGGAAGTAGTCCCCAGTGGAGTCGCCAAAAATGTTAGGAATCTGTAATTTTAGCATATTGGTAAGACTAAAACTGCAGAAGCAACATTATTTCAACCAACTTTGGGATTCTAGGATCTAGCCCTCCTGAATCCAGAGAGGGATCTCTCTCTGAATGGGTTTAAAGATGTGATCTTTAAAATCTGAAATAGTGATATTAGGCTAGTTATGAAGAGCTTGGGTTTTGGTTTTGTTTGTTTTGGTTGGGCAAGGACATGATGAAGGTGAAGGCAGTTTCAAAATGAAGGGTGGAGGTGTCTGCAGGTGAAGGAATGATTTGGCTGATAGAAAAGGCAAAGACAGCTTTAACCCATTGGGCTATGGAGTCATAGGAGGATTTTGATTGGACATCAAGGTTCAAGCAGGATCCATGGGGCAAGTCACTTATGTCAAAGGATCTCTTAAGGTGATTTTATGGAATGAAACAGATAGGAAATGAAGAACAAACAAATGGAGATATAGTGAAACAGCCTGAGATCAAGTAAGTTCTTTTAAACTATATTGCTTCAGCATGTACTTAAATAAAAACATGAGAGTATTCTGAGATCAGGTTAATACCTTTAAACTAGCCTGCTTTGAAGTACTTTCAGTTAGAAAACATTAAAAGACAATTTGAAAAAGCTTAAGATCAGGTAAGTGCCTTTAAACTACCCTGCTTTCAACATATTCAATAAGAAAAACATAAAAGTATTATGAGATCAGGTTAGTGCCTTTAAACCAGCCTGCATTGAAATAATTTTAATTAGAAAACATTAGAAAAAACAGTTGAAAAGCTTAAGATCAGGTAAGTGCCTTTAAACTACCCTGCTTTCGGCATATTCACTAAGAAAACCACAGATAACAATGACAAAGAGCAATTTAGATCAGGCAAGTGCCTTTAAACCAACCTGCATTAATGTACTCTTCAAAGAGAACTTTCAAATGAAGAAAACATAGACAATAAAGCTTTCAGTAAGAGTAGGGTACCGTTGAGAGTAAATCCTAGCTCTATGTTTGCTGCTCTTTATCAGAGAAAATGAACAGAATGAAAACATTAAGCAAAATAACAATTGACAGTGAGGAACACATCACCATTGACACAAATCAGGATCCCATAAATCAGTAGCTTGTATTTGATGTTCGAACCAGTTACAATCAGCAAGCTCGGTGGGTCTTTACAACTTCAAACTTCTCATATCAGCTTATGTATCTTTAAGTTGCAAACAGGGCATCAGTAGCTTCAGAATAACTATTACATGCATTCAAATGTCCAGAGACCAACATTTGCTCATCTTCTACAGAAGTATTTGTAGAAGAATGAAGAGGTGGGAGGATTTCCCAGGGGTCAAGTATTATTAATTATGTAATCAATGCAATTCCTGGCCTTTGGGAACCAGGCAAGGCATAAGGTGGGAATGTAATCATTTATAACTCTGTCTGTGTCTTTCGAGGCCTAATGATTGAAAAGATCTACTTCTGGATTTTTCTTTAACCTTTAAAATAGTTTTGCCGACAATTTGGAGATAAGACCCTTGATTAGTATTATTTGTTCGGCAGCCTTTGATTTTCTGTGAGGCTGTAAGTGCCTGATCAATAAATTCAGCTTCTGATTGAATATTTTGAGGCACAGGTGGCGTCGTGATAACTAAAGGGATCAATTTGCCTCATTTTGTGGCGGTCGAGGCGTTCCTATTGACAATACCCTTTAGATCTTCTTTAACTTGTATTTTGAATCGGGGATTAGGCTTTTGATAAACATTTTTAGACGTAATCCCTACGAATCTGTCCTTCAATACTCTGTCCGGGTAAATTTTGGTCTTCTGCACTGATACCCTTTGATTGTGCCCCTTTTATAGTGTTTTTGTTGGTGTGCAGGGTTGCGCAGGGTTCATAAGGCGTCAATGGTTCATGAATCATTGATAAACGTGAATTTTAAACCCCGCAAGTGATTTCCTATGGTAAATCGAAGGCGGGAGGATTGTCACCCTCAACCTTCGTAATTTCTTCAGAAGTAGCAAAGAAATCGTTGAAACCCTGCAAAATACGAAAAATGTTATAAAATCCTGCATAAAATAGGTTGACTGCTTCAAAGGACGAGTGGAGGAAGCGTGGTCGTTGGATGGCATCATCCAACGGTTGGGATCAATCGGGAGATATCGTGGAATGGGCGAAAGAAGATTGAATCTGAGCCGTCGATCGTGCAGAGATCGACGGTCGGGAGCTGAGGTTGAAAGTCAAATGGAGGAATCGGGCGATGGAATATGGACCGTCGATCTGCAGATCGGATCGACGGCGGAGATTGATTTTATGCCGCGCCATAGCCCGTTTATCACGTGGGCACCTTCGTTAATTGTCGGACATCTTCGGCGAGCGATCACCGTTGGATGGCCCGCCCCAGATCTGACGGTGGACAGTGATATCGCTGGGCATCCCGGTCTGAATGTTAATGCGCGATGGACGGCGGATGGACGACGGTTTTGCAAATAGTACACGGGACGCGTGGCGGAAAGTGTATGGAATCGCTGGCCATCGGGGGAAAACAACCTTTTGCCCGAAGGCTGTGCGATGGATACCGCCGGTTTTGGGAAACCGGCTTTCGGGTGGAGGGGACCACGGAAAGACGCACTCCGCACCGTTCGATCTACAGATCAGATCGACGATCCAGAATGGTTCAAAAAAATGAAACTAGCGGAATAAATGAAAAATAAATTAAAAACCCAAGTTTTTCGAAAATATATAAGGTTTTAATGTTTTTTTTTTGGGTGGGATAAATATAAATACGATTAGGCGCCCGACTGACTCAGCGCTTGGTTCTGGCGCTAGGGCGCATGGATGAAAAGGGGTTAGAGACTTAGCCCGAGGGGGCTTAAGTCCAATTGTTACACAGTAATTTGTCACCGTCCCTACCATTCCCTGTCCTGCACATTGGAGGACCCATTATGTGACCTGTGAGCAATGTCATGCCTTGAAACCATCATCATTGCATTCCTCTAAACATGAGCTTCAATTGCCCTAAAGACATCTCCTTGCAAAAAATCATGAAAACATCTCCTTTTGCATTGGCGCGGGCAGACAGTTCATCACTCGCGCCAATGGGGAAAATCCTACAAAGAGGCCGCGCTAACTGGCGCTCTGTCCCAGAGCAGCAGTCGCGCCAGCCAATTTAAGGAGTGTTTTTTAAATAAAGATTGCGGAAGTTGTGTTTCAACCAACTCAGAAACCATTGCCTATCTTGAGTTGGGAGGTTTGGCTACGGGAGTTCTATGGAAGGGAAGTGGTTTGCCACCTTTCATGGAACCTTCCTTCATGATAGGGCCAATCCCACAATAATAGGGATCCCAACTCCCTCCTTCCCCATCTATAAAAGTTTGCCTCTTGTCATTGCAAGCTAGTCTTGAAGTGCCTAAGCTTTGAATCTCCAAATTCCCAAGAGCCTTTGTGCTGTAAGAGCCCTCTTTCTTCCCTTAAGGCCGACTCGAATAAGGAGACTATCGTCGAGAGACTCAACAGAGGTTTGCCCTTTCCTTGGCGAGCTTTGCGAGACGTGAATGACTGGGGACCCTTCCGAAGGAGATCACGGCGTCAGAACATTGGTTGTACTCTCTTTCGATTGTTATTTAATGAATGATTATGGTTATGGTTCCACTCTGTTTTCACTTATGTTAATATGAGTTATATCCTTTCTGACTGATATATAGTTGCGTATTCTGGATTTTATGCTTGTATTCGTGTTGTTTCTTGCATGTGCAAGTGTCCATCCGCGGAGATCGTGGGAGGATCGTGATCTACCGAGGCTGAGGAACGGGGACGCTCTCTGCTACGGATCATAGCATTGGATTCCAGGTAGGCCTACATCTTTGGTCTTTTATTCATAACTAGGAACTTGCGCTGTAACATTTGATGATTGTTGCTAGACCCCTGCTGGGCTAGTAGGGATCGCCTCTGTCCGTAGAGGGGATTTACCTCCTCAACAATTTGGCGACTCCACTGGGGAGCGTCTAGATTTCACTGTCTCATTTGGATTGTCTCGTTTTGATTGTTTTATGATTTTCCTTGCTTGGTTAGCCTTCTGGGCTGGGTTCTTTTGCTGTTTTTTGCTTCTTGGTTTGCTTAGTTTACATTGATCTGCTTCTGGAGTAGTTATTTTTTGTTTTTGGCTGAGAAACTCGACTGGCGCGCTTTTTAGCCCGATAGTCGCGCCAATTGGCGCATGTTGCTTTTGTATTGCCCACGCCAATTGCTTGCTGGCGCCAGTTGCAGCCTTACAGTCGCGCCACTCCTGTAGGGTATTTGAGTTTGCTCAGTTTTGAGCTCTCTAGGTCTGGTCAGTGTTTTTCTTCTTGATTTTTCGACTACCTGAGTGTGTTGGAGTCCTGTTTGACTGGGAATTTGCCTTCATCCTTTGGTTGTTTGCTTTTATCTATCGATTTCACGTTTTAAGCCCTAGGGCATCTAGTGGCTTTGTGTATCGAGCCCTCCTTGGGAGTTTTGGTGTTTCGTTTATCCAGTCAACTCTTTGATTGCTCCTCCGCATTCTTCTAGTAGTTGTTCACTGTGTTGTTGCGATTTTTGGGTGATTGCTCGCTTCTTCATTCAAATTTCGTTTGGTTTTTCTTTGGGCCTAGATCACACGGTCCATTGGAGCCTTTGAGTCTTTTTCTTGGTTTTGAGAGACTTTGGTCGATTTGGGATCTGATTGTTGGCGTCATTGAGTGAAATTTGTTCGTTTTGCTCTCTCAATATCGTTTCTCAAGTTGTTCCATTTTTTTCGGTTTGTTTAGTGATTCTAGCTATCAAACATTGAAAATTACAAAAAAAAAAATCTCTTTTGCTTTTGGTTGATTAGTGCAAATTGAAAATTTTCGATTTTACTAGTAATTAGTGATTGGAATGAAAAGTTTTCAATTTCATTAGTTGCATTAGAGATATCATTGTTTGTCTTCCGATCATTTTGTTTGTGTAAAAGCTCTCAACTCTTCTGTAGCTAGTTTTCATCGAACGAAATGATGTACTGTGGCATGTAGCTTTGCATTTAGGAGTTTTTGAAACAACACATTCGTTAGGGCCTGAAAACTGAAACGTAATTGAAGATCAACTTTAAAATCTACTCAATTTACACTAAGGCAGCATTGAAATCTAACGAAACATATTTAGAGGTCTAGGCTAGAGACGTGTTCCGGCGTCTTAAAACCTAGCAGTTGTCGTTCGCCTCTTGGCTTTAGACAGCGCTAGTACAGACTTGTGCTCCCCGTACCGTCGTGTATACAAAGGGAGACCCCACTAGGTTTCAATCCTTTATCCATAGGAAGCGGAGTCTGCCGCCCTATACCCGTGATACACCGAACACAGCATTCGGGGAGATTGCCTGCACGTACGGAAAGTCCTTGGTTGATTTCTTTTTCATTATTGAAACCAAGGTGTATATTGCAGTTCATGGTTATTTGGTACACCCTTTTTGCCTAGTATTCCTAAGCAGTCATTTGGTCTTTTATGACTCCCTAAATTTGAAAAGACCGTCAAGCGCTTGTCCTTTCATGCTTGTGGCAAATCTGAAAGAGATAGAGTCATATTTTATCGTTTCTCGACTCTTAAAACATGAAACGGTGAAGTTTCTTATTTTTCAATGTGGTAAAAATTAATCACCCATGATTACACGCCCTCTTAGATATTGCTTTTTGACCGTTTGATCGTGTGTCTTGACTCTTTTTCAGCCCGTGTGCGGTTTTTGAGCTTTGATGGCAAATTTTTCAGAGTTTACCAACCAAGGAATCCCCTCAGAAGGGAATCCTGGTCATTTTCCTCCTTTTGGGAATGTTGGTGCTCCTTACATGGCGACGTTGTCCCTTCCTAGGTTAACTGTTGGGTTGCATGTTTGGTGTTTTCAACCTCTGTGGTCCCAAATATCTCCGCTACTGTTCAATCAGTTCCTCCACCTGAACAACATCACATTGATTCCAAGGTGGACCTCTCCCCTTCTTCGCCTGTTTCTGCGTCCTCATCTTCTACTTCGCCTGGTGAAAGCCTGGATTCGAGTAACCAGGTGGTTAAGAAGAAGAAGAAGAAGACAAAGAAGAAGAAGTCTGATAAGCGAGAGGCTAAAAGTGCAGCCACTGTTTCTGAAATATCTCCTCTTGATAAACCTTCCAACCCTCCACAGAAAGTCAAGTTCCCTTGCATGTTGTGCACGGGAGACCATCTTCTTCGAGACTGCCCTGGCATCCCCAAGGTGCTCGAAGCATGGTCCGACGGCCGTCCGCCGTTGTCTTTGACTTCCGGGAGCCAGGTTGGGGGCACGTCTTCAACTGGTGCTGGTAAGACTCCTAAGAAGCAGGGTAAGATCACCAATCCCTGTAAACTGTGTGAAGGGCACCATGCCATTCACCTTTGTCCTTATATGGACGAAGCCAAACGATTTTTGGACAACCCGACCGGTTCTACACCACGCCTTCCACCTGGTTATAATCGGCTTTCTTGGAGTCCTCCGCCAGCTGATCCTACGATTGGTCAAGAGTCATCTTTGGTCGATCCCACTCCCTCAGAAATTCGGATTCAAGAATCCATCCCTGACCAACCATTGGTCGTGGGATCGGTTGAGCTGGCCCCGTCTACGATGCACCAGGTCTTTTCTGTCGAGAGTGGATCTCACACCCCCCATGTCCTTTTGATTTCCTCAGATTCTTCAGACTTGGAGAAAGACTCTCCTATCCCTGTACTTCAAGAAGCTGCTCCTCCGCCTCCCATGATGGAGGCTCCGGAGGATATCCCTCCCGCCTTCGAGATGGAGGTTATGGAGGATGCTCCTTCTTCCGTAACACCAGGGGAAAACCTTCTCGGTTCGATGGTATCCCCTCCGAGTAGTCTGGTCGCCTCCTTTGATTGGAGTCGATTTGCAGGATTCCGCCTTCCGTCTTACATGCCTTTCAAGATCACAGTACAGGCTCTTGGTCTAGTTGTACCCAGCACCATTATAGACGAAGGTGCCTCTGTTAGTATTATATCCTCAACTACCTGGCAAGCTTTTGGTTCGCCGCCGCTTGCGCCTGTTATGCAGAATCTGTTGACTTTTAACAGAAGGACGAGTCAACCATTGGGGATCCTTCCAAGTTTACCGATTACTTTGGGAGGTAAAACCGTCCATATGGACGTGATGGTCGTTCCAGGCCCCTTGGATTTCAATATGCTCCTGGGGCGCGATTACACCTATGCCATGGGAGCGCTCGTCTCCTCCCTTTTTCGTGTGGCATGTTTTCCGCATGAAGGACAGATCGTGACCATTGATCAGCTTTCGTTCTTTGGTCCTAATGTGGAAACTGGTCCGCCATCACCCCCTCCTGGTTTTTATTCACCCGTTGTATCTGCTCCACCGCAGGTCAACTATGTGTCTACCTACCCTGTAGCTGCACTCAGTGATAACGCCGTCGTGCATAGTGTACTGGGGGCATTAGGTCCTGACTTCCAGGATGTTTCCCTTCCATCGGGAGTGGAACTCTTGGAAGCACCGCCTTCTTGTTCATTTTGATGTAAGTCAGTTAGAGCACGGTTTCTTCCCTGTGTCAAGCTCTTTAAAAAATGAAACCAGGTTCTTGGAGCATAGTTCCTTCACTTGTGTCGAGCTCCTAAAAATATTGAAACAAGTTGTTTGAGGATAGTTCTTTTAAGTGTGTCGACCTCTTGAACTTAATAGCTTTGCTGGTTCCTTGTTCTTGCTTGCAGGACATCTGCCCATTTCAACCAAACGCAGGACTTCTGCCTTGCCTCTGTGTTGGTGGCCTTCTCCTTCTGCCTTCCTTCTCTTTCTTCTACTTGCCATTATATTCTACTTATAGAATAAAGCTTCAGCAGCACTGCATGCAAACTGCCTGCAACGCAACAGCAACACCATGGGGTGGCACTGCTGGGCAGCGCCTGGTGGAGACAGGTGTTGCTGGAGGAGCTGGCAGTGGTGGCTGGGTCAGAAGCAGCAGCAGCATGGTGCAGCATGGGTCGACAGCGCCTTGCAGCAAAGGCATCATGAAGGTCTGCCAGCAGCAGGGTGCCTGCAGTGATGATGATGATGAGGACAGCAGGGTGGTGTCTGGGACACAGAAGCAGCAAGCAAGGGTGGTGTGGGTGGGTTGGCCTGCCTGGCACATCATCCTAGAGCTAATCTGCATGGTGCTCATGATAGCATGTAATTGCACGCACTAAGCGTCTCAGAATTCGGTGGATCCGACTTGGAACTCCCACCGTATGACGCTGGTACGCCATCGGTACGTCCGCCAGCCGAGCATAGTCCGGGATCCCTCGGGCAATGCCCTCGAGATTCTGGATCAACTCCTCTCCTCCTGTGCCCTCTCCCTGAGGATCAGGGGCGAGATGAGTCCTCCGCGAGATTGGAGACATTCCAGCTGGTCTCTCAGGGCCCACATCTGCATACATATATAAAATGTGTTAGGACGAATGTGTATTAACAAAAAAATCATAAAACATAAAAATCAAAAAACATGAGGTCTTACCCAACTCCTCGTCCCAGTCATCCCCTTCTGGCAGTGGGAGATCTGGGTCTCTGGTGAAGTCAGTTCCTGCATATGGCCAGTCCTCCACTACAATCAACTGGCGCCGTAACCACCTAAAAAACTCCGGCCTCCAGGACATCTGTTGGCCGCCTCCAGCTCTGGGCATTAGTGCTGCCCAGCGAGCCATTCTTGGCTCTCGTGGTATCGGATCCGCTACTATGGCCCCTTGGCCCTGGAAGATTGGTAAGCGTTCCAGAATGAACGATACCAGGATGGAACCATAGCCAAACTGTTTCAGTTTAGCTTGTTTGCATTTCGTGAGCTGCCTCTTCATGTTTATTGTTACTGCTGTAGCCCAGTCAAACAGTAAGGGACTCATGCATTCTGAGGCCAGCAGGAGTTGGGCCTTTGTGGCCTCGTGCGATGCCTGCGATCCTGCAGCCCGCGTGATGGTATGTAGGACAACTCTCAATGCCAGGTCGGGGATGGTGTGGATATCCACCTTTTTGCTCCCTGATCCCATTTGTGCTCCTTAGCACACTCGTGCCATCACTTCTTCCATCTTCTCGCTAGATGGTCTACTCCCAGTCAAGACGGGGATCGGACCTCTGCGAGACAATCCGGTGATGAAATACACATCGGAAACCTCCAGCTCCAATACCTGATCTCGCAGCTTGAACACTTGTTCCTGTTCGTCCCAAATACTGATCAGATACTGGAGGAGCTCGGGCTGAGCTCGTAAACAGGGTGTAAGGAAGAACTTCTTTAGCCCACAGTTTCTGAGGGCATTCATGCAAGCCTCACTTTCTATGGCCTGTTCATCCTCTTCTCCATGTTCTCTTTCTTTCCATTCAACCACCATTTTGCTTAACTTCCTGCATTCACATGGTCATAAACCCTTAATTAGATCTCTGGTAGGCTTCAAATTTCATTCAAAATGATTAAAATCTCGAATTTTTAGGCGGAATTTTAGGTTCGGCCGCTGGCGCGGATGTTTTGTGAACAGTCGCGCCACGTGGCGCGAGCCCTTTGCATAGAAAAGCCCATTGGCGCGGGTCCGTGCCCGATACCCGCGCCAATGAGCGCAGCCCTAAAATTTCAAAGAGTGGCCTCAGAGGACTGATACATGAGGGAAAAATATTAAAAAATGGATTGAAACAAAGAGCAGGGAAGCGCCTCTTACCTGTCACAGACGAGAATCTGAATGGTCAACCGGATCTGTCGCAATCGCCGTCATAAGTTTGCACTCCAAAATGGACCACTGCTACTTTTTACCAAGGTAAATAGTAAATGTAATTATGTTTTTACCATTTTCACATATTTATAACTTTTTGACATAAGATGAGTTTTAGAAGTTATGTTTATCAAATATGTTAATATGTTATGTCGAAAATGGGTTTTACGCTTGCTTGGTATGTGCAACAGCAGGTTTTTGCGACTTTAACGATGGAAACGAGTTGTATTTTATACTTTTTTCGGACTCGGTAAATACACAAAAAACTCACTTTGGAGTCATCTTTCAGCTCTTTTCTGACTCTCTAAACATGAAAAGATTGTCGAGGCCCTTTTCGTTTCGATCTCGTTAAAATGGACACGAATCGACATCTACCCAATATACGTTTAACCCTTTTTCGGGCTGGGATAGATTGATTACGAAAAAGGAATACCCTAGCCTATCGCGACTAGGAGGTTTTCTCGGATATTGTTTTCTACCTTTTCGGATCTGAGAAACTATTTACGAAAAGGGATCTGTGGAGTTTACTTTTCTGCTGTCTTTTCAAACTCTCTAAACATGAAAAGACGCCGAGTTCTCCCTTTGTCAGACTCGTTAAACCCTGATGACATCGAATCCAGTCAAAATGACGTTCTCCGAGTTCCTCCTTCCTAGGGCTCGTTAAATGTAGTAGGATGGATTCGCCCGAAGGGCGAACTTATATTACAAGCATATGCTATCCCCTTCAAGCTTGTTATAAAAAATAATTGGGGTACTCGCCAGAAATGGTGGGGGAAAAATGGAACCGTAGTCGTTGTCGTCGGCAGTATGTCGCTCTTGAACATGGCGCTTGTTTGCATTCGTGTCGGGTTGGGGACATCTCATCTCATTTCTTCACTTTGCCTCCATGGGTTTGGATAATCCTTTTTGACCTCTCCTCTGCTCATTGCCTCATCACCATGACCTCTGATCCGTTGATGTCAAATACTGCCAAGTCCACTGTCGTGTCGTTTATATGTTCAAGAGAATTTGGCCTCTGCGAATATCAACCTTCCTCTGATTCTCATATGATCCTGATTCACAACAAAAACATCATGTTCCTCTGTCTCGTGTCGATGATGTGGGAAACATTATGGCCCACCTTCGATCAAGGTCACTTCCTGTCGACTTCAACTCATTATCCGGGAAGTTGATCTAGAGACTCCCTTATGGTACCTTGGAGCCTGCATGCCTCAATGGCAGGTTCGTCACATTCGACGTGAGGTTTTCATCATTGGCCTCCGATCGAGTGATTCTGCGGGTGTTCAACGCCAACTCATTGATTCACACGCCGTAGATTGTACCTGTAGTACCTTGAGGGCCATTGTCATTATTGGTGGTTCCTCTTGCGTCTGTTAACAGCTTTCATCATTGGCTGGTAATCAGACGATGTTCTTGCATGTTCGACTTCAGCTCACATATTCGCATGCTTGAACTTGTACTCTGTTTGGGTCGAGATGGAGCGCAAGACCCTGGATTGTGTCTGTTGTAATCCAGGCTGCGATTGTGGATTATTATCATTATGTACATGACTCACTGATTGGATGGCTGCGCCCATACCCTGGATCCAGATTATAGTGTACTCTGTTTCGGATGGCTGCGCCCATACCACATATACATCATGTACTTGAGATATCAGTTGTATTCTTCTACGCAGGTTTTCCGACGGCGGGGCTTCAGTTGAACATGTTCTCGTAAAGCATTTCACCCCTCTCTCTCTCGGGCGTCATACTTTAGGGGGCATCTGTTACACAGTAATTTGTCACCGTCCCTACCATTCCCCATCCCGCACAATGGAGGACCCATTATGTGACCTGTGAGCAATGTCATGCCTTGAAACCATCATCATTGCATTCCTCTAAACATGAGCTTCAATTGCCCTAAAGACATCTCCTTGCAAAAAACCATGAAGACATCTCCTTTTGCATTGGAGCGGGCGGAACAATTCATCCCTCGCACCAATAGGAAAATCCTACAAGACGCGCGCGTGGCGGCGCTCATCTGACTGACAGTCTTTGTTGATTTAGGTGTTTTTTAAATAAAGATGGCGGAAGTTGAGTTCCAACAAACTCAGGAAACCATTGCCTATCTTGAGTTGGGAGGTTTGGCTGCGGAAGTTCTATGGAAGGGAAGTGGTTTTGCCACCTCCCATGGAACCTTCCTTGTTGATAGGGCCAATCCCACAATAATAGGGATCCCAACTCCCTCCTTCCCCATATATAAAAGCCTGCTCAATTCCATGGCAAGCTAGTCTTGAAGTGCCTAAGCTTTGAATCTCCAAATTCCCAAGAGCCTTTGTGCTGTAAGAGCCCTCTTTCTTCCCTTAAGGCCGACTCAAGTAAGGAGACTATCGTCGAGAGACTCAAGAGAGGTTTGCCCTTTCCTTGGCGAGCGTTGCGAGACGTTAATGACTGGGGACCATTCCAAAGGAGATCACGGCGTCAGAACATTGGTTGTACTCTCTTTCGATTGTTATTTAATGAATGATTATGGTTATGGTTCCACTCTGTTTTCACTTATGTTAATATGAGTTATATCCTTTCTAACTGATATCTAGTTGCGTATTCTAGATTTTATGCTTGTATTCGTGTTGTTTCTTGCATGTGCAGGTGTCCATCCGCAGAGATCGTGGAGGGATTGTGATCTGCCGAGGCTGAGGAATGGGAACGCTCTCTTCTACGGATCATAGCATTGGACTCCAGGTAGGCCTCCATCTTTGGTCTTTTATCCGTAACTAGGAACTTGCGCTGTAACATTTTATGATTGTTGCTAGACCCCTGCTGGGCTAGTAGGGATCGCCTCTGTCCGCAGAGGGGATTTACCTCCTCAACACCAATACATAGAAAATATGCATTTTAATGGTTTTTTAAGGATTTTGAAAGGAAATGAAGGTTTCGATAAGGCTAAGAAGGGGTCTTAGAACCTTATCAAGGGTTTTTATGACGTGGAAGGGGGAGAAACATGCAAAGGAGGGATTTTCATGGGAAATGAAGGGGTAGAAAATGAGGTTAGCTTTAGAAGAGGGGAAGGGGAAAAGGGTCCTTGCAGCAGTAATCTGGCTTGGAAATCAACAAGATTTCTGAGTGTAAGATGGGAATATCGGTGAAGTTTTGGACAGAGAAAAGGCAGGAGGCCTTCAAGAGTCTTCAAGAGCCAACAGATTTTAGTAATGAAATTTGTTCCTTGAAGGCTCAAACAGTCTTAGCCACCTTTTGGTATAAATATTTATAGGTGGCTAACACTTGGTTGGTTCTTTCAGTTTGAGTCCCACATTCATGCTTGGAATATGGCACGGGGGTGATTGGCTAAAGAGATATTTGGCTTAGCCAATCTATGGTCGGGTGGAACGTGGCAGTCCCATCCCCGGTTGGTTTTTACATTCAGTAATGAAGAGCTCATTCCTTTGGTATTGGGTATGCAAATGTATTGGTTTCTATGTGGATTCTATTGTTGTTATATCCATGGTATTTATGTTGTTATTGTGTTGGTTATAAGCATGTATTTGATTAGTGATGATGTATGGATCTATCTATGTTTTTACATGTAAATGAATGCACAATTTATCTATGGTCAAATATTTTTTATTGCAGCTAATGATGTAAGGAGCAATGCTTCTCAGCGATTCTCAGATAAATATGAGACCCCTATGCTTAAATCTGTTTTTTACATCTATAGATTCAATGTTTGTGACATGTTTGAAAAAAATCATGTCATGGCTAGGAGGGGTCCATATGAGTTCTTCTTGATGTGATTGCTTCCATATCATTTTCCTATTGTTATTTATCATTCCTTGAGTTTTCATGAAGTTATGGGCAGTGACCTGGGCTCTAGGCCTGAAAAGGTAGCTCAAATCTCGGAGTCGTAAGCACATAACTGATCATTTGGGGCCCTAGTCGTTGGCATGCAGTGTTATGCCTGTGGCTATAGCCTCCTAGCCCTTGTAATGCAGTGTTATGCCTGCGGCTATGACTCAAAGGGGGTCAAAATGTTAGTGTGACCCAGGGGTAAGAGGCCTGAATGGTTGGGTTACCTCCTGGGGGTGTTGTGGTTGTTTTACAAGGTATATAGGTTTTGTTTTCTGTCGGTTCCACTTCCTTAAGGTCACGTAGGAGGTTGAATCTCATTATAGTAGCCTCTCATCGCATATTTACCCCGGTTGGCCGGTTACTTGGGTATATGTGGGAAGAGGGTGTTACATTGTTGTTAACATATTGTTACTATGATGATTGTTCCTTTAATGTTTTTTTTCATCTTAATTTTTTTTTCTTAGTGCTACTTTTCTCTCATATCTTTCTGAATATTGCCTTTGGTAATTGTATTGGGGTTGGATGGATAATGTCATATGAAAAATGATGGTCTCATTTCTCTCATTTTAGGTGTATGATGCCTCGTTGTAACACACATTATTGTCATTTTATATTAATATGAAGTATTATGAGTTTTTGTGGGAGATTTCATGGTTATGGTTGTATATGCATTTTGTACTAATGGTTGGATAAACGAATAAGTTACAGATTATTTGAAAAGTTTTTGGCCAGTGCCTTGTGTGGATATTTTGTGGTTGAAACATAATGCAAATGATAGTGTCAATGTATGAATGAAGCTATGTCCCCCTATCTAGCATTGGTGTTAGCTTTGTGCCTGCATATTGAACTTATGTTGAATAGTTACTTTGTTGGTTAGACTATGTGTTCTCACTTGATCGATGTATGTGGTAGTTTATTATGAATGTTTCAACTCACATTGTAAAGGTGTTCAAATGTAATTCTGTTTAATGGATATATGTGTGACATATGACAAATACCATAGTTTGGGGTGGGTTATTGGGAACCTGTAGAAAATACACGTAAAGTCAAACTGTTAATTGTAATATGCTAAAACAATAGATTTTAATCTACTCTACCAATTGTGGAAACCAGTTATGATCGCAAAATCATAAAACATGAAAGAGAAATAATTTCAATCACACATTACACAGATATTTCCTAGGGAAAGCCTCAGCTAAAAACCTCATTATCTGTATATTGCATAAGTCATAAAATATGAGAAGATTACAAAGCTTTTCTCCAACCAGAGAAACCTCTACACTATCTCTATCTATCTCATTGCTTCCTAGACAAGCCTTGGCCAATACTTGACCATTTTTTTGCCCTCCAGGATCCCTATTTCCTTGTGTTGTTTCCTTGGGTAATTATCCCCTATTACTTAGGGAAATTCCCAATATGAATTGCACAATACATCTAGGGAATTCCTCTGACTGCATGCACCACCTGTACAATTTGGATGATTATACATTGATAGTACACTGCCCTTGAACTCTAATCTCAACTGGGTCTTTCTCAGAGCTGACATGCATGAGTTATTTATGAGTGAATCATCAGTTATCTGATTGATCACTAGATGTGGTTCAAGTCCAAGTTCCACTCTTTGACCTCTCACTAGTTCCTCCATCAGTTAGAACTAGTTAAACTGATTTTAACTCATATAAACAAAGTTAATTAATTACAACTCAAAATAAACTCAATCAGGGCTCCTATAATGTAGGAGACACTCAACATGACTCAAGTTAGACCTTTAACTCGAATTAACTGAACCAACTAATTCATACTAACTTAGGTAACTCGTACAAGTTGTCTTGTGATGTGGAATTACAATTTTATTCTAATTTAATTCAAGGGAAAATTAAATTAGAATCTTTATTGGTGCTATTTTCAACACTCCCTCTCACCAAGAAAGGGATTATCTGATACCCCGATCCTACCTCTATGGAACTCGAACTTGCCTCTTGACAGTGCCTTCGTCAAGATGTTTGCATCTTGTTCCTATGTAGGAATGTACTATTAACATCATTATCCACCTCTACACACATTATCTGAGATGGTGGTACCGAATGTCGATATGCTTGGACCTATCATGAAAAATTGGATTAACTGAGAGTTTGATGCAACTCTAGTTGTCACAATAAATCACTGTAGGATCCGTTTGTTGACAAAACAGCCCAACAAGGATATTCCTCATCCATATAGCCTCACAAGTTGCTTTAATAGCAGCCATGTACTCTGCTTTTGCTGAACTAAGTGCAACTAATATCTAGTTCCTATTGTACCAAGAAACTGCTATTGACCCAACACTCAAGACTTTGCCTGATGTGCTCTTCCTGTCGGATGGAATCCCTGCAGGGACTTCACTCAATGAACCTTTGGCCTATTGCATCCGTTCGTGGCATATTAAACAATACCCTTAATTTGACTACATATTGGAAAATGCCCCTAAAAATCAAATTATTTAACCCCCTACCAATATGAACCCAATACACCTTCCTAATTCAAAAAACCCCTACTTCCACTAAATATTGTAGGTATCCATTTTTTCCTTAACATTTTTTATACTCCTTTATATTTTTTCATTAACTTTGAGATCCATTTTGTATACCTGCCATTATAAAACCCTTTACCCCCGATATATCCCCCAATATATATTGTCATTTTTTCCTCAATATATATCCCCCAATATGAACCCACGTGGTATGGTATTGCTCCCCGAGTGAAGCCCCTATGATTGCTACATGGTTTCCTTAACCTATATCTTGACATGCTCAACGTGCCACGTGGCAAGAGAAATGTTCTCAATACCTGTGATGGTGAAAGAGTTTGAACCAATGAAATGTCTCACAACACAAATCTAGTTGCAGATTCTACAACACACTCTTTGGCTTGATAACTATTATGCTGCACCAACCATTCCAACTATGAATTCTACCACATATGCATCATTCACATAGAAGTGAGCCATCATAAACTAAATAATTCGGTAGCACAACTTTCTATAAAAAAGGTTCAACAACATATAATCCGACTGGATTACATTCCATGGAACAAGGTTCAACAATAGGCTACATAACTAGATTTCTTAGTAGAACACGCGGTAGAACAAAATTCGTTAATAACATACTATTTTGCAATGTATGGAAAAAACACACAGATTGAGTCACTCGTGAAACCTAAATATTTTGACATTGTGATATCATAATTGTTCCAAAAAAACCAATTCATAAGCAAATTACAAATAAATTGAAATGGTTAATATTTGACAACTATGGCAATAATTCATGTATGGAAATGAGTATTCAAAGGGCTTTTGAAAGGAAAAACGATAGAGAAAAGCAAGCCATTAAGAGGTTCATCACACATGTAGCTAGGATTAATAATATTTTTATTGGACCTTATATCTTTTTCCCCTTTCGCGGTCTCATAACCCCTTAGGTTCTCTTTTCTAATAAACCTTAGACCTTTTATGTTAAGTTTCAACATAATAATTTAAAAATCTTAAAAAATATCAAGTCAAAGTCTATTCCATGGCATGCAAAAAGCATAGTGATTAAAAGTATCTATGCATATCATTTACAACTTATATATAATCATGTTTAAAACTTTCGACGAGTTGAAACCAAAGTATTATAATCTTAAAGTGACAATGAACAAATTAAAATCACATCAACTCATTCTCATGTACATTAATGACACATCCAAACTAAAACTTATTGCAATGGAGTGAAGGCTCATAACTAATTGCACCTACAAATCACTTAACATATAGAGGAGATAATAAAAAGGATAAAGTATCTTATCAATAACCACTTACCCAATTTGGCTTGTTGGGCACATGTTAAGCTTCCTTAATGGGAAACTCATTTTGTGAAAATAAACACCTTCATTCTTTATCTCACGCACAAGGGCTCTACACCCACAAGGGTATGGGCTTGGATTGTTTGCATAATGACTCCTCACTCCAACCATGAAGCATTGTCCTTTTGAACCAGAAGTGATTTGTGTAACAATGTGTTTCGAGATTGAGCCCAACCTTTCATATCCTTTAGCATGCTAGAAGCCCCGTGAACTACCACACTACCTTATCACATCATGCCTTATACCTCACAAGCGACCATTGCCCATTCTTCACTACTTTAGTAATCTACTATCGATGTTCAATTCACTTAGTACTATGTCAATAGATCTGACCTACAAGCTTAGGTGACATCTCATCAATTCATGTCAAATATCGTAACTCAAAGATTTAAGGGCCCAAGCAAATGGGTGATCAAAGTTGACCAACACAATTTAGATTTTGCATTAGCAATCTAATTGGACCAAATTAAAGCATTCCCAAGGCAACCTAATTATAATGATAAGAAAAATAATCATTCATGTTCATTGTGCATCAAACCAACCATTAGGTGTTATCTTCATTAACACATTCTATCATTTTGTTACGTATGAATTACCATCTATTTAATTTATTTGTTTTTTTTAAAAACCCAAAAAATTAATTTATTTGTTTTTTTAAAAAGAAAAACCAAAAAGAAAAAGAAACAGAAGCAACATCCCACATTGATAAATAAATGATTCCCAAATAAACTTATTTGACATCGATTAATGTGCTCGGGTAATAATTAACTTAAAATTAACAAAACATCGAACAAAATGGACACCAACTGATCAAAACTACCTCTAAACTATATATGTACTATTTATACTTACAAAAAGTTACATCATTTAGTTTCGGAAATCTTAACAAATAAGTATTTATTATTCTTGCTTTGTGAGATTGAGCTGCACACTAACCCCCTCACGATAGTGAGGAGCCCCATAAGAGGACCAAGAGCTTGCTCTATCGCCCTAACAATGGAAAAAGTCATAATTCCGCCGGTCCCAACGGACGTTGATCAATATGGCGGTTTGCTGTTCCAAATGTAACCCTAATGCATATAAATTTAAATGCAAATGCACTCGAAATGAAATGTAAAAACTCGCCTATTACTACTTCACACATCTTTTATCTTCGCTAGTGTTCTCGGCGGCTCTTGTAGAGTGAGATCTGCAGCCTACCGTTGCGACTGCTTGAGGACTCAGTAAGCTACAGGTATTTAATATTCTAGATCTATCTGTTTTCTGGTATTTTGGCGTCTGTACTGCAATTCTTTTCTGTTTATTTCGAGGTTTGCTAGTTCTCAGTTAGAGGGTTTAGGCATTTTCTTCTAGAACTTTTTTTAGTTCCACCCTTTGTTAGAATGTTTGCATTAGACATATGGTGGCTGTAGGATTTTGTTAGGGTTTTCTGCGTTAAAACCATCTAAATTAGTATCTATGGTGGCTGCAGTTTTTTCTTAGGGTTTTCTCGATTATTCTTTTGCATTAGTGTATATGACAGCTTGGGGTTTTTGTTGGTGTTCCCTCCCGAGTTTAAGTCTGGATCCTTTTGTTCAGTCTGCCCGATGGTTTGTTCTCGTTCGGTAGACAAAAAGGGTTTGCGAAAATATATTTGTTATCTTTTTCACGGATCTGCTTCTGAGTTTTATATAAGAGCAGAACGATGGTCAGAGATTTATATAAGAGCAGAATGACGGTCAAGTGTTTGAAAGAGAACGGCGGGTAAAGCCTTTGTTCTGCTTTTGACGAGAAGATATAGTATGATGACATTTAGTGTGTGTTTTCTAAGGTTTAGGGTTTGTAGGAAAAAAACTGTCTTTGAGAGCCCTAAGATACTAGGGCAGGATGTGTATTGAGGGATGCATATGGATGCCTGTTTAGATTTATGTTGTTTAAGAATTTGTAAAGTTTGTAACGGAAGCTAGAAGATTACGAGCGAGCTATTGTTATGGTTTTACATTGCAAGAATATAATTATTATAACAGAATAGCATCGGTAGAACAGAATCAACCTAGAACAATGCTCCATATAAATTTTCGTTACTAATGCCATAGTAGTTATAATAGTTATGTGTAGTGTTTCCAAGTGACTGGACTTTTTAGTTTGATGCACTTGTTTGATACACTGTTTTATAAACAAATATTCAACACTTGTTCATGTTGGCTATATTTGGATGCTATAGTTAATCTGGTTATTAAACGGAGATGTGATCTGAATTCTGGGAAATAAGCTATTACCACAATGTTAATTTATTATGGCGCTTTTTATCATCTAGTTCGCAGGGTGTGGGTTCTACGTGCCCATTTATGTCAACATTCGATCTTTATTATTTGTTGACATTCTTCTGAAATGTTGTATTCTATTCTTGCAGGACTGTCTGTTTAATTTTACGAGGTTGTATTGTTTTTGGTTGCAATGGCGAGTGGTGGAAAACGTTCACGTTCTAACGATGTTGACCGAAATAGTGAAAGAAAACGACGGAATCCTGGTGGTCAAAGAGGGACGATGCCTGGTTTAGATGACACAGTCTACCGCTTGCTATGCCCCGGAGACAAAATTGGAGGTGTCATAGGAAAGGGTGGTAGTATTATTAAGTCTCTGAGGCAAAACACACGTGCTAAGATTAAGGTTGCGGATGGCATTCCCGGGGTAGACGAGAGAGTTATCATCATTTTCAGTTCACCAAAAGAACGGAAGTCGGACCGGGATGATGAAGATGATGATGCTGTATTAGTGGATGGTAAGAGTCCTCTTTGTGCTGCTCAAGATGCCCTGTTTAGGGTGTTTGGAAGAATTGTGGAGGAGGGAAGAGGATCTGATGATGAAGACGATGATTCTGCTAAACAAGCAACTGCACGCTTACTAGTTCCGAACAATCAAATTGGTTGTCTACTTGGGAGGGGCGGAAAGGTTATTGAGAAAATGAGAACTGATACTGGTGCACAGATTAAGATTCTACCGAAGGAGCAGCTGCCTTCTTGTGCCATGGCTACTGATGAGCTTGTTCAGGTAAACGTTTATGAATATTTGCCTTGTTTCGTAGATATTTTAAAACAAGGATGGGTGATGACTGCTGTTGTTATAGCTAAAATATTTGTCTGGTGAATTTGTACTGTCTTTGAATTTTATTTATGGTTGTTCTACTACAATCCGTGTGGAATATGATGTTCAATAGTGTATCTTTTGCTTGTAGTATGTTGTAATATATACCAATATGTTTACGAAGCTTGCATTTTCCTTTTGGAACTTCGAGTTTTCAATATGCTGGTCTTAATTTATTTCTTGTCGCTATTGCTATCTAGATTGCGGGGGCCTATCCAGTTGTGAAGAAGGCTTTATATGAAGTTTCGTCTAGGCTTCATGAAAATCCTCCCAAAGAACGGCTTCAATTAAACAACCCTGTTACTGCTTTCAGCCAGAACCCTTTTCTTCCTTCAGCTGGACAATTGTTTTCCTCGGGGAGCATGTTGTCTCAGGGCACTACTCCTATTGTTGGCATTGCACCACATATGTCTGCAGTTGGTGGATATAGGAGTGAAGCTAGTGCTGCGTGGCCTCTCAGTTCATCTGGATATCCGGTTCTTACTGGTTTGGGTGGTCATCATGGGAGAGACGACTCTTCTGCAGAAGAGTTTGTATTTCAATTGTTGTGCCGGAATGATAAAATTGGTGGTGTAATAGGAAAAGGTGGTGGTGTGATCAACCAAATTAGACAGGAGACGGGGGCAAATATTAAGGTCCTAGAACAAGTACCTGATTGTGATGAGCGCGTGATTGTAGTGTCCTCTAAAGAGGTGACTCCGGAAAATTTGTTTGATAATGTTACTTTATAAATTTAAAATGCTTTAAAGTATATTAAAAAACTTTGGTTTCATGTGTTTTAACAGTATGCCGATGATCGCATTTCCCCTACTATGGAGGCTGTACTTCAATTGCAATTTAAGGCTAGTGAAAAATCGACGGAGGAAGGCAAAGAAGGTGTCATTACTACAAGGTTTCTTGTGCCGTCCATCAATATAGGCTGCCTTTTAGGGAAAGGTGGTAGCATTATTTCCGAAATGCGAAAGAGGACTCGAGCCAACATTCGCATAATGTCAAAAGATAATCTTCCCAAATGTGCCAGCGAAGATGAAGAACTAGTGCAGGTAAGTGTTGGTTTTCCTCTAAGTTTCAGATTATTTTGATTTTTGGTGGGCTTCTCACCTGCTTTCATTTTACTTTTGTGTTCAGTTGCAGTTTTATGATGGGATTTATTTATACTGGTAAAGAGAAATTAATGATTTTCCTGATTGGTCGCACTGAGAAAAGCAGTGCATTGGAGTAGATAAACATGAAAATTTATGCCCTCGGATTTTGATCTCTTGGTGTTTCTTTTTGTTTGTGTGCAGATTATTGGTGAGGTTGATGTTGCTAGAGATGCTCTAATTCAAATTGCAACAAGGCTCAGGGCAAATGTATTTAAAGACAGTGATGGCGGGGCAACTGCTGGTTCTGTGGTTCCTCCTCTCTCTTTATATGGTAGGGGGATTGCTGACTCAAGCTTTGGGCGTGGGGATGAGTTGGGATCAACTGGTAGAATGTATTCTCTGCCAAGTTTAGGTTTAGAAGGGACTGGTGCGGGAAGATATTCATCTTATGGTAGTTTGGGAAGTGTGCAGGTAAGCTTAAATACAAACCTCGTATATTTTTATTGTTGTTTACTAATGGTACATCTAATTTGTTGTAATTGTTCTATTAATTATTTAGTTGTGGTATTGTTGAAATGCTCTAGAATGGTGCTGGTGCTTATGGATCTCTCTCTAGCTTTTCAACCAGTCGTGCTGCAGCTGGGGGGTAATGATTCATCGAATACATTTTCAAGTTGTATTTATTTAGCTTGTATTCTGGGGTAGCTTATGTGCATTTGCCCCGTCTGATTTCTTTATATTCTTGATTGTTCAGTTTACCTGCTGGAGTACCTAAATCTGGATCTACCGTTGAGGTTACAATACCAAATAAATCAGTTGGTTCTATTCTCGGAAGAGGTGGATCAAATATATCTCAAATTCGTGAGGTATTCAGAGATCCATTTGATGTAATATATTATATTTTTTATACTTTTTGCTCATTCCAAAGTTCTCTTGTTCAGATTTCAGGAGCGAAAGTGAAGTTGCATGAATCAAAACCCGGAGGCACAGACCGCATCGTTGAGATCTCAGGGACACCAGAACAGACACATGCAGCTCAGAGCCTGCTTCAGGCATTTGCAATGTCTGGTCAAAATACACGAACAGCACGTGCTTTATAGAACAGATTGTCTTACTTATCAGGTGACTGCCTCATTCTCTGTGGTTACCAGTTTTACGTGGAAATACTCTTAGTTGATAAATAGTTATAATAAGTACAGGGTTTCTTTTTCATTAAATATTTCTGCTTCCTTCATGCTCATAATTTGGGCATTTCAAATTTCTGATACACCTGCTTTTTCCCTTGTGTCCTTTATATCCTACACTAAAACAGCTGCGATATATGAAGCCTGGAGCCAGTCCCTTCTTCTCCGCCTCAGCCTAAACTGAAGACCAGATGTGAAGAGCTGTGGAAAGCTTTATGGCCTATGTTTTGGCAACTTTACTTTTAAGCGGACCAACTTTTCTCTACTTATTTCCTATTATATACCAAGCATATTTTAAAGCTTATGCACCCCTTGACCTGGTGCCTGACTTGAGCTGTTTACAACAAAAATTTGGTACATATGAGGAAGTCTCCAAGATAGCAGGGCATCTCTCCGGAGGTCCCAGCCATGATTCCTTTTCGTAGTTTAAAGCCAGGTGGACCCATGGTATTGATTTTTCTCAAAGTTTGTTGTAGCCTTCTTTTAGATCAGTAGATCTTTAGGTAGCCTATAGGGAGTTGAAGTGTTAGTTTATTAAGGCTTGAAGTTTTTCGTATAGGATAGATATGTTGATTTCCTTGTCCATTGACAACTGGTATTTTTACCTGCATAATTGGTCTCTACCGAATGATTTTGACTTCCTATGGTTGTAAATGATGAATTGCAATCCTTTTTAATGGACTTTATCCTGTGATCTGTGGGTCTTTTTCCATTCTAATCTTCTTCTAAAATGCTATGCCATGCCCATTGTTGGGGAAGTGAGAACCTATGCTTGTGGATTTATGTCTAGATATTTATTTTACCGGCTGCCATATTAGATTTCAATTCATGCTTGAATTCGTGCCTGTAGGAGAGAGATTATAGATCTCACTTTTTCCGTATTACTAGACAATTATTTTAGGACAAATCATCCGTTAGTGTAATGATCCGGTTGCCATGTTTTTCTTGCTTTATCAATAATTTTGGATGTCTCGAGGGGTGAGGTGTTCCTTTCTGAATTAGGGATACCAAGATTTTGATCAAACTTCTGATCAAAAGTTTTAAGGACACCTGGATTGTGTTTTAGTTTCAAAGATCACTCAATGAAAGAGAGGCTTATCGTGTATTCTAGTCTGTTCTAACTCATACCCAAATTGAGGAGAATCCAGTCTGTACACTGCCAACGTTTCTTTGTTTTCTTAACCAGTGTTATTCACCTCTAATTCTTCATATAGTGGGTCTATAGAGCCTTCTCATAGGGTCATAACATTCTCACTTACGATATTATTTCGTGCCCTGTTCACATCTTGCCAACGCTTTTCTTAATTCTATATCAAATTTTGGATGTCTCGAGGGGTGAGGTGTTCCTTTCTGAATTAGGGATACCAAGATTTTGATCAAACTTCTGATCAAAAGTTTTAAGGACACCTGGATTGTGTTTTAGTTTCAAAGATCACTCAATGAAAGAGAGGCTTATCGTGTATTCTAGTCTGTTCTAACTCATACCCAAATTGAGGAGAATCCAGTCTGTACACTGCCAACGTTTCTTTGTTTTCTTAACCTGTGTTATTCACCTCTAATTCTTCATATAGTGGGTCTATAGAGCCTTCTCATAGGGTCATAACATTCTCACTTACGATATTATTTCGTGCCCTGTTCACATCTTGCCAACGCTTTTCTTAATTCTATATCAAATTTGAAATATACACAGAAACTTGAGCTGCGTTTCCTTTACCTCTAATTCTTCAATATACTGGGTCTATAGAACCTTGTCATCTCCGAGCTTTTGCCCTGTTTTATATTCTCTCACGGCCTGTACACATCTTGCCAACGCTTTTCTTAATTCTATATCAAATATGCACAGAAACATGTGCTATGTTTCCTTCGCCTCTAATTCTTCAATAGATACTTTCAATATAGAACCTTGTCATCTCCGAGCTTTTGCCCTGTTTTATATTTCTCACATTCGATAGTAGTGAGAATGTTATTTCGTGCCATGGACTTGGATCTTATCCAGAAATTGCCGTGGTTATTGAAATGTTATTCGTGTCATGTAATTAGGTGCATATAAAAGCAACATTACCATCGAAGTTGAATTAGTGGATAAATGCAGCATATTTAGGGTTAATTGTTTTTTTGTGTTTTAGTTAATTGTCTTTACAATGTATATATTGACAGATGGGCCATTTGTTCATTTGCTTTCTGAACACACGACATAGTACGTCCATGAGCAGGTAATCTTAAAATATGTTAATCATTTATTTTTATCATTTAAAAATATTTTATGTATTCGTTTGTTTTTAATATTTACTAAGCCTGCTTTTGCATTCGTATAAGTCGTACCTCGTATTTGTGTGAACCATATCCAACTTGCAGATTTTTTTCTTCGAACATTGATGTTACAGGTATCTTGACTTGATTTTCACATCAAGGTTCGAAGAAGAAAATTTGAATGGTGGATATGATTGGCCTAATGTGTCATTCTCTGGACCTGTTTTTATATTTTACCTCAATTTCATTTGCTAAGAGGGTTCTATTTTTTATTTGGTTTTTTATCCTCATGAATTCGCTTCAATCTCTATTAACAACAATATAGGGAAGAAGACCAAATAATTATTCCAGATTTAATTTTCTCTGAGCTTTTTAGTTTTCCCAATATGCTTCGATGTTATTAACGCTGTAGTGCAGTGTCTTAGAATTCTCTTACAAGTTTGTAGTGTTTAACCCTCTCATTTCAAAGCTATCATTAATTTTATAAGAACTGTTCTTATTTCTACAAGACGTCCTTGCATTACACACTACTTGCCTATCGCTTCGGAATATTTTCAAAATATTATTTCAATATGTACAATTATTACACACTAGTAGAGCCTTACACTAGTGGGATATTTTCAAAATATTATTTGAATATGTACAACTCCTATCAATATATATGTATCAAAGGATCGTTGTTCATACTGTCTTTTTAATGTGGTGCTTTTAGCGTGGAGTTACTAATGTGGTATTTTCATTTGAAGCTTCTAATATACTGATCAAATTGAGCATTATGGTTTTATTGTTTTATGTTTATGGTTTTACTGCATGGTTTTCAATCTCTAATTGCATATATCTTCGATTTTGAAATGAATGCTGAGCAGCTATATATGTCTATCTATTTGATTTCCAAAATATATTGTAAAATTTGTTATTATTTTTTTAGTTATATCTTGTTAATTTTAAATTTAATACTATTGTGTAAGGTGAAATGGTTACTAATTAATAATAAAAAACGCAGTGACTGGAGGTTTCTACGAGGTGAGAAGGCTACTATCTTATTAAGTTGAAATGGCTGTTACTTTAAAATGATTTTACGTTTGAAAGTGTTCCGAAATGCTTAATGTTTTCAAGAATTGATCAGGATTAGTGTAGTAGATGTTTCAATGTTTTAATGCAGAACTTGAAACGGTTATTCGTTAGTATTTTAAATGTTTTGTACTTGTGGCTGATATTTAACAAAATAGAACTATTAGAGGACGTTTGTATGAATCAGTATTATAAATTTTTTATAATTGACCTAACGATGAGAGGTAGGTTTCCATGACGTGGAAATCCACATTATAGTTTTACCCTTATTAGTAAAATTGGAAGGGTGCTGGATTTATTTACATTAAAATTGTTTAAAATTTTAAACAAAATAAAAATATAAATTTAATTATAATATAATTATATTTTTGCTTAAATTGCGTCTCTATATAATTATAATTATAATTTTGCTTAAATTGCATCTCATTTTAAAATTTTAAACAAAATAAAATTTTATAATTTTGCTTAAATTGCATGTCATTTTAAATTCTCTCATTTTAAAATTTTAAACAGAATAAAAATTATAAATTTAATAATAAATTATAATTATAACTATAATTATGCTTATATTGCATCTCATTTTAAACAAAATAAAAATTATAATTATAATTTTGCTTAAATTGCATCTCATTTTAAACAATAAAAAAAATCATGAAAATGCATTGGTGTCGGATTTTGGGTAAAGAAGTACGACTGTTACACTCTAGTACTCATTTTAAACAACAAAAGAATCATGAAAATGCATTGTTAGGAAAAAGATTGTTGCTTTAATGTGTTCAGTGTTCAATAGGTTTTTTTGAAATGTTTTATTTATGACTAAAATATATTTTTTGAAGTGTGGAGACGAGGAAGATGTATAGTCCTAGGCTTTTAATTCAGGTTAGTATTACTATTTAGGATCAATCTAGTTGTGATGAGAGAGGTTAATAGTTAATATAATTGTGACGAGATGTTCCAAATTGTGTTAGAGATTTTAGTTAATATAATTGTGACGAGATGATCCAAATTGTGTCTTAAGAGATTTTAGTTAATATAATTGTGACGAGATGTTCCAAATTGTGTCCTAAGAGATTTTCTAAGTTTGTGTTGAGAGAGGTTAATAGTTAAATAATTGTGTCAAGATGTTCCAAATTGTGTCATGAGATGTTTCAAAATTCCAAGTTGCGCTGAGAGATTGTGTCTTGAGATGTTTAAAAAATCCAAATTGCGTTGAGAGAAGTTCAATAGTTAATATAATTGTCTAGAGGTGTTCCAAATTGTTTTGAGATGTTTTAATATAATTGTGTCATGAGATGTTTAAAAATTGTGTTATGAGATGTTTTAATATAATTGTGTCATGAGATGTTTAAAAATTGTGTTATGGGATGTTACATATTGTGTCGAGAGATGTTCAATAGTTAATATAATTGTCTAGAGGTGTTCCAAATTGTTTTGAGATGTTTTAATATAATTGTGTCATGAGATGTTTAAAAATTGTGTTATGAGATGTTTAAAAATTCTAAATTGCGCTGAGAGATGTTCAACAGTTAATATAATTGTGTCGAGAGGGATGTTTCAAATTGTGTCGAGAGATGTTCAATAGTTAATATAATTGTGTAGAGGTGTTCCAAATTGTTTTGAGATGTTTTAATATAATTGTGTCAAGAGATGTTCCAAAGTGGTTAATATAATTGTGTTGAGAGAGGTGTTCCAAATGGTGTTGAGAGATGTTTAATAGTAAATATAATTGTGAGAGATGTTCCAAATTGTTAGTGTTGTGTTTTATAAATTGTTGAATTTTATAAGTGTTGTTCTATAGATTGTTGAGTTTTAATAAAGTTTATAGATCAAGTTTTTAAATTTATGTTCTTATTGCTATTTAGGATAAATCTATTTTATGGAATTTGTCATATTTCCAAGATATATATGAAAGTTTAGAGACCAAGTTTGTAATATATGTTAGTATTATTGCTATTTAGGATCAATCTATATTTGGAATTTGTCAATTTTCCAAGATATAGATGAAAGTTTATAGACCAAGTTTTTGAAATTTAGGTTCATTTTATTTTATGGAATTTGTTGTTTTTCCAAGGTATGGAATTTGTTGTTTTTTCAAGATATAGATGAATTGCCCAAGTTATATATATATTTGAGGAAATATTTGAGCAAATCCACTTGAAGACATCACATCTTGTCTGATCCTAATTTTGAGGGTGTCGAGAAGGATTGGCCTCTCATTTCGTTGGCTTATTAAATTGAGGGTATCGAGAAGAATTGACATCCAATTTTGTTGGCTCATATTAACAAAGACTAATTTTGAGGGTGCAAAGAATTATTGATTTCCCATTAATGAGGTGTTTTAACAATGAAAACTTGACCTATTGAAGACATCACATGAATTGACTTCCCATTAATGAGGTGCTTTAACATTGAGAACTTGATCAATTGAAGACATCACATTTTGTTGGCATAGTAATTGATTTCAGAGATCACATCTTATTTCAGATATCACATCTTGTTGGTTTATTAATAGAGTCCAACTTTGAAGGTGTCTAGAAGAATTGATTTCTTGACCTCTCATTAACAAGGTGCTTTAACAATGAGAACTTAACCAATTGAGCCAATTTTTGTGGCTTTAATAAAGTGAGATTATTTGGAATTTAATATCTTAGACTCTATCACATGTTTGTTATCTCCTACTCTTTTTACATTTCATTTTTGATTATAGAATAGTCTTGTTTGGTGCTTGGTAAATTTAGAGTTCAAAATCAACACACATTCATCTTCACTTTGAATCTAAAAATCAAATATCCCTTGTGTTTTGCATTTGTTCACTTAATATGTTGAATATTTGTTAAAAAATAGTTTTGCATGCATTCACTTAATATAGAGAATTTGTTAAAAAATGTATCATTTAAAAATAATAAATAATATTGAATATATATATATATTTTAATCAACAGTGCAAAAATGATGCATTACAAAAATTATCATTTAAAAATAATAAATAATAAAGAATAATAATAAAGAATAAGGAATATATATATATATATATATATATATAAAATCATTCATTCACACAAAATGTGAATATTTGTTAAAAAATAGTTTTGTATGCATTCACTTAAATGGAGAATTTGTTTTCTTGTTTTAATCAATGTTGTCTTTGTTTTATTTTATATATTAATATATATATTAATTGAAAGTAAAAAAATGATGTTGTCGAATCTTACATTTAAAAATAATAAGATGATACTCGGATTAAAATATTAAAAAATAGTAACGAGACTGCAAGGTTTTGAATAGATAGAAGATTGATTGGGTGCTTTATTAAGGTATACCTTTTAAAGTCACTGGTTTAATTCTCTGATGAAGATGTAGGCTGATAAATTAGACATGATGAAGATATAGCCTTCCAAAGCTTTAAAATAGTAATAACAAAACTTATCGTGGATAATATAAAACATATCATGTCATCCATAAATTAATTTTAAATTACTTTTAAAACATATCATGTCTTCCATAAATTAATTTTAAAACATGTGTTCAATAAAATTTATTAAGGCTTTATTAAGGTATACCTTTTAAAGTCACTGGTTTAATTCTCTGATGAAGATGTAGGCTGATAAATTAGACATGATGAAGATGTAGCCTTCCAAAGCTTTAAAATAGTAATAACAAAACTTATCGTGGACAATATAAAACATATCGTGTCATCCATAAATTAATTTTAAATTACTTTTAAAACATATCATGTCTTCCATAAATTAATTTTAAAACATGTGTTCAATAAAATTATACATGAATTTAAATATTAAGAAGTTTAATAACAATAATAACTTGCATATAAATAAAGACAAAGTATACGTAATAAATATATATTATCTATTTCATACAAAGACAATGTATACGGTATAGATTAATAAATATTAATTTTATAGAGATTTAAAAAGTTTAATAACAATATTAACTTACATATAAATAAAGATAGTATGCGGTATAGATATATGTTTTATATAAGTTGAAACAATATATATGATTATGGTGATTTTTAATGTCCATTAATATTTAAAAAAAATGTAAGAGATTATGTGGAATTCAATATCACTGTTAAGTATAGGTGTATTTTTATCTCCTAGTTTTTTTTGCATATATATATTGTTTAGTTAGAAGAGTTTGAAATGTATAGGATATGTTAAACTCACACTTGTTAATCTTTGAGACTTGCTATTCATGTTATTTTATTATATGGATGTGAAGATTAAATGATTGAGGACACCTTAAAATGTTGAAAGAAAAAATGTTGAAAGAACAAGGTATTAATAAATTTTGTTTCATCTCTCAATTTCACAAAAAATTCTATTTTGATCTATAGATGCAATGGCGAATTTGGAAATTGCACTCAAATAAGAGTAGAAGTCAAGATTTTAGTCACTAGATTAAAGTAGGGGTTAGTTGTTACTATTGCCAATTGATTATTTTCAATTGCTTGCAATCTCTACTAATTTAGTGCCTTGTTGGATATGGGTCACACTTCCTCACTAACCCATAGCTTCTTTAGATGCTTGGCGACCTTGTGCTTGCGTATCCATATTTGGATTATTCTTTCTGGTCTCTTTCTTTTTCTTTAGAAAGGTGGGGATTAGATACCCTCCTTCCCTTTGTCTTATGGGTTTGTCTCTTTCTTTTTGTGGCATCTGTTTTTGCCTGTCGGGATGTTTTGTAGATGTTTTGTTTGAAAACAAATTTCACACCTAAACAATGTTCTTGGAAGCTATGATCAGAGAGAAAATTTGTATATTTTAGTTGGATATGATCAGATAGATCTTTTGAGGTCCAACTCCACACGTTTTGGCAAATGTCAAGATATTGTCATAATCCTCCTCTTTTTTTATTTTTATTTTTTATTAAATCCTCCCTCAATTCTATTAATTTTTTTCTTTTATCAAGAATAGTTTCAATATCCTTCAGGATTTAATGATGATAGAAAGGAATGGGGAGATTTGATTGTCATACTCAAATTAGCGTTGTTGTGACCACCATGTGTGTGGCATTAAATTTGGGAAACCATGGGGTTTTGAAGAGCTTATCTCTACCCCAAAATTATGGCTCATCAATATGAACTATGAAGAAATCCATTGGACATATAAATGTTACAATTGGGTTTCGAAGAAGTAAACACCAATTGACGTAAATCTTTAGATTTCGACCATAATCTATTAAACTTGCATATTATTGTTTTAGATTGTAGATCAGCGGAAATTGATTATACCTCTGGGTGTGTAACTTCCATGGCTGTTACTTGTTTCGCTTGTTCCAACTATGTAAGGTCTTGGCATATTTTGGATTTGATCAGTGGAAGTGACAACCATCCCTTTCACCACATCCTTGAACAAGACTGGTCCATTAGGAGTTTTGAAACTTGAAGTTCCACCTCGTAGCCTCATATTTAATGTTATGGTGGACTCCACAAATATCAAACTTTGTAAGTATACAGGTATTCCTAGATTGTTTTGAATGGCTTGTTTAATTTTTTCCACTAGATTTGGACGTCGAATCCAAACAAACGTCTTCCCATTGAGTTTTTATTTTAATTAAAATGTGTATTTTTTTCGTTGCAGCTTGCGTCAGCTAGATTCAGATGAGAGACGAAAGGGTATTTCAAAGGAGGGAAAAACCCCAATTTTCAATATTACCAACTCCAGATCTAGCATAGTGCGTTTCTCTTTTGGCAACTTTGAGCCTTGTGAAGTAATGCATGCATGATATCTTTTCCAAGTTGTTTCTATCTTTTTCTTTTGAGTAGCTTTGAACTATAGGAGATCGAGCTAAATCCCTTGGGAAAGACTAAACTTCCTTGAACATTAGCTGCAACCCCTTTATGATATGAACTTCCACCAAGGAAGAGCATGCAAAAGAGGTTAGATATGATTGGAAAGAAGGTTTCGGTGGCATCCAAAAACTACGAGCCCACCACGACCACTATGAGAAAGCATATCCTCTCTCGTTACTCAAAATATGTGCTTATTTCCTAAACTTTGGGCCTTGAATCTCCTAAAACAACATTGACTCTAGCCATTGACAACTTCAACAATGTGATGACATTGTTGCCCTTAAAAAGCCCAAAGTGCATATCTATTGGAAAGAGAGTCTATTGTAGCATGCAGAGCCACATAATAATCATGCTTGTTGCCATAGTGAACAAAAATCACTTATGACCTAATCCAAACCTCTTCTTGGTTGCCAAAGGCTAACTTGAGATTTGTGACTTTGGTTGGCAAGCCTCCGCAAATGGAAAAGAAATTGTAGTGCTTTGTGTTATCTCCATATTCCCTTTCCAATATGCTCATTAATATAATAATTATTACAATAATATTTAGTAATATTAATAATAAAATAGTTATTTTATTACTATGATACTTTCGTTTTTATTTTTATTTTTTGTTGATCTAACTCTAGGGGAATTGAACATTGAATCTCTTGCTTTACAATGACTCTAGAACAAGGCGATTACCAATTGAGCTACGCCCTGTGGGCGATACTTTTCTTATTATTCTTATTTTTTTGAAATAATAAAAATTTCTTGGCATTATCATTATATATTGGTTAGGTTGCTCTTTTTCTTCACCGATAGTTTTGTTTGTCGTTGATGATGAATGAAGTGTTCACTCAAAACTAGATCTTCTGGTGATTTCCACCCTTGTGACAATAGGGTAGAGGTTTTTGGCTTATTCAAATGAGAAAGTTTTGAGATCCCATTATCTCAGAGGAAATCAGAGGGGTCGAGGGAGAATATGACTTTGTCCACTACCTGGCCAAGGGTTAGTTCCTTTATTCACCCAGTTCCCCTTTCCAACACATGAAGCTAAATATGAGCCTATAAGGTTAATGGTGTTTAGAAAAATTACTCTAATGATCATTAAGATGTTTGATCGGGACTTGTTTTAATTTCTTATCCATTTCACAAGAGAACTAGGAGCCATGTATTTTTGAATCAAAACCATGGTCTAGAGATAACCATGGTCTAGAACTAGCACTTGCACTAGGGTTTCTGGTTGCTCGCACTGGCTATTTGACCTGCCTTTTGAATAATTTTGACCTCCCTTTGTGGAAATCCACGTTATAGTTTTACCCTTATCAGTAAAATTGGAAGGGTGCTGGATTTATTTACATTAAAATTGTTTAAAATTTTAAACAAAATAAAAATTATAAATTATAAATATATTTTTGCTTAAATTGCATCTCTATATAGTTATAATTACAATTTTGCTTAAATTGCATCTCATTTTAAATTCTCTCATTTCAAAATTTTAAACAAAATAAAAATTATAAATTTAATAATAAATTATAATTATATAATTATAATTATGCTTATATTGCATCTCATTTTAAAATTTGGCCTTTTCTAGAATGCACTTTGGAATCCAAACCAATGACATCCAATGCACTGTTATTGCTTCTAGAATTGATTTTACTTAGATTAGTATGCCTACCTTGGACAACCATCAACCGCTCCAACTTTTTAGTCTTTTTTCTAGTTTTGCTATGAGCCAATTCCAACCCTCCTTGCTGTAACTATTTGGCTTGAGATGAAACTAAAGGTACTTTAGTCCTTTGAGAATTTTAGTTTTGTAGGAAAAATATTTTTGATATATTGGATTTCTTCTTCCAAATTGTGAATGGAAATGGTAGATTTCCTATCATTGATTATCATTCTAATAGCTTTTCCAAAAATAGATAATAAATCAAAGAGAATAATATATCTTATAGAACCATTACAAAAAAAAGGACAAAGAAGATGTGTGATAATGAAGGCTTGTGCTATGTTGGTACCTTGGAACTCACCTTTGTGGTTAGTCTCGATCAACATTCTACTAACACCTTTTGTGACCCGAAGGAAAAGTAGAGGGGAAAGAGGAAACCTTGATGGAGTCTCCTTTGGGCATGAAAAAAAGAGAGGCCAATCTGTTGATAAGTACAACAAAAGGCACTGTCTAAAGGCAACTCATAATCCAAACAATGACTTTTGGGCTGAAAGCAATGTGAGTTTAAAGGAGTTTGATGTATAACAAACTAACCCAATCATATGCTTTAGAGAGGTCTATTTTTAGTATAACTTCCATTTAATTTTTGGACTTTTATACTGTGCAAACCTTCTTGTGCCATCCTAATGGGCTCATGAATTTCATGACCCTCCAAGAAACCAAATTGTTCTTTAGGGTTTTTCTTGAGAGAATAAGCTTTAATCTTTTAGGAATCATTTAAGCAAGAATGTTATAAACACAATTACATAGAGAGATGGGTCCAAAGTCTTCGAAGGAGGGGGTTATCCACTTTTGGAATGAGCAAAAAAATAGAAATAAATGCAGGTAGAATTCAACCTTCACTTACAGATTCTTTGATGACATGTAGAAGATCATTCCCAACTATGTAAATAAGCTAAATAAAAAATTTCACTGACCAACTATCAGGGCTCAAAATTTTATCCTTTTAAATGAATGTAGAACTGCCAGTCCTTCCTCGATAACTTCCTCCAAAATGTTATTATTGTGAAATTTCCTTAATATGTAGCACTTGAAGTTTCTTCTTCTAGTTGATTAGCAATTTATTTGTTATCTGACAAATAACGAAGTTTGTTCTTCTAATTGATAAGCAATTTATTTGTTACCCGACAAATAACTAATAAATCACACTGCGATTCTTCACAATAAAATTATGTTGTGGAAGTGAAATTTGGAATTGAGAAATAAATGTACACATAAAAATTGACACTATTATTTTGGACCAAACCCCCCCACCCCCCAAAAAAAAACCCTAAAGGGAAAATCGATGCAACAAATGTTTGTTTATTTTATTATGCAACAATTTGGAAATTATTACAACTAGATGCCCAACTAGCAATCCTTCAGAAGTAATCTAGCAATTTCAATTAGAGGAATTTTTCCCCTTCTACAACCAATTCGACCTCCCTCTGGCATTCTCAAATCCTCTCATTGGCAATTGGCCTGTCTCGAATTCACACTGCCTGGCCTAAGAAATTTGTACTGCTTGCTACTCGGCGCTAATTGAGCTGTCGAGCTTCCCTTTGCTTTTGGAGATGACTTGCTCTACCTTTTGGGTGATCTCCCAACCTCTAGCAATTGAAATGACCCTCTTTTTGGCACTTGCACTAGGGTTTCTGGTTGCTCGCACTGGCTATTTGACTTGCCTGTAGAATAATGTTGACCTCCCTTTTCTTACCTCTCCGACACTATATAACTGATGGGAAACTCTTCGAAATTCTCACCTGATTCTCCCTCAATCACTGATGCTATCCTTCTTTGGCTCAAACTCTCTTCCTTGCTGAATCACTGCAATAGGATAACTCGATTTGTCAAAGTAAATCGCTCCGCTCTTGTGTCTTTCTGCATACCATTGACTTGTTTTTATAATCTCTCGCTGGAGCTTCAATGTCCACAATTACATCTTTATCGACGACTAAGATCATCTTAGACTTGATCCAAGTCATTTTCTAGAAGTGTCTAGAGCATAAGTCAATCTCCTTAATGATTCCTCCTTAATTAACCACTTTTCCTAAGTTAGATTTAGGAAATATTTAAATGATGGCTAATAAATTTAATGAAGGTGTTTCACAAGCTTATCTCGTGAAAACTTTTTTGAGATTTTTGAATAATATCTCTTATAAAACCATTACAAAAAATAAGGACAAAGAAGATGTGTGATAACGAAGGCTTGTGCTATGTTGGTACCTTGGAACTCACATTTGTGCTTAGTCTTGATCAACATTCTACTAACACCTTTTGTGACCCGAAGGAAAAGTAGAGGGGAAAGAGGAAACCTTGATGGAGGCTCATCTGGGCATGAAAAAAAGAGAGGCCAATCCGTTGATAAGTACAACAAAAGGCACTGTCTAAAGGCAACTCATAATCCAAACAATGACTTTTAGGCTGAAAACAATGTGAGTTTAAAGGAGTTTGATGTATAATGAACTAACCCAATCATATGCTTTAGAGAGGTCTATTTTTATTATAACTTCCATTTGATTTATGAACTTTTAGACCGTGCAAACCTTCTTGTGCCATCTTAATGGCCTCATGAATTTGATGACCCTCCTAGAAACCAAATTGTTCTTTAGGTCTTTCCTTGAGAGAATAAGCTTTAATCTTCTAGGAATCATTTCAGCAAGAATGTTATAAACACAATTACATAGAGAGATGGGTCCAAAGTCTTCGAAGGAGGGGGTTATCCACTTTTGGAATGAGCGAAAAAATGGAAATAAATGCAGGTAGAGTTCAACCCTCCCTTACATATTCTTTGATGACATGTAGAAAATCATACCCAACTATGTAAATAAGCTAAATACAAAATTCCACTGACCAACCGTCAGGGCTCAAAATTTTATCCTTTTAAATGAATGTAGAACTGCCAGTCCTTCCTCGATAACTTCCTCCAAAATGTTATTATTGTGAAATTTCCTTAATATGTGGCACTTGAAGTTTCTTCTTCTAATTGATAAGAAATTTATTTGTTATCTGACAAATAATGAAGTTTCTTCTTCTAATTGACAAGCAATTTATTTATTATCTGACAAATAACGAATAAATGACATTGCGATTCTTCACAATAAAATTATGTTGTGGAAGTAAAATTTGGAATTGAGAAATAAATGTACACATAAAAATTGACACTATTATTTTGGACCAAAACCCCCCCAAAAAAACCGTAAAGGGAAAATCGATGCAACAAATGTCTGTTTATTTTATTATGCAACAATTTGGAAATTATAACAACTAGATGCCCAAATAGAAATCCTTCAGAAGTAATCTAGCAATTTCAATTAGAGGAATTTTTCCCCTTCTACAACCAATTCGACCTCCCTCTAGCATGCTCAAACCCTCTCATTGGCAATTGGCCTGTCTCGAATTCACACTGCCTGGCCTAAGAAATTTGTATTGCTTGCTACCCAGCTCTAATTGAGCCGTCAAGCTTCCCTTTGCCTTTGGAGATGACTTGCTCTACCTTATGGGTGATCTCCCAACCTCTAGCAATTGAAATGACCCTCTTTTTGGCACTTGCACTAGGGTTTATGTCTGCTCGCACTGGCTATTTGACCTGCTTGTAGAATAATGTTGACCTCCCTTTTCTTACCTCTCTGACACTATATAACTGATGGGAAACTCTTCGAAATTCTCCCCTGTTTCTCCCTCAATCACCGATGCTCTCCTTCTTTGGCTCGAACTCTCTTCCTTGCTGAATCACTGCAACTGGATAACTCGATTTGTCAAAGTAAATCGCTCCCCTCTTGTGTCTTTATGCATTCCATTGACTTGTTCTTATAATCCCTAGCTAGAGCTTGAACGACCACAATTAGATCTTTATCGACAACTAAGATCATCTTAGACTTGATCCAAGTCATTTTATAGAAGTGTCTAGAGCATAAGTCAATCTCCTTAATGATTCCTCCTTAATTAACCACTTTTCTTAAGTTAGATTTAGGAAATATTTAAATGATGGCTAATAAATTTAATGAGGGTGTTTCACAAGCTTATCTCGTGAAATTTTTTCTTGGATTTTTGAAGATCTCGTGTTCCTTAGCCTTTTAGACAAATCAAGACTAGAACCCTTGTTCAATGCTACCAAAACAATAAAAAACTAACACTCCCTCTTAGCGAGGAAGATGTTCTCATCCAACATCTCTCCTTTGTAGTTGGACCACGCTACTAGTGTCTGACATCTGCAACACACTGTCACTGTCCACCTATCTACTGCACATACTCTGATTCACCATTTAATCCTATAACCGAACCACCCTGCATCCGCACTGTCGCTGACACTACACTGTGCCTCCTTGCACTGCAACCAACATTCCCAGCGCTGCTACTATTGCAACTGAGAATTGATCTTATGTCCCTACAACTGAAAGTGGTTCTCCAATACACCCATGTGTTCTTTGAAATAAATTAACTTAGCTCTCCCTAGAGCTTTTGTGAGTATATTTACAACCCACTACTCTGTGGGAACACACTGTAGGTGAACTGCTTCACGTTGAACACATCTTTGATGAAGTGGTATCTTATCTCTATATGTTTTGATCTATCATGAAAAACTGGATTTTCAGAGAGCTTGTTGCAACTTTGATTATCACAATAGATACTAGTCGCCTCCATATTTTGATTGAACAAACTCATTAGGTGCTTTCGAAGCCATATAACTTCACATGTGGCCATGCTCACTGCCATGTACTCCGCCTTTGCAGAGCTTAGTGCTATGGAATTTTCCTTCTTGCTACACCAAGATACAACCCTTGATCCGACGCTAAAGCAACACCATGATGTGCTCTTCCAATCCACTGAATTGCATGTCTAATCTACATCTGTGAAGCCACATAACTTGATACCAACACCTCAAGTATTCCTTAACCGATACTCGACAATGCCACACAAATACCTCAAAATGTGCCTCACTACTGTCCAATGCATTCTCTTAGGTCCCACCATAAACTAACTGACAATGTCGATCATGAAGCAGATGTTTGGCCTGGTGTTGACCAGATACATAAGTGAACCATTCAACTGTCTATACAAGATTGGGTCCATTATCTTTCTCCAGTTCGTAATCATATGCGTGGACATAGCCCTACAATCTTACATCTTGAACCTCTTCAAAACCTCTATAGTGTATCTCCCTTGACTATAAGGAAAATCTCCTTTTCCTTCTGCCATACTTCCAGGCTAAGAGGTAATGCATCAGTCCCAAATCCTTCATTTCAAACTCTGTTGCTAGGTTCCTCTTGTAATCTTCTATGAGCCCCGATGGCCTTGTCAGAACGAGGTCATCCACATACAAAACTAGGTTGAGTGGCTCACCCTCTAACATCAGATAGTAAAGATTGGGATCTGTGTCACTCTTGACGAAGCCCATCTTCTGCAAGTCGTTGCTAATCCAACCATACCATGCACTAGTAGCTTGTTTTGAGCCCATATAATGCTCTCTTTAGTCTGCATGCATGAGTGCTCCTCTCATGTGTACCAGAGTCCTTTGTCTGTTCGATGTATACCTCCTCCTCTATCACCCCGTTCAAGAATGCTGTCATGACGTCCATCTAGTGAATCTACCATCCCATCTGCGCTGCTAGAGATATAATAGACCAGATGGAAGTATATCTGGAAACTAGGGCAGAGGTCTCCTCATAATATGTCTTCCTTCTACGCGTATGCCTTTGATAAGAACCTACCGTTGTACTTCTCCACGCTACCATTTGCAGCGTACTTGATCTTGCAGATCCACATAGAGTCCATGATTGACCTATCCACAGGTCTCGATACTACCTCCCAAACATGGTTTGTCATGATGGAGATGTAATCCTTCGCTATGGGATCTATCGACACCTGATATTGTGTAGCGTCCTAATAGCTGGAAGGTTCAACAACCTATGCCACCAATGCTTGGTACTTGTTTGGTTGTCTGCGTTCTCTCTTGTTTGTCCTAGGAGCTCCTATGAACTCCTCTGTGTCCCTTGGCGTCTGACAAACTTCTCTGCTGGTTCACCCACTAATGGCGGGAGGATCGACCAACTCCTCACCTTGTATCTGCTGCTCAATCTATTGTGAACTCATAAGATCTTCTACACCTGAGGTCATGTTAGTACAAGTGAATGTACTAGATCCTTGTGACTGTCCTTGCGGCTGCCCTTGCTACTGGATCAATGGAGCTTCTGTTGACTCATTCAGATCACTTGCTAGCAACTCGCAAGATCTCTTGAATGCCGAGTTCTCCATGAACTTCATGTCTCGTCTCATGATAATATTCCCGCTAATAGGAATGTAGATTCTATATGCCTTCGAGGTTTCTCTATATCCAATGAACAACCCCTTCTCTGTAGTCTAATCCAACATAGTGTGTTTCTCATATGGTAACATGAAAGTAAGCTAGGTTGTAAAAGATCATGAAATGACTTACAACTTCTTCCTTGAGAAGACTTATTTTGGTGTTATCTTCCCCAATGCCTTGTGAGGAACGCTATTCTGTATATACACAACTATGTTACATGCCTCCTCCCATAGAAACTTTGGGCATGCCTCCTCCCCAACTATAGGCATATTCCCCTGGTCTGCTACTCCATTCTGCTATAGATTGTATGGAGCTATCCACTCCCTCCTGATGCACTCCTTCGCACAGAGGTTTATGAAGTCATTCCTGTGTACTCTCCCCCGTTATCTGAGTGAAGCTCCTTGTCACATTCTCTACTAGAGCCTTAAACTACCGACTAAAGACCACATATTTGGTCTTTAAGAAATAGATCTAGTGTTTTTTGGAATAGTCATCGATGAAGGTAAAAAAGTACTCATACCCTTTGAGATCTAGTGGACATATGACTGCAAATATCCAAGTGTATAAGTTGCAACACACCTTTTGATCTACTACCACTTCTTGGGAATGTTGCCTTAGCATATTTCCCAAGTACGCATGCCTTGCACACATCATCGTGTTCTGTGCCTAATTGTGGAACACCTGTCATGGTATCTCTGAGAATCTTGTACAATCTATTGCTACGAATTCAATCTACCTCACCTTCTTCCAGTTTTGGTGTTTGATGAACACCTTCCACACAAAGTGGACATCATATCCCTTATCTTGTAGCTGGACATTGTTTCCAACCAAATTGATGCTCATGTTGTGCAAGAGGAGCAGAGGTATTCCCAAGGGCAAGCCTATCCATCAATTTTTCCATTGTCTTCATCATTGAATCAAATTTGTCATAAGAGGTGGAAGGCTTATCTTCTTCTTTCAACTTAGTCTTACCCATCTTGGAATTTTTTGCTACTATCATATTAACCTCTACCTTCACTGCATCATTCTGCATTTTAGCAAGTGAAGGGGATTCTCTCTCTTTTAGCAGTACAGAAAAGTCATAATCAAAAGCTTCAACATATCTCATCTAAGCTAAGGCCTGTGGAGGTATTAAATGGGTAGGACTAGAGTCATAAATTTTGTTAAATCTTTTTGAAAAGTTTTGGACAGTTTCATCAACAACTCTTCTCAAACTATTGTACTCAGTGAGGGCTTGTAAAGGATTGGTTCTATTTCCTCACTTCCTCAAGAAGCTATCTTCAAGTTCATTCCAATTATGAATGCTTCCAGGAGTAAGGGCTTTGAACCACTTCCTAACTTCACCAGTAAAGCTATGAGCAAACAATCTCAACTTGACATCCTCATGGTCAACCTCCTCCCTGTCTAGAAAATCATTAAATTGGTGTACATGTTCTTCAGCGGTAATCTCTTCATCACTTCCTCAAGTTTTGGTTCTAGTAGAGTATTTGCTAGGAGGGGCATGTAGGATAGCTAGAAGAACAAGAGGGGCATATCTAACAGGTGCGGTAGGTGGAGTAGGTACATTTTTGGCCATGGATGGGACTGTGGTAGTTTTAGGGACAACAACACTGGAGGAAGAGGAATTGTTAGGAGGAGGACTGTTTTGTCTTTGTTGTCCACTGACAATTGAACTCCAATCAGGAAGAGGAAAACCAATTTTACTTCTCAACAAGATTTCAAAAGGGTCAAGCTCCTTTAACCTATCTAAAGACTCTCTTTCCAACAACAAATCATAAGTGACTGCTTCCCAAAACTCTTATTTATCTTTCTGTGTTACTAAGGCTGAGGTATCAATACCTCTCCTATGTAGGTCTAAGACAATTTTAGTTAATTCTTTTTCACTTTCAGCGCTAAACAAGACTTCCTGAATTTTATCATCAAATCTTTTATCTTTAGGACATCTTAAAACTGCAGAGGACAAGGATTTTGTATGTAATGGAGTACCTGATATTTCAGAAATGCCTTGACTGCCTCTGGAGATGGTGTTTGGATTGTCCACGATGGTAGGTGGATCTGGGTCAGGATTACTCCTTGCGTATATCCTTCTCGAAGCCACCTTTGATCATAAGAATTTTGAATGGAGTCACCAAGGTAGATGCAACCTCGATCAACCTCTGAGCTCCTGCTACCTTTAGAAGTTCAGCTTCAAAATTTCAGGAAAGTATAATCTTCAGGCTCCCGGCAGATGCACCAAAATGTTATCACAAAATTGCACCTGATAGGCTGCTTACTCAGAGAATCTCATGTAACTGTTTCAAACTAGTCTTTTGACTGAAGCTTAGCCTCTTCAGTCTGAGAGGGCTCTCTCAAAGGGTTAATGATATTAAATAAAGATGTGTTTAGATGGATAAATCTATTTGGGAAAAAAATTGTTTATGATGAGTGTAGGTTGAAAATAGTATCAGTGTGCAAAAATTGGGCTTATGGAGTTAACTCTTTCAGTGATTCAGTGGTGAGCTTACTTGACATGGAAGCTGAGGCAGTTAAGAGTTTTTAGCAGTAGTACACACACACATGAAACATGAAAATACATAGTCAATTCATCTATAAAGGAAGTCAGAGCATTACATGAATGAATTCTGAGTATTATAAATGAAAACTACTGCAAATAGGATACATAAAAGATATAGATAAGATAGGTAGGCATTAAAAACTCAATCAGAATCTCAAGTTGGTCAAGTAACAAATCTCTGTATTGCTGAAACAATCAAATTACATAAAGCTGTCTTTGCCAAAAAGAATCTCCAACCCTTGACAAATTTGACTCAATGGCCTTTAATAGACTTGTTACATCATGAGATGATCTACGTCTGGGCTATATTCAGCGAATTTTTGCCTAATGACACATTGCATAACCATAAAACATCAACTTAATAACAAAAAGACAGCTATCCTACTTGACAGTTCTTTTCCTAATAAGACTTAAACTATTCAGTATTGCTTTTAAAAACCTTATCTTCTAAAGTAATTACATTCTTTGACAAGTATGCTTTCACATGTTCAAATTGAGGTGATGGGATTCATCACTTTATGACCACTTAACTGACCTCCTCTAAAACTGGAAACAAAACCCTGTTTTTTAGGCAAAATGGTCTTCTTCTCCCATGATTTCTTTGGTTGCCAATTTATCTTCAATTCGTGGTCTTTGAGCACTGAATAATTGCTTGTAATGGTCTTTAATACTTCAATAATCTCCAGATGTCCAAAAATTCTCCAAATCCTGCTAAAAAGGCTCAAATACAGTACCCTACGAAAGTAAGGCAGTGTCGTAGCGTACTTTCGTAGCGCTGCAAAACATGCCCTTTACCCTCAAAATTTTTGACTCTTTCCTTTTGCATAGTCTTCATCATAATTAGACATATCTCCCACACCAATTTTACCTCTTGGAAACAACCAAAACTTGTTCAAAAAGTAAAAAGAATAGCTATAGTAGTTTCGTAACGTTTTTATGTTTTTCAAGCCCAAGCATGCTACGAAATTGCTGAAAAGTGCTGAAAATCCAGATTTTTGTGTAATTTTGAAAACTGAACCCTTTAAGTGCCAAAATCTTGTCTCTAACATGTCATTAGCCTTAAAAAACCATAAACCAACTCACCTTATGATCCTTGAGGCATTTCTTCCTCATTAATAATTGGTTGAGCTATTGGTTCTTCAAGCACTGTCATTTGAAGGCCTTGTTTCTCTAACTCTTCGTGAATTAGTTGAAGTTTCTCTTGAAGGTCTTTAACATGGTCTTTCAATATTCTATTGGTGGCTTTCAACTGTGTGTTCATCCTCCTAACATGTTTGGCCTCTTTCCTTGCTGGAATGGTCCATTTGATGAGCAACTGTGTGTTATCCAAAGTCTTGGAGACAATGTCAACCTGTTCTTCCCAAATTTCCTTCATCTTTTCAAATTGAATCTTCTCTACACTGTGTTTCCTTGCTTCTCTTTTCATAACAAAAATTTCATGATTGGCCAATTTCAATTTTTCTTCAAGGAGCTGCAACTCTGTTTTTTCCATCACCTTCTCTTTTCCCTTCTTTGATTTGCTGACTGTATCTTTCTTTGTAGGTGATGAAAGGTCAATAATCTCTTGAGGTGGCTGAGCTATGTCAGTAGGTGGTTGAACTTATTTACTGCTCTCTAATAGCTTCCTAGCATGCCTTGTCATAGGCTTTCTTTCTTGGAACATGAAACCTGCATCTTCTCCCTCAAATTCTAATTTCTTTGCAGATTTAGCCTTTTTTAACTTCTGTCTACCTTCCTCTATAAACTTAGCTTGGACAATAGGAGTTTCCTCTATGTCAATGGTATGTAAAATATCTTCTAGATTTCACTTAGCTTCTGCTTTGTCTTCTATAACCATTGTTTTCTCTTCTAAAACCACTGTTTGGCTCCTTGTCATCCTTTTGGTTCCTTGTTTACTAACAATTTGTTTTTGTTTTGCATGTTTGACCACTTTTGACCTCTGTTTTGCAGGTGGGACACTTGGTGTGTCAAGACTCTGCATTTTCTCTAGCTCCTTCATAATTTGCTCACTTGGTTCTACTCTTGCAGGTTCACTTGGTTCTGCTACCAATGGTTCCCTTTGTTCTGCTGCTAATGGTGATGGAATTCTCCTAGGCTTGGGAGCTCTTGAAGGAGTAAGAGCATCCAACTCGAAACCACTAACAAACAAGAATGAGGACCAATCTCTGCCTAACCTTTGAAGTTCATCTAAAACCAATAACTTCATTAAACCATGATGAAATAATGAAGTCTCACTCCCATCAAACTTTACTTGGACCTTATCTGCCATTTTTAACAAACTTCTACGCAAATAGAAAGGTAGATCAAGGGAAATATTACCAGTAAAGTGCAGAAGTAATTTGAAATGATATGAGTAGACTTTGTGGTCTCTCCCTTCACAAGTAAAGTACTTTGGGATGATGAGCAACAATTTTGAGTAGTTTTCTTTTATGTAACTTCTTGGAATAGCATTGGTGAGATCCATTTCAGTATGCTCAGGCTTCATGAACCCTTTGCATTGCTTCATGTTAAATTTGAAACCTTTGAACCAGTTCTCTTGTCCTTTTGGAATATTTGTAGCAGCTGCAATAACCTCTGGTGTGATGGACAAATTGAGCATTCCCACTTTAGTGGCTGTTCCACTGAAATTCAAAGCAAACTCCTTGGACACTTGTGTATGATAGCGTTGTAATTTCTCACAAAACTGTAGGCAACCTGCCCTTCTGAAAGCTTCCGCTACCGTTGGGTCTTCATTGATCAAATTCATGTTTGCAGGTTCATATCTCAGGCATTGGCCACCCTTGTTGGTCCTTTTCTCTGCCATGGTTTCTTCAATGTCTTCACAGCTTGCCTTGATGAATTTAAACCTCGCTTGATGAATTGCAACCTCGCTTGATGATGCTCAATGTAAAACTTTGAAAACACCAGCCACAACTTTGGCTTAGTGCACTAGCTCTCCAGAGCTCAATATCACGCAAGAAGGAATGGGAAATAAGAAATCACTGAATTAGGAAAGGATTTGAAGTTTTGATGACTCTTCATGACCTTATGATGACTCATACATACCTAAACTAATCATGATGACTGCAGACCTGAGAATGTACCTTGGATTTATCCCTCCATGACTCGAATGGCATCTAACCTACTTGTTCCCAACATTTTTTTGACACCTAACAGCGAGACTGATAAGACAGACAGAAAACCGCGCTTTCGTAGCGTTTTTAGTGTTAATTTGGCTGTTTTCGCTACGAAACTATCAACAGTTTCGTAGTGAAAAGTGACTTTTCACAATGTATTTCGCTATGAAACTGTGGTTTCTTGGCTAAATTGGCACTTTCGGTACAAAAACCTTGGAAATTGAAATCAGTCAAAAAATGATGAATGATGTGACATGAGGGAGTTTAAAAATGAGTGGGTTTAGACCTTAGGGTAAACTTAAACAATAAAAATTTAATATTTCTCTTGACCAAACTTAAAAATGAATCTAACAACCCTATTTTTGACACATGAACCTATTTAACTTTGTCAAAATGATGCTTCATTTTTTTGGGTGATAATAGTTTGGATGGCACAGGTGGATGGAGTTCTCCCTAGTTGAGAGGGAGTGCTAATTTTGGACAACTAGGTCCAAAATCCATGTTGTGATGCTTAGATGAAGATGCCAATATTTTTATTGGATTCCTCTTTCGGAGATGTGCAAGATCGATCTAAAGATCATCTTGATCCGATGAGCATAACATTTATTTTGAATTAATTCCACTTATGTGCAAGGTCAGCCAGAATTGTAATGTAGGCTTGAAGCCCCAATAGATGTGTCACACACCCTCATTGATGGATATATATAGGTCAACGTTGGAGGTAATTCTCACCATCACTCATCACACATTCTCTCTCATCATCTGGTTGGTTCGATCATCATCTTGGAAGCTCTTATTCTCTCACACGTGGGAAATTGCAGCAAAGGGTTTTCTGGTTTTGACCTAGGGTTTTCAGTGCAGATTTGACCATGCGTTGACTTTGGTCAACGCATGGTCAAACTGACCCCAAACTCTCCCAAAATTCCAATTTTTGCAGTCCGCATTTTTTGGCACAGAAATTGAGGCTGTACGTTGACTTTGACTGGGTTGCGTTTACTTTTGCTGATGTTGTTTTTGCGTTGACCGTTGGCTAGGCATCGTTGACTTTGGGTGACTTTGGGTTGACTGTTATAGATATGTCTGAGAGGGTTGTGTGACACATTCTATTTGGCTGACCGTGTAGAGACTTTGTTGGTTGAAGCAACCTGTTGACCGCTGTAACACACCAAAACACATATATTTTGCTGATCAAGTTAAGTGTATTTTTGGCTTGTCTTCTGTCGATCTATTGATATGTTCTATCAACATTTTACTTTCTTGTTTATGTGATTGCTGTTTGATATTGGGAATAAAAGTAAAATTGCATCAAGCATAAAACATCTACGAAAATTTACAATCTTCCAATCTGGAAGAAAAATCCTTAGCCTCCTAAATGTTGAATTTTGTGTGTGGCTATACTGGATAAATCTGAGAACTTTATTGAAGACATCCTGTGTATAATTTTTTTGGGTGCTTTTCTCTTCCTGTCCCTGCGCATATTTTTTTGGGTGCTTTCTCTTCCTATCTTTCAAAGTAGCTTGGCTGTAGCCATTAACTCCCAACCACGGTTGTCCCTTGCCATGTATGATAGATACAAGGGCATTGCGGCATTTTAGATCACTATACACAACGTCCAGATCATAGCACACAAGGATAAAGCCTGGACTTCGCTCCCTTATATGGTGGCGGATGAAGAAATTGACAACGTCATTGCGCTCTGGCCTCCTAACTGGAAGATCGGCTTCAAAACTGGCACGAAGGGCGTCGAAGGAACCAACACATCAAAATTCACCCTCCCTGTCGTCATCAAGGATACCAGAGGTGCGACCTAGAATACCAGACAAGGCACGGGCGCGACCGCACAAAAGGATGCGTAGCAGAAGCAAACCCTTGAGAAGGGTGTCGAGGAGGAGACTTAAATAGATTCGCAGCGAGACCTGGGTAGATAAGGATTGGATGTAGGAGGACCTGCCTCCCCCCGCGGCACGAAGCAAACAAGCGAGCCTGTCAAAATGCCCCGCAAGAAGAAGCGCTCTCAACGGACGGAACACGATGATACAGTCACGTTGACTAATGGAGACCTTGAACAAATCGCTGATGCGGTCACTCTGGCCACGGAGGACAGATGGGTAGCCTTAGAGGAGCAGCAAAAAGCTGCGATCGACACAATCCAGGCCAAGCTCCGTGTGCTACAGCTGAAGACAGATACATTGCAGAACAGTGTGACTTAGGTACGCACACCTTTAGCTGCCGGTAGTGCAGCGTTAGTTACAGATGAAAGCCGCCTCTGCTCTCTATCTGGTGCAGCCCTTGTGATCAGTCCACCCGCACTGGGGATCCAAGTCCAGGCCAATACAAAAGTCCAACTGAATTTAGCTAGGATACCTCATGAGGCCTTGCAGGGTCTCCACACCTCTGTATTTCAGGAAATTCACCATCGAGACCAACAAGTGCACCAACAGCTCGGAGTGGCTGAACAAAAAATCGATGCAAAGAATGCTGAAGTGTGCCTCACCGTCGCGAAGCACATAGAGCTCGAAAACGTAATTCACCAACTTTGCCCAGATGCTACCGTAGAGATCCCGGACACAACCACCCCTCAGGCAAAGGTTGAAAGGTTGGTCGCAGAACTGAAGGCCTCCCAGGAGGAAGTTCAGATGGTCAAGACACGAATGGAGCAGTAGATCAATGACCTCCAGGGTAAGTTGCAGCCTGAAACCCCCCGGAGGTACGGGCCCAGCGAACTGCGCTGGTCACTGTGGCTACGAACGCCATTACAGGGAAAATCGCGTAGGGTGCCCAATTATTAGAAATGGCCATGCAGCTATGGACCAAGGTCCAGTGCGAATTGATCCTGCGTGGCATCAGCCAGGACCTGCGACAGAAAGAAGAAGAGTTCGAGACGTTAGAAGCCACCCTGTCCACTTTAGTTCCTGCTCAGTGTTTGACACGGCTGCGCACCAGTCACGCCCTCCAAGCTGATATTGATGAACTTTGGCAATAGAAGGCCCTCGACGACCGCATGAAGCCTTGGGTTGCTGAGGCCCTCAAGCCTTCACAAGATGTTAATGTCGCGGTTAAGCAACTGAACCAAACTCTGCAGAGTGTCACTGCCACGACGGAAGGCCCAATTTCAGAAAAGTTGGTCGACATTGCACATAATGCCGCTGCTCAGAGTGAAGGCGCGCTGCCTCCATTAGCTGGGGCGATCAGATTATTGCAGGCGCAGGTGGTGACCCCACCATCACAGTGACTCTGGGCAAGTCACAAGATTGTGTTGGGGGATTGTTGGAACAAGGTCTCCTAAAGCTGCAAATTTTGTCCATTTTGGTATATTTTTGTAATATTTAGTCTAATGAAGGGGTTTTGGGGTGGGTTAAAGCCCCTAATGCATTGTAACGGGTTAAGGGTAGACCAAGAGTTCACAAACCACGGTTTTTGGACTATAGGTAGGAAAGAATAAAGAATATAGGCTAAATCAGTATAAATAGATAAACCTTTTTGAGTCATAGGCAGGAAAGAATAAAGATTGATGATAGTTACGAATTGTTAGATCTGTTTGGGTTGCTAGGCTAAGGACTCCTGCTGGCTGTGTGTGCAGAGATCCTCAGTCTTGCTGTGTGCGGACCCTGCTGGCTGTGTGCACAGGTTGTGTTGGATTGTATTGGGTTTGGATGCTAATATATGCAAATCTGGTTACAATATCTCTGCTTATCTGAGTTTATGTATCATTATTGATGCGAACTGTTGGATCTGTTTCTCTTACTGTTGGTTATCCGTTGTTGCTGCGAATCTGTCTTTGTTATAATACAGAGTATTCCTGTGATCTATTGTTCACACGTTTATGATATTACATGTGATATTGCTGATGCGAGGGTGCTGATTAGATCTATGACTGATAGTAGCTTTGTTAACTGTGGACTATACTGATTAGCGAAGCTGCGAATAGATCTGTTTTATAGTTGTGAGAGTATCCTTGTTCCTGTTATATGAATCTATGATCTATTTATTACTGCAATTATAGTTCTGTACAGATAGATTGGTATTACGTACGTGGATGCAAAGGTAATTAGTAGATATCAGATCTGCGATATAAGTCTGTAACTAGATTTGTTAAATGCGAAGCTGATAAGCTAGGAATGCAGCTCTGCTTGACTTACCTACTCTCTCTCAGGGTGCGGAAACCTGGTTCCAACACCCTCCCATACTGCTTTGGGTGAGACTTTGGCCTGCGTAAGCAGGTCACTATCGAAAGGGCCAGTAGTATAGGGGTTTGTTGGAAAACCTTAACCTCTGAACCTGGGTTAGGACCCCTCGAGCCAACACCCTCTGAAATCGAATTCTTTTCCTTCAGAATCGATTTCCTTCGGGTACTAAGTGTGCGTCTGACTTACTTTCCAAATGAACCTCAAGCCTTCTCTTATAGTCTTCTCGTTGATGAATCAATGACCCAAATTATATCTATAATCAATGGATGAGATTGAAAGATGACTTGATCTTTGTTTTCTAGAAGATTCACACTCTGCTTTCTTAATACCCTTTAATTATTTAATTTCCCTAAGTTTAGACTTATGGATCACTTTAAAATAATTAATTATTTTAATAAAGTATGATCCGAGTGGAATTTCCACAAACAGTTTCTGGTTTCTTTGGGATACTGATGTCCAAACCTCCTCCCAAAATACGAGACTTGGAATACTTTCCAATGCTACAAAATAAACACGCTTCTGAAAAGAAGATGCTCATATGTCAAAGACACCTGACACTTCACCAGAACCCAAAAGCTTATTTAGTATTATAGGAACCAATGAAGCAATATTTATGGCTTGAGATGACACCATATATAGCACTAACATTGTTCAACACCTAGCCATGACCTCAAAAGTGATTTTGAAGACGATAGAAAATAGCACGCAACAAAATGTGTAGAAACAAACAAGGGCACGCCATACGCTAACAATTTAAGGACAAAGGAAATCTATGATCTATATCTATTTGAATTAATAAATAATCAAGATGGACACTCTTCTCTCAAAATCCTTGAATGTCTCGTGAGAATTTACAACACATGCAACCCACAAACGAGCAAAACTTCAACATATAGCAAGCTATCATAAACAATCTTGAACGTAAAACATAATGTAAAACAAACCCTAAAGAAAAACTGCAAAGCAACCAAAAACGAGAAAGAAAAAAAAAAAAACTAAAAAAGAGTTGATTGAAATCCCATTTTGCCAGTAATTGATCCTTCAAACCCTTGTGCAACCAGTGGCAACCAATTTTAATTTTCATGTGTAAATTATTTTAGGATAGATTGCTAAAAAGAATCAAATAGCAAGAAAAACAAGTGAAAAATAATAAAGCTTGAATGCACTCTGAATTGTTTGATTTGGCATAAAAGATATATTTAAGGTTGTGATTATAATTAATGGGCTAATCATCATTTACCGCAGCTAGAGTATTTTGGTGGGACCCATGAATTATCATTAAAGTTTAAAAGCTGCACATGTTTGAAGGTGGATATCAGTTATATGTTGGGGCCCACGAGATGGGGCAAACCTGACGACACTAACCGCTTGATGTATAACGGCGGAGGTGCCTCTGCAGAGAATTTTCAACGCACCTATGATTATAAGATCTACTGTGTGAATTGTCTGCAGGTTTACTCCTCCGACTATTAGCCGTACCAAAGGCTGCCCCTGCAGTGATGTTAACAAGCGAGCCATATTACGTCAACAAGAGAGCACAACCCCACATTCATTCTGCCCCATCATTCCTCCCTCCGCCACCTGTGAATCATGCACATCATTTCTGTCATTAATACTCCCTATCATCTTTCATTTAATTCAATATAGATGCATTTAATTTTCTCTCCCCCCCCCCCTTTGCACAATTAGTCTATAAATCCTTTTCTTGCCATTTTGCTGTACTCTCTTTATTTGTTCGTGCTGTCAACCTTACATCAAAATTATTAGCGACAATTCCAATCAACACTCCCAGTCACTGGCAGGTATTTTTCACAATCACTCTTTTCTCAATTGTACAAAATGTCCAAGAAAACTGCTATTTGCTGGTTCGTATAATTTTCCCTTAGATACTTTTGTTGAAGAAGTTCAACCTATTTTTCAAATTATAAACAAACTTATGAGGAAATATAATTCATCAGTCATTGACAAAGTCAAACTGGTTCTTTTTAGTTTAATGATGAAGCATGGGGTTGTCCTAGATGTTCCATATTTTCGGGAGGGGTTATTTAATGCCCAATTTATGAATTTTTCACTTACATGATGTTTTAGGTTCCCTTCTTTGATTACATATTTTTTCTTGTATAATCATGTGGAGAGATTCATGCACTTGGGGCTGAATATTATGGATGTCAATAAGAACAAACACTCAATGCTCTTTTGGACTGATGTAGTAAGGGGGAGTCTAAAGAATGAAATCTTGGTGGAGTTTGTTGCTTCTTTTCTTTCGGTGGCTTATTCAATCATAAATAGTTTTCCCGCACCTTCTTTACTGCCAAAATATCAATGTTTTCTTCAATTGAGCAAGGATTTCAAAGTGGGGGATTGGTAATCATTTGAAGATTTTGCAAAGATCAGATTGTACAGAGCAAACATTGAACACTACAGGTTTCCAACTTTTGTTCCTATGAGGTTGTTTGCTTTAGAATTTATAAGGCAGAGTTTAATGTTGATAAAATTCATTTTGTTCTAGCTAAGAAGGGCCTTTTATTCAGATTTCCAAGGACCGTGGGTCCTTTCATTATTAATACGAGGCAAGCTGCAAAGGAAGTTCAAAGAATTATTGAAGGACTGGATTTGTTATAAGGAGAGAAATGGGCTTATGACCCCCTGCATACCATTTCAGACAAAAGAGTAGAAAATGGATATGCTCCATTCTTACATGAAACAAAACCTGAAATTAAGAAGCTGACAAATGGAAAAAAATCAGCTTCAATGATGGGAGTAGAGGTTGAAACTCTGGTGCAGACTGAAAAGAAACTTATAATAGGTAAAGAATAAATCATGGATTTAGATGAAGATGCAGATGGAACAACAAAAAGAGAAAATATATCTGATGAGGGTAACACAATGCTAGCTCCCGGTTTTCAATAATAGTTGGGAGAGACAATATGTACACCATCTTCTCCACATCCTCATGAGGCTTCTTAGGTCTTAGTACCAGTCATCAAACAAGTGTTTGCATAGATTGAAGACAAAACAAGAAGATTAAAGAAATCATGGAAGCTCAACTGTAAGTTCAATTATTTTCTGATTACCAAACCAAGCTACTGTCAGCCATGGATTTAGAAAGGAATCAAATTATTATTATTATTTTTATCATCCTTCTGCTTTATATATTTCTTCTTCTGTAGGTTTTAGAACTGTCAATTTGACTGTGGATGCTAAAAATATTCCCTTGCCTGATAAGATTAATCTCCATAGGAAAATTGGAGAATTAATCTACAATGAATTGAATAAAACATTTTCAGCCGCGCAAAGCTTGAAGCCATGTTGGAGAAGGTTATTGGACAATTAAAATATGAAAAGGCAAATTCCAGAGCTATGTAAACTCATAATGAAGAATTGAAAAAGCTATTAATCAAGGTTGGAGTGAATCCTGAAGACAAAGGTGTAATTCAAAAGTTGTTGCAAGGTGCTGAAGCAGAAATTCATGTACTGAGGAAGAAGTTAAAATTACCTACTGGAGAGCATACAATGACTTCAAAAGTAGCCCCAGTTGAAAGAGAAAAATAAGCTTTAACTGATCAATTATTGAAAAGAAACGAGGAGGTGACTAAGTTGTTGGAAACAAACACTGCTTTACAACAACATATTGATTCACATGTCTATGCTATTCTAGTAGACTGTAATATCCCAAAATGGGGATGCAACAATAAATTAACACAAAACTAGAAATAGCAGTGTAAATCAACTTATGAATATTGGAGACCAATATGGAGACAAAACATCATGTATTAGATCAAAAAATCATCGTGAATAGTGAGGCATAAACCATGTACAATGAAGGAACAAGCCTCCCCTAAACAATCACTCCACAAATGAGCTACTGTCACAATAAAAAAATGTCGGAAGACTGCTAAAACGCAGTTAAAAACACAATGCTACCACAAAATAATGTACAAAATATGTAGGGCTGTTATATGCCTCAAAAGGTATGCCCAGTACAGATCTAGGCTTAATACAAACTCCTACAAAGAACTTGGAAAGGGTTTTCAGAAATACACTCTATACAAGATGGGATCTAAAGCTCAATGGTTGAAGATTCATTGAAAATTGAAGAAAATGAGTGTAGAAGGCTGAAATATAATAGATCTGATATAGATCCCCTCAAAGGTATCCTCCCATGAAAGGCTGATCCCTTCAATCACAAGAAAACACTCCAAAGGAGCCGTAAGATCCCTCACTGAAGCTACCCTCCAAAATAATGCAATCCCTAGCTGGAACAACGCTGGAAAAGATGGGAAATAGTTGGCCTGATGCCAAAGATCTGAAATATGCCCAAGAGCTCTCCAAACTGATCTCCCAAGAGAAGGAAACCTTCCTCCTATGATAAAATAGCTCAGAAAGTGGGTTTCTAATCCCTCCACTGAAACACCCTGCAACACAGCACAATAACCTACATAAACTGCGCTAATGAAGAAAGTTGTAGCTTGGCCTGAAAACTTGAATGTGGAAATGAATACAATACTCTTCCAAGAGGCTTCTCAAGGAAAGAGGTGGGATTCCCGCTCGGGAAGACCCGGTGCTAAACAACATAGCAACCCTGCTAAACAGCAAGAGGAAGAAAAATTATAATCAGACCAATATCAAAATAATAATCTAAAACATGAGCTCATATGGCTGCCATCCTCTTCCTTAAATAGAATATGAGCTTACTTGTTCTTAGCCTCACTCAATTAGGTCATTTCCTTCATGAGATCCATCTCCCTTTAAAACTGCGTTATTCTTCATTTAATCTCCACTCCTCCATGACAGCGCTGTTGACTTGGTCAAAATTGATTGAATCAACATGATACAACCCCTGTTCACACTTGTAGGTGCTTTATTTAGCTGCTAAAAGGGTCTCCTTTCACACTTGAAGTGTTTTTATTTCTTCTTAGGAGACTTATGGGCCTTCCCACCCATTTATTCACCTACCTAATGATAAAACAAACTATAATATTCCATTTAGCTGAAGGCTAAATTTTTGGAATATTACAGTCCTCCTCTCCAAAATGTTGCTTGTCTTCAAACAACTATATAAGGAGAGAAAAATTCCTCCCCTCCTCCTCTTGTGACCTCCTCATCAATAGTCCCCACCATTGCTCAAAATAATCTGCAATAAATCTGCCCTCCAATGTTTCCTCCCAAGTATGCAAAACCAAATGGCTCACATCATGAAAAGGTGGAAGGTGTAAGTGGAAACCTTCTTGCTGTCCAATGGCCCCCCTCAAGGTAGGAGTTATGACAAGCATAGGGGATCTCATTCCAAATGAGAAACTCCCAAACCCATGCTATCATCCAAATAAAATGAGCCATTCTAGGTAGCTCATCAAAATAATCCTCAACCCCTAGTTCATGTAATGTATTGGGGCTGTATGGAGAGATTAAATTCTTCCACCCACGTTGTTTCTCTCTCCATTTATGGTATGTATGGGGCTGCTGCTGATTTTGGGATGAAATGTCATGGCCTCCAAGAATGGCCCAAGCCACCCAACCAAATAAATCAGCCATGAAGTGCCTCCTCCAGAAACTTAAGTTCTCCAAATGGCTCCTCCCACATGAAGAAAAGAGATGTAGTATGGAAATCATGGTTTGCCCATTGATTCTCCTGAAACATGCAACATGTAAAGTAGGGAGAATCATACCCCCAATGGGCACCTCCAACTCTTGTGCCACTCTCTAAACAAAGCTTCCCATAAACATGAGAACATCTCCAACATATGGAAGCAAAAACCAATGAAAAGAAGTTGCCATGTGACAACCGGAAAGTGGATAATAGTTCCACACATGGAACCAGCGCAGTGCATCCCCTGCCTGCCTCAAATCAAAGAATAACAAGTGCTTTTCTAGCCAATTTTTTGCTGCCACAATCATCCTATAAGATAGGATCATGAAGGTAAAATGTGGTGTCAATGGTGCACACCAAGGATCATGTGGCTTCCCCCACAAACCACCAATAGGATAGCCAATCTCAATGCTACATTTGGCCTCAAGTAAATCATAATATAATGTATAAGAAGGAATGACCCTCCTTAATAATGTTGCTCATATAAAGTAAAGAAGTGCAAATCATAATGCAAAAATGTACCTTATCTACTTAGGACTTTGGTCATAGAGCTGAAATGGCTCGTCTAAAAGTTCTCCCTCACTCTCAATGAGTAGGGAAGTGGCTATGCCAACCTCTCCATCAACATCCGGGCTATGCATATCTCCATATGCTGAAATATATCATGCTGGATGCCCTCCCAAGTGAACTTCTCCATCAAAGAATGATATGCATCAATGTGCATAGAAAGGAAGTCCTCATGTGTTGCATGTAGTAGCTTATTCTTGAGCTTAGAAGCTCTAGTCAAGTAGACTCTTCCATAAGAATAGATGACCTCATCATCCACCATGTATCTATAATTTCCCTTCGGGTCATCAAGAATCATGTAGGCACCAAGATCCTTGGAGTACTCTGCCAATAGTTGAGACCTCCAATATGGATCAACCCTCCTAAGAGACAACACTGAAGATATGAAATGTGAAGCTCCCCACATGCTGCTGTCTTCTCTTTTGACATCCCCCATGCAAAATTCATCCTCGAAAGTTCTGCCATGCCCATCATGCAGTTGCTCATTCTCAAATAGAAGTGGTGGCCTTTGGAAGTTGGCCTCCCATGAGAAGCTACCATCCAAAAAGAATCTCCTGATCTTGGCCAATGTAAGCATGAGTGGCTTCCATCTACTCCAATATGTGGAGGATTCCTTCCTCAAAGGAAGTACCCTCTGTTTCTCCAAATCCATGGAGCAACTCCGTTGCACCATGAAGGTGCCATCCTCCATCACTGCAACAACTCCTATCAACGCAATATGTGTAGTGAGAGTGGGTAATGCTGAAAATGGGATAATGTCTCCCTCCTCCTTGAGTCTACCCCAAAATCTCTGCGCCGTAATAGACCCCTCCAAAGTATCCACCCCTTTGGGATCTAAGAGTGGTGCTATCTAATGTGAAACATTCCTCCTCATCTCCTAATCTGGTGGTCTCCCTGGTGGAATGCCTCCATGTAATGAGACATCAATGTCAAGAGTAGACTGCACTTATGGATGGACAACTTTGTCGCTACCCTCACAGCACAAATTAGTCTGCCTCTTCTTTGCATTAACTCTCTGAAATAAATAGGGGTGTGTGCTCCTCATCATGTGATGCTGAACTTCCTCCCTACCTTCTCCTTCCATCTGCAATGTTTCACAATCATGCTGTTCATTGATTGTGCCTTGATCTCCACATATGAGATCTTGGGGAATTCCTTGCAAAGATACAAGAATCCCTCTTGTTGGAGCAAGAGCTCCATCTACCTCTGCATGAGGTGCTAGATATGCTCTAGATGTGACAACGCTATTGCCCCCATCCTTCTCTTCCTCTTCACTATGAATGGGAGTCACCTCCTCAATAAGAGGATCCTCTTTTGGAAAAGGGATCTTCATGCCCTCTTGTTCACGAATATGGGACAGAGTTCTTGCCTCTATCAAAGTATTATGCAAGATGTGAGCCTCTTCAACAGTTTTCTGAAGTGGATTTGAGTTTATAGGTTCCTCCATCATATGCAAAGGTTTTGTTTGTTTTGGTTTGTTTGGTCCCACCAATGATGTTTCAGAATGTTTTCCATCAAACCTTTCCACTAATCTCTTAGTGAACTTCACATAAGAAGAAATATTTTCATTTCTTAATGAAAAAGACTAAAATATCCACCAAGCATAGGCCTTACCTCCAAAATGTAGCGCTGCAACTTTGATCGCTTCATCTTCACAAACTTGGTGCTGTTGCAAATAGGTGTGTAACTCCTCCACCCAAGCTCTAGCTGAACATGTTCGTGACCCATCAAAAGTAGATAGGAAAAATCTACCCTTGTCATGCTTCTTGCTTATATTCACCTTGATCTTGCAAAACTCTTGTAAAATGATATTATCTCTAAAATTCTTAGTTTGAGACTCATATTCTTGCAGATAATCACTAAGAGTTTCCCTCCTAGGAATTTCTTCTTCTTTCATCTCCCTCATAGCGGATCTGGGCATATGACTGCGCTGTGAATCATAGTGTGTAACTGCATGCTCACACACATCATGTGAAAATCTAGAGTTGGCTTTAGATCCAAACTCTTTTGGAGATTCTCTCTCTATTCTCATCTTATTGAGATCTCCTTTAATGCTCTATATAGATTGAAAAAGAAGCTTTGAGAGCCTCTCTTCCTTCCTTCCTCCAAATAATGGAGTCTTCTCTTTGTCTTTTCTGTACATCTCTTCTTTTTCTTATTATCCTTGTTGGTGAGGAAAAAGGTCTCTTAAGCAAGACCCAGGTTCGGCTTAGAGGCCAACTAGGATTCCGCTGTAGTCTAGCACCACGTTGGCATTTCCACCCTGCTCCGAGGAACGTAGAGTTTCACCCGAGGCGTGTCGCGACCTTACTAAGGTAGGGAGAAGATTGATATCGATATAACGGATTAAATAGATATATATATACGAACCAGAACTATCTCAGAACTTAAGCAAACACAACACTACCTAGATGATATTCTTCAGAAATGCATTTAGAAAGACAGTCCATAAAATTTTTAAAATACTCTCACATCAATCAAACTGGATTACAACATATTTGGGAACTTCAATCTCTGTTCATATTATAATTCGCTTATCAGCAACAGACCCTTACAATGCTCCTTAACATGAGCTTTAACCGAATATATTACAAAGAAATCCTATCTAATGGACTGGATCACAGATATACAGAGAAATAGAGAACGGAACAACGTGAACAGAGCTCTCCTACGACTCCTGTTCGCTTCTTCCTCCTGTGCCAACCCTCCTCTCTGCTCAGCTGGCTACCTATTTGTTCTGTTGCAAGCACAACTGACAGTTCTTCCTTTCTTCTCGCTCGACTGTCTTCTACTTCTCTCTGTTCATTGGGAGTTCTACTGCCTGTCTTCTGCCACATTCTTCTACCATCTATGCTTACTCCCGCAACAGCCGTGCCACCTGTTCTTCCTTCCTTCGCAACCTTGACAGCTCCCTGCCTACTGTAGTTGCGTCCCACCATGTACTATCCGCAACTCAAAAACTGTCTGGTTTCAAAACAAGGGCCCCAACAGGCGCCAACCACAGCCCATTGACTCGCCCTGAGTCAATCGATCTTCACTGTCTCTATTTCGATTGGTCCGCTCGGCCCTGTGTCCTGACCTGCTTGTCCCCTTTCTCCCGATTGTCCAAACAAGGGCCCCAATTCTGGGACTTGTGTTAGAGATGTTGCTTTGAGTTCCTGAAAGGTCGTCAGGGCTTGATGCCATCCATGCATGAGCATGTCCGGTTGCGCTGTGATCTGTGCAACCATTTCTTCCCCTGAACTAGCTAGGAGGCTACCGCAAACGTTTTGGATTTTCGTATTGGCCTTGGAAACCAGTCGTTGCATTGTTTGGGCATTGGTTTTTATCGGCTGTCTCAGTTTCTGGAGAGCTTGTTTTGTAGCAGTGGAGTTTTCTTCAATCTGCTGTATCTGGACCTCCAGAGCGTCCGCTTGGGCATATAGTTGGTTGAGTCCAGTAGGGTTTGTGGCCTCCTGGATCTCCTTTGATACCTGTTGTAGCTGTAATGAAACCGGTTGGGACTTCAGTGTGAGAGAGGTCGAACACTCTTTTAGACCCTTCAGTAGGTCATACGCTTCTTTAGCTGTAGTACTCAGAACTTCCTGCATTTTTTTCACTTGGCTCTGTCTCTCTGATATTTTCTCTGTGTATACAACCACTGGGTATGGAAACGCGGGTCGGGCTACCAATGCTGCTTTGAGTCCCTAATTTTCCTGATGGAGATTTGAACACGCCACCCTGATGTGGACCGCACGCCCGACTATATCATTTTCCTGTATTTCTTCTGGTATTTGGTTGTTGTTGGCTGTTACTGTGGGCCAAACGTCCCAGAATATTCTTTTTACCGTCTCCAATTGTTCTTGTAAATTTCCCTTTTCTGTCCTCAACTGTTCACGCTCTTTAGTAAGCATGCTGATTTGTAATTGCTGCTGTTCGCATTTTTGCTGGAGCTCCGCGTGAAGCCCTTACGCTTGCTATGCTGCTCTCTGAATTAATTGGTATATTTGGGATGTTCCCCACGTCTCTACACTCTCAGCATCCAAGTTTCCCTGATCTGGCCGCCGTGCTTGAAGTGGTTGTCCACTGGTGATAGATTTCGCTGATTGTGCCTGCGGTGACTGAGGTGGTGTTTGCTGCGGTAGCTTGTTACTAGAATCGACCATGTTTAGATCGGGCATCGTTTCTTGGGCTGTTAGATTAGCTTGCTGGAGTGGATTCTGCTCGGGGAGCTGACCATCTGCTTCTTCCATTGACTGCTCTATTTGATTTAAAATCTCTGTGAACGCAACCTGTTGAACCATGGGTTGGCTAACGAGGGGTACTTCTGGTGTACCCGAGTTAACTTCCGCCTCGGGATCCTCATTTGGTTTTCCTCTAAAAATTGGGTCTGATACGGTGGCTGATGAAGTGGAGGGCGTGGTAATGGGTGGTGTTTGAATGGTGGATGAAGCGGGGTCCGATGCTTGATGGATGTGAGGTGGGGACATGCAAATATTTAAGAAATTAAGGGGGTTGAAGGGTGGTAGCCCCCTGGTCATTTTGGGCTCCACAACAGGTTCTTCCCTGATCGACACTCCTATACTCAGAGGTCGCGGCTGATCATCCCCGGTGAGATCAACCACTGTACTAGCTACTGTGGTCTTGGCCCTTTTTTCTTTTGGTATCGCTGCTGGGGTTTTCCCAGCCTTAGTCTTCCGGACCAGCACTGTAGTTGCTGGGGCTGATGGGCTAAACAAAATGTTGGGTATTGGTGCTATTAGGGGGGCTGTGGCGGAAGATGGTCTGGAGTGAGATGCCCGAAATTATGAAAATGTAGGAAATGCAGTGGAATCACTTGTTAACACTTGAACTACTTTATTAAAATTCTGTACTTTGTGTTTAATTGCTCAATGATCGGGGATAGCTACAACTGTGCCATCCTAGTCATCGTCTGCTCTGAAGTGTCCCCCGGCAGTGGGTTTGGTAGAATCCCGTCGAAGATGTAAGTGTAAACCCCGCTTCTAACCTCCATCGCTACTCCTGGCCACGAGCAAACTTCTGTGTGGAAGGCTGTTTCATCAATTTGGAACTTTAATGGCCTCATCTTGAAATTCGCTTCTGGTACGCACATTGGCCTGATAAAGGTTTGCTTGTGGGTAACACCAAACCATATCCGCGCGCTATAACCATCCAACAGACTCCTTGGGATTCTTTGTTGACTTATCACAACATCAACCATTTGGCTGTACCATACCCTGAAAGCTTCTGCGTTTACCTCCTTCGTGCTAGGATCCCCATATACCTTCCAAGGCACGAACTTCATTGCCAATTGTTGTCCTGTTGCTATCTCCACGGGAACTATAATGCTTGGAAACGTCCATTTCCACATTGCTAGTGCCATAATTAGATAGCCATAGATGAATACGGTTACACTCTTGTAGTTGTCCTCGAAAGCTTCGAACAACTCATTCATAAAAAATGAGCACCAGTTCAGTTGTGCCCCTTGGACACAATGCTCCGCAACCGAAATCGTATCCAGCGTGCATTCTCCTATTGTATAATGCCTCATCGTTTTGCTTTCAATTAGGTAACAAGCGAACCTGACCTCTGGTTTGTTGATCAAGTCGATTTTGGCTCCTTCCCCCCCTCTTAGTGTCGTACTTGGTGTAGTAGTCGTTGTCTCTGGTCTTCTTCGCTCTTTTGGATACAGTCTGGAATGCTGATGAAACATCCCTCCCTTCCATTGACAGTGCAGTGAAATTGTGAATGTCCTCCACATGAATCGAGATTTCTTTCCCTAGCCATAGCGAACCATTATGAATTCGGCTCAACAAGAACTTGGTGCACTGCATTGCAGTGCCCGTAACACCAAACACCGGGAGATATCTTAAATTCAGTATAGTGGACTGTTGAATGCCGCAGAAATCTGGTCGAACTCTTGCTTCTTGCTGCCCTGCTTTAGTGGCATAATTCCCCATATATACTTGTCTCTTTGTTGCTGGAAACTCGAAGGAGTCCGTGAGGTCAGTGTCGATCAGTGAGGCACTGTCATATCTCCCTACTAACGGTTCCATATTTTGCACTATGTTATCGAGCTCTTGTTCTACGATTGCTGGTGCTTCTCTTGTCATTTTAGCTCATCTCTGATACACCTATAGACCAACTCCTTCTATTTTCCTCTGAATTCCTTCCTCTGCGTGCCTTCTCTGCTCCTTTTCTGGCTTTGCTTCTCTTGCTCCCTTGGATGTTTATGGTTCTATCTCAGATTTTTCCGGCATTCTCGCACTTCTTTGCATGTGGGTTATGTAATTAATCGGCACGGGTGAGGTTGATGAAACCCCATAACTAATCAATTTCCCCCTGGCCTCATCCGTGTCTATGATCGTCTGATTAGTTACTGGCTAAGGTGGGTTTTGACAATGCTGACTGTGGTTTCGGGATTTGGGTAGATGCGACGGTTGGTGGTTATGCCTTATTATGGAAAATTTATTACGGTATGGGTGATGCTAATTATGGCAATTATTTCCAAATCTTGGTAATCCTATGGACTGACACTGGTACTATGCGTAATGATGATGGGCTGATGTTCAACACGCTTTTCTATTTGACGTGGATGACACGTTGGACACTACCCTTCCTCGACCACAATTGGTTGCGTTGCGATCTCCGCAATTGAACTGTAGTTATTTATTATTATTTTTGGTTTTGGTAAAGTGGAATCCTATCTATGCTTATCTCGGGTGCGAGAGAGTTATTGTTACTATTCTACCCTACTAACTACTCTCAACTTCGAGAGTTATTATAATTGGAAATGAGTGACTTACTCTTGGTAGGGCTTCAAGCATGCGCTGTTCACCCATCCTTGAAGAACTTGGCCGTACAGTTGTGCTAACCAAACTGCGCCTGAATCTCTGATTTCTATCACGTAGAATGGCCCTAGCCAATGCATCTGCAGTTTCCCTGGTAACTTTTGGTACTTACTGTCATAGAGTAGAACTTTTCCTCCGACCTGAAAAGTTTTGCGCTTTATGTGTCGGTCATGCCAAGATTTTTGTCTATCCTTATGCACCGTTTGGTGAAACTCTGCCAAAAATCGTTCTTCTTCATGGCCTTGTAATTGTTGTAGCCGTTCCTTCAGCAGGTCTTCCTCTGATAGTTGGAGTGAGGTTGCGACTAGGATTTTGGGTATGATGAATTCTGTGGGGACTACTGCTTCTCTCCCATACACTAGCTGGAATGGTGTTTGGTTATTCAGTCGCTTTACCATTGTTCGGTATGCCCATAAAGTTGCTGGTATCCGTTCATCCCAGTCATCCCGTTGTGCATTGCATATTTTTGTTAGGCCCTTCTCCAGTATTTTGTTGAATGCTTCTACCGTACCATTGGCCTACGGGTGATATAGACTGCTTTTATGATGCTGTATCATGAAGATTTCGAGCAGGGATTTAATGGTGTCATTGATGAAGTGTGTACCTTGGTCGCTGGTCAGGCCCTTTGGACAACCATATCGACTGATTATGTTTTCAAAGATAAACTTGGTAGCAGTCTTTGCCGTGCAATTTTTTACTTGCATTGCTTCTGCCCACCTTGTCAAGTAGTCCGTTGCCGTTATTATGTACCTTGCCTGCAAGTGTCTTACAATTGGTGTAATTGGCTATGAAATCGACTACCCATTTTTCAAATGGCTGTAGTACTTTTATCAGATGAAGTGGAAGTTCATCTCTGTGGGATGGCCATCCCGTCCGCTGACATATATCACATTTCTTAACAAATGCTTTGCTGTCCATATGTATTGTTGGCCACCACAATCCTTCTTGCAGTACCTTCCGTGCTGTGGGTTTTGCTCCCACGTGTCCTCTCACAACCCCACTATGGCATTCCTATAGTACAACTTCCCTTTCGTGATCCATGACACATCTGTAAAGAATATGGTCCATTCCCATCTTCTATAGATGTCCGGCTATGAGTTGGTATTTTGCAGCACGAACTACCAGGTGTCTTTTTTGGACTGATGTATATTCTTGTGGACACTGCCCTGTCGTGAGATAGGTTGCTATTTGGTCTAAGTATTCTGAGATGTCTTCTACTCTGAAAAGATCAACGTCTGGTAACTGATCATCTAGAGATTCTCCATTTTCTCCATTCTCTAGTCGAGACAGGTGATCGAGTCCCACGTTCAATCTTCCGGGCTTTACGACCACCTCGAATGTAAACTCCTGGAAGAGTAGGAGCCATCTACAGATTCTTCCTTCTAAAACTGGTTTGTTTACCAAATATATCAAAGGTGAATGGTCTGTGAAAAATTTAAACGTACCTCCCAACAGGTAGTGGTAGAACTTCTGAAGGGAATACACCATTGCTAATGCCTCCCGCTCTGTTGTGGTGTAGTTTCGTTCTGCTGTGGACAATTTCCTACTTGAAGAATATACCGGGTGGTCAACTGAAGTGTCTCTTGGTTGCGTCAAGACTGCTCCAAGTGCAATGCTGGAAGCATCGATTTGTACATGAAATTGTTTGTTCCATTTTGGGTGAACTAGTATTGGCGCACTTGCAAGTTTTTCCTTTAGGGTATCCAGGGCTGTTCGACAATTATCTGTCCAAGGAAACTGCTCAGACTTTTGCAACAACTTCTCTAAGGGGGCCGTTATCTTTGCGTAGTTGCGGATAAATCGCCGGTAGTAACCTATGTGGCCCAGCAATGATCTAAACTGTTTTATCGTTTCTGGTGCCTCCATGTTTACTATTACTGCTACCTTGGCTGGGTCCATGCAGAGTCGTTGGTTACATACCACGTGTCCTAAGAGTGTTCCAAACGGTACTGTAAATATACACTTCTTTAGGTTCAACGAGATCTGAAGTTGCCTAAACCTATCAAACATTATTCTCAATAAAATTGCATGGTCATTTAATAGGCTGTAGATTGTCCAGTCATCCATATAGACTTCTAAGAAATTGTGGATGTACTCCCGGAAAGCAGCTATCATGATACGAGAAAAAAATGCTGGTGCATTTTTCAAGCCGAATGGAATTACATTATATGCAAAAGAGCCCCATTCGGTGGCGATTGTTGTCTTATTCTTATCCTCCTCTGCTATTCGTACCTGATGGTATCTTGAAAATCCATCAGTGAACAAATATGCCTCGTTTCCTGTGACATTGTCTAGGACCTCATCACTAAACGGAGTGGGAAATGGGTCATGGATACAGGCATTGTTTAGGCTCCTGTAATCGACATAGACTCGGATTTCAGACTTCTCCTTTTTGTTCTGTATCACTATGGGACTTACCCATTCTGCTTCCTCTACTGGGGATATTAACCCTGCCTTTAACATTTTGTCGATTTCTGCTTTAATTTTTTCCATGACTCTTGGATTCAGATGATATGGTCTATGTTTCACAGGCCTTGTGTCGGGCTTCAATATTATCCACATCTCCCCCATATCCCCTTTTATTCTCTTTAGATCTGCTACCGATGAAGGGAACAAGTCCTCATATTCCTACAGCAAACTGTATATTTCCCTAGTTGTCTGTTCATCCCAATAATATCCAATTATCGCTAGTTTTGTCTTATCTTCTGTTCCAATATTCAATTTCTTGGTTTTTAAAGGTAGCAAGTGAATCCCTTCTGTCGTTGGCTCTTCTTTAATTTCCCTCTCCGCTTCCGTTTCTTCAAAATACAAATGCCTAAGATCTTTTAGATTATCATCATCCATTTCACTGTTTATCTTTTGGCATGCTACCTTTTGTCTGATGCCGAGATTCGGAACCAGCTGCTCATCCTCCTTTATACTTTCTGGGAAGAATAGTACCTTCTTTACAAATTTCAAAGCTTGTGTGACTGGTTCCATTTTTCCTTCGAACAAAAAGCATTGTGTGAAGTTCTCTGCAAATTTCCGCCATGTGCTGGTCCCCCTTTTTTTTTCTTCTGTTAGGTACCAGGCTTGTGGAATCAAGTTTAGAGAGTGTATAAATCTATGTACCCATAGCTCTTCTGGATATCCTGCAGCTCTCCATTGATCCTCACACCCCTTTAGATGGTTTACGAGGTTTGTGTCCCCATGGTATTTCTCTTTTACTCGAGGTCCTTCCTCCTCCTTAAATCTCTCTTTAAATTCTTGCGCAACTCTGTCCCATTGCGATAGTGAGTTGCAGTGGTTACTCCACCATCTTGCCGATGTGGACTGTAACGCCGTATCCATGAGTGGTACCTTGTGTCCTTCTGGTACCCTATCTTCTATTTTTGTTATGAAAATATCTAAATCATTCATATTGGATAAAGTTGGGTAATCCATTACCTCAGTCCCGATCCAATTGATTCTTCGGATGCTGGCGCATATCCTTGTATTGGTCTCGTACCCTCCTTGCTGCCAATCATCCCAAGCTAACTCTGAACCTAATTGCGAGCTTTGGATACTTCTCCAGCTTACAGATCCGCCTACTGTTGGGTTAATGTAATCCTCCCTTTTCCCTGCAGTCATTCGATAAAGATGGTCCATCAGCTGAACATCTTCTCTGTTGTCTACAGTTTTTGTGTATCTGGGCCTTGATATGGGTCGAGTGGCTGAGTGACTCTGACCTCTGCATCCTCAAAAATCATCCACTCCTTATTTAAATCTATTATTGCATAATTTTCAAAGGCCCAGTCAATTCCCAACAATGCAGGATAAGGATCTTTATCTCCCATGATGTCGATGACCTTAAAGTCCGTATATGTTTTTACTCCCGCAATATCAACCTCAAATTTCTCCAGTCTCCCTATGGGCATGATGCAGTACTGGTTCGCCATCCTAAGTTGGATTAGAGAGTAGGTTAATCTTGGCTTCCCTAATGCTTCCTAGGTTTTTCTTGATAAAATATTGACATCGGATCCCAAATCGAGCATGGTGTCTTTAATTTGGTAACCGCCAAGTTGGGTGTTTACTCGGAACTCTTTTCCTGTCCTTTTTTATTTATTTTCACCCTCTGTACATACTTCTGGGTTGGATCAGTTGATTCTCTTGACCCTGTGTTCTTCTGTACCAGTCCTTCCAGGTTCTGCTTTAGCTACTCTAACATTGGTGCATTGTTAACAATCTTCAGGAATAGATGGAACCATTCTTGAATGATGGTACTTGAATCTATTTGGATTTCGTTGTTTTCGTGTGGTTGCCATAACTCAATACCTTTGTTTCCTCCCAGCTGGCCAAATGTTTCTACTGCCTCTTGGAAAAATTGCTTCTGTCTTTCCGGTGTGAACAATAGTTTTGGGGATGCTGGCCTAATCAATTTTATCGGGTCCACTGTACGTGCATCCTCCCCCGTTTTCTTACCTCCTCATGTTACTATTGCCACATTCTGCATCGTATGAGTCTCCGTTATCCTGGGCTCTGCATTTACTAGATTTGTTCCTCTTTGTCTAGTTCTTTCCTCCCATTTTTTAAATAGTTCAGGGCAATCTTCAGTTGCGTGTGTGTTAACCAATCACTGGGAACACCAGGGTCTTCTAGGAAGTGGACATTCCCTCGCTACGTGTCCTTCTTGGTCATAGTTGTAACATCTTAGTGGACCTCTACCCCCTGCTTGACCTCCTCTCATGCCTCCTCCTCTTCCTCGGGGGGCCTCATTCACCCTATATGAAGGCCAGTCCAATCGTTCCGCCAATACGTCCAGAGCTCTACATTGCTCTGTGACGTGTGTTGTTGAAGCACAGAACTCACAGTATGTGTTATTCAGAACAGTGGGATACTTTTGCAAAATAGGGCATAGGCGAGGTGGATGACCCATGTTCTTGCATATCTCACAATATTCAGTAGTGGTTGGATTTTGTTGCGTAGGGAACCCCGTGTATTGTCTGCACCACTCCTCCCATTGGTGGAGCCCCCTATGTCCCTGTGGCCAATTCCCCCCCATTCTGACCTCGCAACCGAGGGCATTCGGTTACCACATGTCCTTCCATTAGATAGTGTGTGCACCATACTTTCGGTCTTGCTGGCTGTTAGCCACCTATAAAATTTTGGCATAGCAAACAGGTGGCTAAATATGTTTCTAAGTCTTCAAGAGAAACATTTACCTTGAAAATATATCATTCTTGAAGCCTTCATGTATCTCCTGTCCTTTGGAGAAATCTTCACTACTGTTTCCATCTGATGAGCCTCACTGTTTGTGAAAGAAACTGCTTTTCAAAGGCCTCCATCTGCTCCTTTCCATCCCCACCAAACCTCCATTTTCACCACTTTTCCCCTTCAAAATCCCACAAAACCCTTCATTTCAACCTCCATCTCATCCTAAAACCCCATTTAAACCTTATATTTCCCTTTATGAGGCTTAAAATCCCTTCTTTACCCCTATCGGAACCTCAAAATTCCTCAAAAAACCCTTCAAAATCCTTAAAAATCTTCATTTTTACATTAAGGCCTTAAGCCCCTTTGGCCTTAGGCCCAACTCCTTCTCCCCGCACATGAACCGGAGCCATAACCTGGAGCTAGCCCCCATCGCGCAATCACAATCGGGGTTTTCTGTCTCTTTGTTTCCTTTTACTTCGAAATTCCAATGCGATGAGCTTTCTTCTAAAATATACGATGCAATAAGCACTTTATTTTAGAACCGACGGTCGAGATTTAATCACGCTCCACTCATAAGCCTGCAGCCGGGCGCTCAAAAAACACAAACCTTCGTGTTGAAACCTCACTTTCCGACTCCTTGCCTTTTCCCGATATTAAGTTTCTAAACGAATCTGGACCGTTGAATCCACAAGAACCAACGGCCCAGATTTCGTCGCATGCCGCCATCCATCTAACCCTTCTCTCCCTCTTGAAACACTCCCGCTCTATCCTTCAATCTTGATCGTCCATTCTAGCAATCCAACGGTCGAGAAAAAACCTGATGGCCCACCTTCCACTCACGCATCTCACCGGCTATCACATCCATTCCGCACCGCACCTTCATCTGACGGCCACCGATGCGTTTCGCATAATTTTTGCGCCAGGACTTTAACGTTTCAAAAAAACGCGAAATGGGTGGTTTTGTATTTCTACGTGTCAGGCGCTGAGCGGAATCACGTTTTTTTTTGGGAAAACCATATACCACCCCAGAGCCCGTGTGAAAACCATTCCGGTTTTCCGCCTTACCACCCTCCGCAACATCATTTTACTTTTAATAACAGCGGTAGATCATCCAGATCTAACGGCCCACGTTGTATCGAGATATCTTTTCATTGCTTCCCATCTGTTCCCCCAATGACTCTATCTGCAGATCTCCACCATCGATTATTCTGATTGAACGACTCTCATTTAACCTCGCCTCCCATCCATTGTTCATTCACCCGACCTCTTGACGATTCCATCGAACGATCTCCACCGTCGATGGTCCTAATCTAACAGCTCAGATATAACCTCGCCTCCATCCCTTTTCATTCATCTAATCCTCCAAGATATTTCATCGATGAATCTACACCGTAGATCACCGTGGATCATTCTAATCCGACGGTCCATAACCCATGATGCACTCAACCTCCATCAGACCTGTTTTTCACCGTTCCGCCGTGATTTTCATCCATTTTTTTGCTGCATCCACCGATTTTCCATTGCTGCTCCTCCATTTTCACAAGTCTCTGAAGAAACCTACCTCACCCCCTCAGATTTTTATAACGTGTTTGTCGTGTTTTGCAGGGTTTACAGGCGGTGAATTCATTATGTATTCACAGTCATGGTGAAGGACCATCACAGAGCCGAAATAGCAGAAAAAGAAGTCTCTGAGAAGGTTTAAGGGCATATTTCGTTAAAGATCAAAGCTGTTAACCTTGGTTCAAACCCTCCAGCGCCCCTAAAACCTGTATGTTCACGAAAACATGTCAGAAGAAGCAGCAAAGTGTATCAGTAAGAGATTTAAGGGATTAAAGCCAAATGTTGAAGACTTAATGCTTATGATCCAGTGTTTAAAGGATAAAGAAACAGATGAAGACTATAAGAATGATCAAGAAGAATTAATGAAGCCTAAAGTACATAAACAAGTTATATCAGTGCTTTCATATCAGCATAATGTTCTTTTTCCTAAAAAGGATAGGTTCCCACAGCATTCTCCATTCCTCATCAAGCCCATAATAGTTATTCTTCTGACAAGAAGTCCTAAAAATTGTCAGTGCATTAGTTACAAAGCATGGAAGACCTGAAAGGCAAATCTTCATCCTTTCCTGTCTCAGAGTACAAACAAAGTACCAACAGTCAGAGAGTACTTCAAGAACATACCTTGGAGTTATTTTCAACCTTTCGAAGACCCCTGATTCAACAAAAGGGTACTGAAAGTTAATACAGAGATTTTAAAACATAATGGGCTTCATAGACTCCTCTTCCTTTGTTTTAATGCATCATTTAAGTTCTATCTGCCACTACTATCACTCTTTCCTCTATAAGAACTCCTGAGAAATACATTGTAAATGTTGGTTGGTTGGATATTGTAAAAACACTAACTGTAAGCTGTTTTAATGAGTTAGAGTTCTGTGAGTAGTAGTTGTAAACAGGCTGGGAGATTATTTTTGGTTGATATCAAGCCATTGGACAAGGATGTATGTGACTGGTTTTTCTCTTCTAATATGAAAAGCATGTTCATTTGATCTTGATCTAAATTAATGGTGATGTGTTCTCTCTTTGTTATTGTTTTTCCTCTGTTATACATCATGTTCCATTTCTCTGATAAAAATCAGTAATTTTAGCTTAGGATATACTGCTGCAAGTACCCTAATGCTTCTTGCACTCTCTTATCTTTATGTTTTCTGCTAATTATGTATCTAAGAACAAATTCAACATAATTTAACCTGTATAGAGGTTGGTGTGTCCATTCTTACTAATGTATGAATTTAGAGTTTGTTTCTTAGATGTTCTTGTCTAGTTTCAGCTGAAAGAATTGGGAAACTAGGAGATCTAGAGTTAGCCCTGTCCCCTAGGTTCCTTTTCCGACAGTTATCCTTTCTAAGATCCCTTTGAGTTGAATTTCAAATGCCGAGAAGGTTAAAAGTCTTTCTCTGACCTTAAATTTCACTCTGTGTTAAACATGAATGTTTTCATTGTCCGAAAGTAGTCAGGAGGACTGCTGCATTGTTCTCTTCAGAGTTAGCCTCATTAGGAGTTTTGATCATAGAGGTTAAGGCATGCCTGATGCAGGGGCATTAGACACTAGCCAACAATGTAGGAAATTTTGTCCACATGTTGTGGCTAGGAGGGTTCAAGAGCATTCAAAATTGTAAACAGCAAGGTGTCAATACCTTAGTTGTCTGTTACTTTAGAACAGTTAGAATCAGTAGAAGTCGAATAGCTTTAGCTTCAGTACATCTATCATGTTTCAGTTAATTCGAATAATTTGTAGTTAGGCTTTTGATTTACCAAAAACGGTCTTCACAGAGGAATCGAAGAGACATATGTTGATGTATAAATGTAACCCCCAAATTCATTGAAGAGGAGTACTTCATTGACTATCTGTGTGCGATTGAATAGTTTCCGTGTAAACTTGTTTTTGTCCAGAGCATATTGTCCTGTGATTAGTTCAATGAAGAGAATTGTTGTGTAAATCTCCGCAATCCCTGTCTATGGTTGATTTTAGGTTTCCCTGAAATTGTTGCATTTCATTGCGTGATAGGACGAGAATGATACAATAACCAGCGTCGCTGACGTTGTAGAATGCCAGTCTTTGAATGAGTGCTCCAGTAGTTTGGTTATCACAGAACTGTGGATTCCGGTCATAGTGGAACCCTGCCTATAAAAGAAATCGATTTGTTTTGTTAATAATCGAAAACCCTGTACCAAGGTTAGACCCTGAGTCTGTGAACCGAGAGAGTAGAAGGATAGCGTAACCTCGGTGTAACCAGTGGTCACGTACTGTTCAAAAGCGGGAAGTGGTATTGATCGCACCGCTTTCGTGAGATAACTGGTATTTTCCGATTGGGAGCGATTACATAGAGTGGTCGACACGTAGCATAAGGTGGGACCCTGAAAAACCGCCTTTTCGCGTGCCATCGCACATTAAAGTTCGACTGAGGAGGCAGTGCGATATCGACGAACGCCATCGATCTGGAGGAAGGCTCATCGGGCAGTGATCACTCACAGGAGTAGCACGAGGTTTAATAAAAGGTACGGTCGTATGTATTCCATTGAATTCCGCCGATTGTATGTGTGGGCCCGTGACTAAGGTATATTAAAGTGGGTATTGTAATCAAATTATTAATATAAGCCGACGTATTTTAACCTTAGTATAAGGTTCAGCGATAGAATAAAAGTTCGGGGATACATTGAGATTTCCAAAGTTGTTGAATATATTTATTTGTCAATTTCTCCGAAATTGATAAATAAACTTATAAAAGAATGAGGAAGGCTACGTGGAATTAAATCAAGGGAAATGCTGACAGAGCTACTGTAGAGGGACCAGCTCTCCTTGGGGGCCCGATTCAATTTTGTTGCTGTCAATGCCCTGTCCCTAGACTTACTTCGAAGTGGTCACCTTGGAAGGTTTTCCTTGTCATTCTCATTCATTTCCTTATTGCTTCATCCCATACTATCATCTTAAGAGACCCTCTGATATAGATGACTAGCCCATTGAAAGCCTTGGATATTTGAATTGCAAGTAAACCCTTTTATGACCCCATTGCCTAATGGACTTGTGTTTTATTTGAATTATCTCCCCATTGCCAAAAATCCTTCTCTTCTCATTCCTTTACCTTACATTGAACCCTTCTTTCATGTTTCCTAGCCAAACAAACAAATCAAAAACCTTTGTGCCCTATAACTACACTAATACCTTAAATTGTACTTTAAAGATAAACATTTCTTTGCATTTATAGAGAGATCCCTCTCTGGATCTGGGAGGGCTAGATCCTGAGATCCCAAAGTGGTTTGATGTTGTCTTTTCTTTTGGTCTTGCCAATCTGGTCAAAACGCAGGAACCACAACATAATGGCGACTCCGCTGGGGAACTTCTGAGTGAATTCCATCTTAGATACCCTCAAGACCTCAGAAGGCCCATAATCTCCTTAGATTGGTAGTTAATCACTGTGGTGGACAACAAATCTTCTTGAACATTTGAAATCTTCCACCTGGCGAATCCACAGTTCCTAAATGACCAAAAGAATCCACTGGTGATCAGTAGGCCTGCTAATTATCTTTGTTTTCTCAAGACTACACTGGGAGACCAGTTTCATTACAACATAATCCATATTAGAAGAAACATATAGGATTAAGCTTTTTTGTTTGAGGATAGCTTGCCTCTTAAATGTTGTTATACTTAGCATACTGGCTTCAAGAACAATCCATACCAGAGCTTATCTTGATCCAAATCCTCCTGAAATAGTTAAAAATCCAGAGAGCATTCTTAGGAAGTCTCATACATCTAGGGATCCAGCTATTGTCAGATCTATTCATAGAGCTAACTCAGCACCTGAAAATCTTGCAGCTCTATCAGATACTCAATTTGACTTAGATTTACCAAGTAATTTACCAAGAGCTAAGTCATTAAGTGGTATAGATCAGACAGACTTTGAGCCTACAAGTTCACCACCACATAGTGGTCAACACATTGATAACAGAGAAACCCCTCCATCCACACATCCTGATATACATTTCATCCATAACTTGGGTCTCTCTCACCCTAAATCTTCTCAACAGTTTTTTGCTGGTCCAAGAATTTCTGTCATCCACATACTTGCTGTCCAAGCCACTCCTTTCCCTCCACAAAATACTATCGTGGGAGCATGGTATGCTCCCCTAGTGTTTCCACAGCCTCTGGCTCCTTTACCTAATGACTATCAGTCTAAAATTCCCCATTTCACTGGAAAAGAATCTACCACAGCTCAACACCATATACATAGGATGGAAGATGCTTTTGACTGTATGGAAATAGAATATGAGACCATTAAGATGAGAATCTTTGCTCAAAGTTTAGGAGAAGTAAAAAAGTGGTTTAAAGGCTTAGCTCCTAATAGCATCAATGACCTTCCCCCCTTACATCAAGCTTTCATAAACAAATGGGAAATTAAAAGCAACCCTCTCCAAATATTAGCAGAGTATAAAAATCTCAAAAGAAGTAAGGGAGAGAGTGTTCATGATTACTCTACCAGGTTTAACAGTGTCTATAATGCTCTTCCACCCCACATGAAACCTCCCCAAGGAATGGCCTTAGTGAAATATCCGAGGGCTTTGATGCTGACATGGCCTATCAACTTAGGGAGAGACTATACAACTCTAGAAGATATGCAGAAAGGAGCTGTGAGTGTAGAAGCAAACTTGATTGAAAAAAGAGCTAGGATGAGGGCCGAAAAGAAGGTAACCTATAGGGAATACACCACAACTTCTACATCTGATCCCAAATATGATGATCTAGCAAAAAACATAAATAGGCTAGAAAGAATGATGGAGAAAATGGTTGTCCAAGTCAGCAATCAGAATAGAAACCAAACTCAAAACCAGAACCAAAAATTTAGGAGAAACACTACCCCTAATAGATAGAGGGATTCTGATCAACAAGTCATACCTCCATTCCAAGAAAATTTCCTTGATGAGGATGAGGGAATAATAGAAGAATCAGAGGGAACCATTATAAACATGGTGGAAGTGGGTAACCAAGATCACACCTTTCCCACAAAAGATAACCAGACCTCATACACACATTGGGATGAGGAAGGGTTAGAATCTGAAGACTATAGGTTAGGATTCGAGAATTCCATCATGCAGGTCCAAGAACAATATGAGCTTAGAAGTAAAAAGAGCATAGAAACTCCCAAACCAAAAGCCTTCGAAAATCACTATTAAGAAAAGACCTGAAAATACTCCTAAAGGGACTGCTGAAAGCAACAAAACAACAACTGAGAGTTCTGTAAAAAACAAGGACAAACACATCCAGTCCACTGATAAACCAAGTCAAGAAACTAGAAGCACTAGCATTGCAGCTAATGCTCTTGAAAAACAATTTCAAACAATGTACATAGTAAAAATCAGCAAGCTGAACTTGCTAATAAAACAGTGACCAACAAGACAGAATTAAACCTTTCAAAGAGTTAGTCTCCTTTCAATCTGGAGGGTGAAATAGCCAAAATCAAGATTTCTGTCCCTCTCACTAAGTTGGCCACCCAAGATGCATATAAATGTAAAATATTGAAAGCCTTAAACTTAGGAGAAAACAGTGATTCTGTCAACTTAAATGATGATCAACCAGCTCTCTTGTTTGGCCCAAAAATTGAAGGAAAATTGAAGGAAGGAGTAGTGCCTCCTTTTTATGTCAGTCTGAATATCCATGACAAAATCCTACATAATGCTATGCATGATTCAGGGGATTCACACAATCTCATGCCCAAAGTGATCATGGAAATGTTAGGTCCCTATATTACTAGTATAGTCCCTTATTATTGTTAGTGTAACCCCCTTATTGTTATTATTGTACCCTTGTAACCCCCATTTTGTTATTATTGTGCCCTTAAATTATTATTGTTAGGTCGGCTGGGATTACATTGTGGCCCACTAGGATTACATTATGGCCCCATGGACTCCTATATATAGAAAGGAGGTTTTGTAAATTGTATCATCCAAGAATTGTGCATTTATGTAATGTATTGGAGGTTTCCCCCTCGAATTGGCTTATTTCTAAGGCGTTGATATCTCTTTTCTTCTATTTTTGAAGCTGGTTACACAACATTTGGTATCAGAGCTTTGGATTCTAGGGTTTCGCTGCTCCAAACAGGTCATCGTGGAATTTTCGCTATAACTTTGTTTCTACGAAGTTTCATAAGCTGAAATGTTTAGGGTGTGAAGCTGAAATCCCGAGGAAGATTGTCTAAAAATTTCAGAGCTTGGTTCGCAATATTTTCAGAGATATGATCTGTGGAAGTTAGGTCTTTTTTCAAGATCCTAAACAGGTCATCGTGGAATTTTCGCTATAAATTTTTTTCTACGAAGGTTCAGAATCTGAAATTCGTATGGTGCGAAGCTGAAATCCTGAGGAAATTCGTCCAAAAATTTTAGAGCTTGGTTCACAACATTTTTGGAGATATGATCTATGGAAGGTAGTGCTTTTTCAGGCTCTTGAATTTCATCTCAAAGAGGTGATCGTGGGAAAAGTTCAATAACTCTCTCTCTGGGCAGTGGATTTGAGTGCCGTAAAAAGTGGTCGCAAGTACACGGACTTTAGTTTCTTGGATATCAATTTCAGAGACAAAGGACGAAACAATGACACGTGGCAAGTCCTACAAGTTTTCTCTACTGAACCAGTCAAAAATTAGGTCATTGTGGGAGATTGGACACAACTTTGTCTTGGGGAATCCAAATTAGATCAGAACTGTGGCATTTGAAAGAAGCTTCAGAGGGCTACTATAGGGCTGAATTTCAGATATTGAATATTTTCAATTATAGATATAATTCAATTTCAATATCGAGCTCCTCAAAGCAAGTAAAAGGTGTGTATTTTTTTTCCGAATTGCATAAGTCTTGTTTGAAGAATCAAGTTGAATTGATTCCAAGGGAATATTGTAGAATAGGTAACAATATTGGATTCTAAAATGGTGCCTAAAAAGAATTCAACACCCATTAAGCCTTCAGAAGGCTCTACCATGACTCATGAAAATGAAGAATTGCAACATGATCTATCAAAATTACAAGAGCAAGTGCAACAAATTTCACTCTCGCAAAGAGCAAAAAAAAATGAAATGGAAGTTTTGAAGAAAGGTGTGGAAGTGAAGATGGACGGTTTGAAGAAAGGCATGGAAGCTAAGATGGATGGCGTGGAAGTGAAGATGGACGGTTTTGAAAGGCGTGGAAATAGCCCAGAAAGGCGTGGAAATAAGATGGATGGCGTGGAAGCTAAGATGGATGGAATGAAGTAAGATGGATGATGTAAAATCAAACATCGGGTGACAAAGTCGATACAAGAAAGGTTTCCTAATGGTGAAAAGATAGTAGAAGAACCTCATGATGAGAAAAAAATAAATGTTAATCGTGATTTCATTAACTCTAATGTTGGCGGGAAGAACCACCATATTCAAAAAATGGATATGAGGAAGTTTGATGGAAAGGATCCTGTAACATGGATACTACAGATGGAGCAATATTTTGATCTCCATAACGTGCAAAACACACAAAAGGTACACATTGCAACTTTACATTTAGAGAAAAATACATTTGTATGGTATCGATGGCTTTGCTCCCGTAAAAAAATTGTCACTTGGTCAATTTTTACGGAGGAAATGATAGCACATTATGAGGATACAAAGAGAAAAACCTTCTTTAGCCAATTGATAAATCTCAAACAAAAGGGTTTAGTGGGGCAGCACATTGAGGACTTCCAAAAATTGAATATAAGGGTAACTGATATTCCAGAGGAACACAGGATTGATCTCTTCATAGGCACTTTAAAGGATAACATCCAACATGAAGTTCGCGTTTTGGAACCTGATTCATTGGAGAAGGCATTCGGGTTGGCAAGAAAAGTTGAATGTAAAATTATGGCGACAAGGAAGCCTACCACTCAATTCTATAAAGAAGGAAGTGTTGCTACGCCTAGATTTCCAGAACCTACAAGGTTGACACCACAACAATTGGAAGAAAAAAGAGCAAAAGGGCTTTGCTACAGTTGTGATAGCAAATACACTAAAGGTCATAAGTGTGCTGAGAAGAAATTATTTTACATAGATTGTGAAGAAGAAGAAGAAAATGAACAAAAAGAGGATATACACCAGGAACCAGCCCTAGAAGAGGAAGAAATGAATCCGACCATATCGTGTAATGCACTGGCAGGAATTACCACTCCTCAAACTCTCAAGATAGCAGGACAAATCAAGAAGAAAAGGTAATAGTGTTGATTGATTCAGGTAGCACCCATAATTTTATTCATTGTAAGGTAGCCAAGGAATTAAATTGTTTCCTATACCCAGCACCCGAATGTCAAGTGATGGTTGCAAATGGAGGAACTATAAATTGCTCTGGAAAATGCCATAATATCAAGCTAACCATGGGGGAATATGTATTGACTAGTCCAATGCTTTTCATTCCTATGGGAGGTGCTGATGTTGTACTGGGAGTACAATGGTTACAATCTTTGGGGACGGTAGCTTTTAATTTTCAAGAACTTTTCTTGAAATTTTTTTCAGAAGGAAAGGAAGTCGAATTACGGGGTATCGTAGGGAAGCCAGGAAGGATAATAAGCTCTAATGTCATGACAAAGCTTTTAAAGAAAGAACAGCGAGGCGTAATTGCACAATTATGCTCACTAGAAGTTCCAACATCAAAATCATCTATTTCTGCAGATCTCCAACAAGTCTTGGACGATCATTCCAAGGTGTTTGAAACTCCCAAAGGACTCCCACCTATTCGTGATCATGATCATGCTATTCATTTGATTCCAGGAAGTGTTCCTCCAAACATCAGGCCTTATAGATATCCTTACGTCCAAAAGAGTGAAATTGAACGTATGATTGCGGAAATGTTAGAGGCGGGTATAATTCAACCTAGTCAAAGTTCTTTCTCTGCTCCTGTAGTATTGGTACACAAGAAGGATGGATCATGGTGAATGTGTCCGGATTATAGGGAGCTCAATAAGCTCACCACTAAAGATAAATTTCCCATTCCTGTGATTGATGAATTATTGGATGAATTACATGGAGCAATTTATTTTACCAAGTTGGATCTTCGTTCAGGATATCATCAAATTAGAATGAAGACTGAAGATATTCCAAAAATAACATTTCGAACTCATGAGGGTCATTATGAATTTTTTGTCATGCCTTTTGGCCTTACCAATGCACCTTCTACATTTCAAGGGTTGATGAATTCCATTTTCAAACCCTTCTTTAGAAAATTTGTGCTAGTATTTTTTGATGATATACTAATCTATAGCAGGTCTTGGAAGGATCATGTTGAACATGTTGACAGGGTGCTCAAACTATTGCAGGAGAAACAATTATATGCAAAAACATCTAAATGTTTCTTTGGAGTACAAGAGGTCGAATATCTGGGTCATATTATATCTCACGAGGGTGTTAAAGTAGACCCTAACAAAATTAAAGCCATTAAGGAATGGAAAGTCCCCAAGACAATAAAGCAGTTGCGAGGATTTCTCGGGTTAACAGGATATTATTGCAAGTTTGTTAAGAATTATGGGAGAATAGCAGCACCTCTAACAACATTATTGAAGAAAGATGCATTTTCATGGACTCCTGAAGCAACTAAGGCCTTTGAACATCTTAAAGGGGCAATGTGCCTAGCACCGGTCTTAGCTACGCCAGACTTCACAAAAACCTTTATTGTGGAATGTGATGCCTCAGGAAATGGAATTGGTGCGGTTTTAATGGAGGAAGGAAGACCCATTGCTTTTGAAAGTCGTCCAATCAAAGGAAAGTATTTACAGAAACCTATTTATGAGAAGGAAATGTTAGCAATTCTGCATGCACTAAAGAAATGGCGAACTTACCTAATGGGAAGACACTTCAAGGTAAAAACCGATCATGATAGTCTTAAACACTTTTTGGAACAAAGACTATCGTCAGAAAAGCAGCAAAAATGGGTCACAAAGATGTTGGGTTATGACTTTGAAATAATCTACAAAAAAGAAAAGCTTAATGTTGTTGCAGATGCACTCTCAAGAAAGGATGAAGAGGTGGAAGCATTGCTTTGTGCCATTTCTATTATCCAACCAGATTGGATAACTGAAGCAAGAGATGAATGGAAGAAGGACAAAGATGTGTGGATACTCATTCAAAAGTTGCAGCAAGATCCTAGTACATCTGATACATTTAGTTGGAAAAATGATTCCTTATGGTACAAAGATCGCTTATATCTTTGTAAGAATTCCCATCTAAAACAAAAGATTCTTCTGGAATTGCACACTTCTCCTTTAGGAGGACACTCGGAATTTTTAAAAACTTACCACAGGGTGAAGAAAGAATTTTTTTGGGATGGCCTTAAATCTGATATTCAAAAGTTTGTGGCAGAATGTTTGGTTTGCCAGGAGAATAAAGTGGAGACAATTAAGACCCCGGGACTTCTACAACCTTTATCCATTCCAAGTCAACGTTGGGAGGAGATTTCAATGGATTTTATCACGGGTTTACCGAAGTCCGAAGGCAATAATGTCATCATGGTGGTAGTTGATAGACTTACCAAGTATGCACACTTTTGTGCATTATCTCATCCATTTAAAGCAAGTACAGTTGCTACTACATTTGTGGACAGAATTCAAAAGCTACATGGAAGCCCAAGGGTTATTGTGAGCGACGGAGATCCCATTTTTACGGGAAATTTTTGGACGGAGTTATTTTCTTGTTTGGGTACTCAATTAGCTCATAGCTCATCTTATCATCCTCAATCTGATGGTCAAACTGAGATAGTAAATAAATGTTTGGAAGGATATCTTTGTTGTTTTGTATATGATAAACAAACATAATGGGTCAAGTGGTTACCTCTCGCTGAATGGTGGTATAACACTTCCTTCCATACTGCAGCAAAAATGACCCCATTTATGGCACTTTATGGATATCATCTACCATCGATCACATCATCTTTAAGGGAAAATTCAAAGGTTCAAGCAGTGGAAGATCACATCGAGCATCAGCAAGAAGTTCTCCAACTCTTAAAGGATAACCTGAATTTGGCACAAAATCGAATGAAACAACAGGCAGATCAACATCGCAACGAGAGAAGTTTTGATGTAGGATATTGGGTATTTTTACGGCTACAACAATATAAACAAATGTCCCTCAAGCAAGCTAAGAAGGATAATAAATTATCGCCAAAGTACTATGGTCCTTACAAGGTGTTGCAAAAGATTGGTACTATGGCATACAAATTGGAGCTTCCTGCTTCTTCACGAGTGCATCCGATTTTCCATGTTTCATGCTTAAAGAAGGTTATAGGTGAAAATCTTCCAGTTCAAACAATATTGCCAGAACTTGATGAGGAAGGAAAAATCATATTGGAACCTGAAGCGGTCACGGAAACGAGAACTCGACAGCTATGGAATCGATCAATTTTAGAGTATCTCATCAAGTGGAAGAACTTACCCACTGAAGATTCTACATGGGAGGATGAGAATTTTATACAGAAGCACCCAGAGCTACTCAAGCGTTGAGGACAACACTTTTTTGAAGGAGAGGGGCATGTTAGGTCCCTATATCACTAGTATAATCCCTTATTATTGTTAGTGTAACCCCCTTATTGTTATTATTGTACCCTTGTAACCCCCATTTTGTTATTATTGTGCCCTTAAATTATTATTATTAGGTTGGCTAGGATTACATTGTGGCCCACTAGGATTACATTATGGCCCCATGGACTCATATATATAGAAAGGAGGTTTTGTAAATTGTATCATCCAAGAATTGTTCATTTATGTAATGTATTGGAGGTTGCCCCCTCGAAGTGGCTTATTTCTAAGGCGTTGATATCTTTTTTCTTCTATTTTTGGAGCTGGTTACACAACAGAAAAATTAGGCCTAGAGATGACCAGACCTTATAAGGATTTATATTCTTTTGACTCTAGCAGAGTGAAGTGTTTGGGCTTGATTAAAGATCTCTGTGTGAATTTGACCCAAATCCCAGCTAGTGCATGGTAATGGATGTAGTAGTGGCTGATGTACCTCCTAAATATGGCATGTTGCTATCAAGATCATGGGGTGCCAAGCTACAAGGTACAATGCAAATGGATATGACATATGCCACAATCCTTGTTTTCAGCCAGCTTAGAAGATTATATAGGGAAGCACACATGAAATCCATGGTGAGCAGCCCAAAGAAACTAGAGAATTCCCCTCTTTACTCTGTCCATACAGATCTAGACTCTTTTATCCTTTATAATGATGAGTTTACAGAAGAGCAAGAGCTAGAGAATAGAAACTTAAACAACAGAGTAGAGGCCACAAATCTTAACATAATGGCAGCTCTGAACACAGAGGAAAACAAAGGAGAAACATCTGAACAATCTGCAGAATTAGAAAATCAGAACCAAGACTGCAGAGAGAAAATTTCCCATCAGCCTGCTAACCTCAAGAAACAAGAAGACATTAAGGGTGAAATTGATAACAAATCTGCAAACAACCCTTTATGGAGCATGAATTTTGATGGGTCTTGTACTAAAAGAAATGCAGGAGATGGGGTATGGTTGCACAATACTGAAAACAATTATGTTGGGAGTCATGCCTTCAAGCTAGATTTCAAATGCATAAACAACATAGCAAAGTATGAAGCTCTCCTTTTAGGACTGCATCTATTGAAAAAATTAGGAACTAAGAGGATAGTTGTCCATGGAGACTCAGAACTAGTCATCAAACAAGTAAATGGAGAGTACGCTGCTAAACATCCTAGATTAAGGGCATATAAGAATGATACCATGGATCTTTTGAATTTTTTTTTAGAATATGAGTTTGTGTTTGTCCCTAGAAGTGAAAACATACTTGCAAATGGATTGACCTGCGTTGCTAGTTCATATCAGAGACCAAATAGTGACAAACAGATCATTGTTCAAACAAAATATAGACCAGCAGTACTAGATAATGAAAAATATTGGCAAGTCTTTGAGGGTAACAAACATATAGAGGATTTCTTGCTTTGCAGGAATGAGTTTGAATTACCTGATTCAGACTCTAAGTCCAATGAAAACTGTCTAGATAAAGAGCCCCCTGATGAAGAAAAACCATCCCCTACTGCAGAAATAAACATGCTGAGCAGAGAATTTGAGAATCAAACAGAAGAATACATGAAAACAGATAAAGAAGACATAGAGGTGCTGCAGTCCAAAGACAAAAGAATACCAAGAGGAATAGCACCCCTAGAGGACCTCTTTGATTTTAATTATGTGGCAAAGAATCCCACTATAGAATGCAATGAATCTGATGTTGAAGAATGTAATATAGGCAGCAAAGACAAGCCTAAAATGATCAAATTATCTAAAAATTTTCCAGCCCATATCAAGCAGAAATACATTGATTTATTTAAAGAGTTTGCTAATTTTTTTTCTTGGAGTTATGAAGATTTGAAAGCCTATGACACAAAGATCATCCAGCATAATATTCCATTGAAATAAAACCAAAGACCTTTCAGGCAAAAGCTGCGCAGAATAAACCCTGTACATTTACCCCTAGTAGAAAAGGAAATTAAGAAAATGTATGAGGCTGGAATCATAGTCCCTGTGAGGTTTTCAGATTGGGTATCTAACCTTGTGGCTGTAAGGAAAAATACAGGAGAAATTAGGCCGTGCATTGATTTTAGAAACTTAAACAGAGCCTCCTTAAAAGACAATTACCCCTTTCCCAAAATGGAACACATCCTACAAAGGGTAGTTGGTTGTAGGAGGATTTCTTTGTTAGATGGATTTTCAGGGTATAACCAGGTCTTAGTACTCCCAGAAGATCAACTTAAAACAACCTTCACCACTCCTTGGGGCACTTTCATGTATGTGAAAATGCCTTTTGGATTAATGAATGCTAGGGCCACCTTCCAAAGAGCCATGGACATTGCATTCTCAGAGGAAATAGGCCACTTCATTGTAATTTACCTTGATGATATAACAGTGTATTCCAAAACTGATGAAGAGCACCTTAAAAACCTGAGAAAGGTCTTTGAGAAATGCAGAAGGTATGGGATATCTTTAAATCCCAAAAAGACTGTGTTTGATCTCCAAGAAGGTAAACTTCTTGGTCATATTATATCTGAAAAATAGATTAAAATAGACGCAAAAAGAGTTGATGGAATATTGCAGATCAGCCACCCAAGGAATATCAAGGAATTGCAGTCCTTTATTGGGAAGATTATTTCTTGAGGAGGTTTATACCCAACCTAGCAGAACTCCTTAGAAACATGATAAATATGCTCAAGAAAGAGGTAGGAGTTAAATGGACTCTAGAAGCCAAAAAGTCATTTGAATTGGTAAAACATGCACTTACTCGAGCACCAGTCCTAATCAGCCCTGATTTTTCTAAAGACTTCCTCATATTCTCTTTTGCATTAGAAAATACTGTGGCTGCTGTCCTATTGCAGAAAAATTCAGAGGGACAGGAGCAGCCAATTGCATTTTTTAGCAAAGCATTGAGAGATGCAACTCTGAAATATAACATCATGGAAAAACATGCCTATGCTTTGGTAAAGGCCTTGAAATATTTCAAAGTGTATATTTTACATTCTCATATTATTGCCTTTGTGCCTAATATAGTGGTAAAAGATATTTTATCACAAGATCCAGATGGTAAAAGAGGCAAATGGATTGCTGTGATACTAGAGTATGATTTAGAGATCAAATCCACTAAACTCATCAAGGGTCAAGGCTTAGCACAATTGATGGCTGAATCTAACTTACAAGCCCTTGACATAAATATGGTAGATGCATTGGATGAACATGAAGTATTGCCTGCTCCCACTGTTGAAGAGCAGTTCCAAAAATCACCTTGGTATGCTGATATCTAGTATGTGCTTACAAATCTCAATGCTCCTCCTGATTTATCTAAGACAAAGGCAAGATTTTTGAAGTTGAAAGCTAGAAATTATTGCATTTTGAATGAATGTTTATATTGGAAAAATTCCAATGGTTTATTGCTTAAATGTTTGCCTGAAGTTGATGCAGAGAGAATTAAACATGAGTTCCATGAAGAAGAGTGTGGAGGCCATCTCTAATAGAAAACCACTGCCAATAAAATCCTTAGAGCTGGCTATTACTGGCCCACCCTATTCCAAGATGTCCACAAGATGATAGTTGCTTGCCACAAGTGCCAAATTTTTGAGGGAAAAAGAAAACTCCTTCCTCTACCTTTACAACCAATCACTGTTGAAGCTCCTTTTCAATAGTGGGGCTTAGATTTCATAGGGGAAATCCATCCTGCTTCATCTTCCCAACATAGATGGATACTCACAGCCACTGACTACTTCACCAAATGGATAGAGGCCATCCATTCTAGGAATGCCACAGACTCTGTTATTACAAAATTCCTTGAAGACCATATCCTATCTAGATTTGGCTGCCCTAGGAAAATTATCACTGATAATGCTGCTGCCTTTGGTTCCAAAAAGATGATTGATTTTTGTCACAGGTATCATATTGCACTTGGTCATTCTACTGCTTATTATCCTCAGGGTAATGGGCTAGCAGAATCATCAAATAAGAGTTTGGTGACCATCATCAAGAAGCTGCTAGAAGAGAATAAAAAATTATGGCATAATAAGTTAGTGCATGCTTTATGGGCAGACAGGTTGACAACAAAGAAATCCATTGGAATGTCTCCTTATCAGCTTGTTTATGGAGCTGATGCAGTTTTCCCTACCAGTTTGGGAGTACCAGTGATAAAATTGGTCCAAGAAATACAGTCAGAGGAAGACAGCATGGTAAGGAGGATCAATAAAACCATGCATCTCCAGCAGACAAGAGAAGAAGTCTACAACAGAGCTCAGAAAGTGCAAGAGAACATAAAAAAGTTGTTTGATAAGAGAACAAAAGCCTGTGATTTCAAGATTGGGGACAAGGTACTAAAATGGGACTCTAGAAGGGAAGATAAGGGTAAGCATGGCAAGTTTGTCAGTTTATGGCAAGGCCCTTATATCATACAATCTACCATTGGTCCCAATGCATTTTTTCTGCAAGAATTAGATGGTACAAATTTGTTTGGGGGTCCTGTCAATGGCAGGATGCTCACGCATTACTACTGCTGAAGTTCAGATTAAAAGTTTTCACTTACATTGTAAATATCATTGCTTTGTTTTGTTTGGAAAAAAGAAAAAAAATTACAAGAAGAAAGGTTCATACAAGCTCAAATATTGAACCTATGAAGTATTAGAAGACTGGCTCAAATCAGATCAAACCTGAGCTAGAGAAAGTGAAAGGCTGGTTCTAACATGCTCAAAACTTGAACCAGTAAAGGAAAGAAGAAAACAGCTCTAACAAGGTCAAAATCAGGAGTTGAAATGAAGAAAAAGGTGACTAATAAGTTCAAAACCTGAGTCACAAGAAAAAAGAAGGATGCTTTAAAGTTTCAAAATTGCAAGCCTTCACAATTTTGGTTTAAATTTCCTACAAAGTTTCAGTTCATGGGCAGTCTGTCTTTATGCCATGTACCCACAACAAACCAGACAATCTAATCCTGGTTTGGCTGTGTTTCAATTTCTGTTTTAGAATGTAGAGAATGAAATCTTCTAGACAGTTTAATCCTGGCAGATATTAGTTTAGGTAGAGAAATTTATGAGTCCAACTGTTTAATCTGGTATCATGGAGAAATAAGGGTAGAATTAGATTAGTTTTCTGTTTTCAATAAAAAATAATGATGAAGAAGGTCTGCAAGTCTAAATGCACCTTGAAGAAAAAATGTTAGGACAGTAGTATGGGTAGGTAGATGGTTTGGGGAAGTATTGCTGCTGATATAATGTCCATTATTTTTATAACAGCTGATCAAAAGAAGAAAAAGATGGTCAAAGTACCAGGCATCTGGTCTACTTCCAAAGATTGTTTCTGAGATTCTTGACACCTTCAAGAAGATGCCATCCCCATGTGGAGCCACTGTTAGCCACCTATAAAATTTTGGCATAGCAAACAGGTGGCTAAATATGTTTCTAAGTCTTCAAGAGAAACATTTCCCTTGAAAATTTATCATTGTTGAAGCCTTCATGTATCTCCTGTCCTTTGGAGAAATCTTCACTACTGTTTCCATCTGATGAGCCTCACTGTTTGTGAAAGAAACTGTTTTTAAAAGGCCTCCATCTGCTCCTTTTCATCCCCACCAAACCTCCATTTTCACCACTTTTCCCCCCTTCAAAATCCCACAAAACCCTTCATTTCAACCTCCATCTCATCCTAAAACCCCATTTAAACCTTATGTTTCTCTTTATGAGGCTTAAAATCCCTTCTTTACCCCTATCGGAACCTCAAAATTCCTAAAAAAACCCTTCAAAATCCTTAAAAATCTTCATTTTTACATTAAGGCCTTAAGCCCCTTTGGCCTTAGCCCCAGCTCCTTCTCCCCGCACGTGACCCGGAGCCATAACCTGGAGCTAGCCCCCATCGTGCAATCATAATCGGGGTTTTCTGTCTCTTTGTTGTCTTTTACTTCGAAATTCCGATGCGATGAGCTTTCTTCTAAAATCTCCGATGCGATAAGCACTTTCTTTTAGAACCGACGATCGAGATTTAATCGCGCTCCACTCATAAGTCTGTAGCCGGGCGCTTAAAAAACACAAACCTTCGCGTAAAAACCTCACTTTCTGCCTCCTTTCCTTTTCCTGACATTAAGTTTCTAAACAAATTTGGACCGTTGAATCCACAAGAACCAACAGCCCAAATTTCGTCGCATGTTGCCATCCATCTAACCCTTCTCTCCCTCTTGAAACACTCTCGCTCTATCCTTCAATCTTGATCGTCCATTCCAGCAATCCAACGGTCGAGAAAAAACCCGATGGCCCACCTTCCGCCCGCGCATCTCACCGGCTATCACATCCATTCCGCATCGTCCGATCAACGCACCTTCATCCGACGACCACCGATGCGTTTCGCATAATTTTTGCGCCAGGACTTTAACGTTTCAAAAAAACGCGAAATGGGTGGTTTTGTATTTCCACGTGTCAGGCGCTGAGTGGAATCAATTTTTTTTTGGAAAAACATATACCACCCCAGAGCCCGCGCGAAAACCATTCTGGTTTTTCGCCTTACCACCCTCCGCAACATCATTTTAATTTTAATCACAGCCATAGATCATCCAGATCTAATGACCCACGTTGTATTGAGATATCGTTTCATTGCTTCCTATCTGTTCCCCCAATGACTCTATTTGTAGATCTCCACCGTCGATTATTCTGATCGAACGACTCTCATTTAACCTCGCCTCTCATCCATTGTTCATTCACCCGACCTCCCGACGATTCCATCGAACGATCTCCACCGTCAATGGTCCTAATCTAACGGCTCAGATATAACCTCGCCTCCATCCCTTTTCATTCATCTAATCCTCCAAGAGACTTCATCGATGAATCTACACTGTAGATCACTGTGGATCATTCTAATCTGACGGTCCATAACCCACGATGCACTCAACCTCCATCAAACCTGTTTTTCGCCGTTCCTCCATGATTTTCATCCATTTTTTCGCTGCATCCACCGATTTTCCATCGCTGTTCCTCCATTTTCACAAGCCTTTGTAGCAACCTACCTCACCCCCTCAGATTTTTATAATGTGTTTATCGTGTTTTGCAGGGTTTACAGGTGGTGAATTCATTATGTATTCACAGTCATGGTGAAGGACCATCACAGAGCCGAAATAGTAGAAAAAGAAGTCTCTGAGAAGGTTTAAGGGCATATTTCGTTAAAAATCAAGGCTGTTAACCTTGGTTCAAACCCTCCAGCGCCCCTAAAACCTGTATGTTCACGAAGACAAGTCAGAAGAAGCAGCAAAGTGTATCAGTAAGATATTTAAGGGATTAAAGCCAAATGTTGAAGACTTAATGCTTATGATCCAGTGTTTAAAGGATAACGACACAGATGAAGACTATAAGAATGATCAAGAAGACTTAATGAAGACTAAAGCACATAAACAAGTTATATCAGTGCTTTCATATCAGAAGAATGTTATTTTTCCTAAAAGGGACAGGTTCCCACAACATTCTCCATTCCTCATCAAGCCCATAACAGTTATTATTATGACAAGAAGTCCTAAAAACTGTCAGTGCATTAGTTACAAAGCATGGAAGACCTGAAAGTAAAATCTTCATCCTTTCTTGTCTCAGAGTACAAACAGAGTACCAACAGTCAGAGAGTACTTCAAGAACATACCTTGGAGCTATTATCAACCTGTTGAAGACGCCTAATTCAGAAAAAGGGTACTGAAAGTTAATACAGAGATGTTAAAACAGAATGGGCTTCATAGACTCCTCTTCCTTTGTTTTAATGCATCATTTAAGTTCTATCTGCCACTACTATCACTCTTTCCTCTATAAGAACTCCTGAGAAATACATTGTAAACGTTGGTTGGTTGGATATTGTAAAAACACTAATTGTAAGCTGTTTTACTGAGTTAGAGTTCTGTGAGTAGTAGTTGTAAATAAGCTGGGAGATGATTTCTGGTTGATATCAAGCCATTGGACAAGGATGTATGTGACTGGTTTTTCTCTTCTAATATGACAAGCATGTTCATTGGATCCTGATATAAATCAGTGGTGATGTGTTCTCTCTTTGTTATTGTTTTTCCTCTGTTATACATCATGTTCCATTTCTCTGATAAGAATTAGTAATTTTAGCATAGGATATACTGCTGCAAGTACCCTAATGCTTCCTGCACTCTCTTATCTTTATGTTTTCTGCTAATTGTGTATCTAAGAACAAATTCAACATAATTTAACCAGTATAGAGGTTGGTGTGTCCATGCTTACTAATGTATGAATTTAGAGTTTGTTTCTTAGATGTTCTTGTCTGGTTTCAGCTGAAAGAATTGGGAAACTGGGAGATCTAGAATTAGCCCTGTCCCCTAGGTTCCTTTTCCGACAATTAACCTTTCTAAGATCCCTTTGAGTTGAATGTCAAAAAAAGAGAAGGTTAAAAGTCTTTCTCTGACCTTAAATTTCACTCTGTGTTAAACTTGAATGTTTTCATTGTCTGAAAGTAGTCAGGAGGACTGCTGCATTGTTCTCTTCAGAGTTAGCCTCATTAGGAGTTTTGATCATAGAGGTTAAGGCATGCCCTATCCCTAGAATTACTCCGAAGTGGTCACCTTGGAAGGTTTTCCTTGTCATTCTCATTCATTTCCTTGTTGCTTCATCCCATACTATCATCTTAAGAGATCCTCTGATATAGATGACTAGCCCATTGAAAGCCTTGGATATTTGAATTGCAAGTAAACCCTTTTATGACTCCATTGCCCAATGGACTTGTGTTTTCTTTGAATTATCTCCCCATTTCCAAAAATCCTTCTCTTCTCATTCCTTTACCTTACATTGAACCCTTCTTTCATGTTTCCCAGCCAAACAAACAAATCAAAAACCTTTGTGCCCTATAACTAGCCTAATACCTTAAATTGTAATTTAAAGATAAACATTTCTTTGCATTTATAGAGAGATCCCTCTCTGGATCCAGGAGGGCTAGATCCTGAGATCCCAAAGTGGTTTGATTTTGTCTTGTCTTTTAGTCTTGCCAATCTAGCCAAAACACAGGAACCACAACACTGGCCGCATTGGTTGAATTTCCTTCAGTTTCTCTGTTAAGCTCACTATTTGATGCTGCAATCCCATTATAGAAGGTTCCTGCACTGCTGTTCCTCCCTTAAACTCTTGCGGGTAACTCGCCTTACCTTCTATCTTCATTTCTTGCTCCAGTGCGTCTTGCAATGTTTTGATCCTATGTTGAGTTAATGGAGTTCTGGCCAAGGGTAGTAGAGCTTTGATGAACCAATTCCTCTGATGGTTTGTATCAATTGAATAGCTAAGTTTTCAAATCGCTTCCTTGAATCTCCGCATCAAATCCCAAGCAATCTCTCCTTCCCGCGGCTTGATTTCCCACATTTCTGACAGACCCTGCTGGTCTGTTTGTGGCAGTTTGAACTCCTTAATGAAGTCCCTTTTCACATCTGCTATTGCTGGATTCTAATGAGCTTCAAACCACTTCATAAACCAATGCAGAGCTCTCTCCCTAAGGGTGGTTTGAAATTCTATCAACTTCCCCACATCTGGTGTCTGCCGTGCCCTCCATATGGCTTCACAGAGATACCAGTGTTGTTCGACATCGACGTTACCCCTCCTAGAGAACTCTGGGTACCGGGTAAGTGATCCCTCCATGTTGACTTGAGTAGGCGTTACTAGAATGAAGCTGTTGGTTCCTGGCTGTGAGATGGTACCACTAGAAATTCTACTACCAGTATGTATTACTACTGGAGACTGAACACTGTTTAACTTACCTAATTCACGTAACTTGACAAAAATTTCAATTAGTGGTTGGTAAAGCACCAGGGGTAGGTTGGGACTAGAGCTACTTGAACCTTGGGGAATAGGAGTACCTTGAGATATGAACGCTAACCTTTCTTGGAATAGGTGCTCCATTGCAGCGTGCAACTCCACATCGAACATCTCCTCGGGGCGCGCGTCTTCATCTTCTCCGCCAGACTTCTTTCCTTTCTCCTTCTGGGCTAGGTTCCTACACACCTGCCGAACTTCTTTAGCGGTCCCTTCTATATCCTGGGGACCCACCCAAATTTCCACTCCCTTCGTCATCTGAGGCACCTCTTCTTTGTCCTTTCGACTGCTTTCCTGTCTCTTCAACTCCTTTATTACCCTTTCTCGCCACCTCTCAGCGATCTGCGCCCTCTGATGCGCTCGTCGCTCCCTTAGCCTATTAGAGGTCTCGACATCCATACTCCTACTCCCCTTTTTTTCACTTTTCTTGTAGCATCTCTTCCCCTGTCCCTTCCCCCAGCACCAGAGTTTTACGCTTCCATCTCAGATTTTTGGAATTCCATTAGTCCTTCATCTACCATCAAGGCTTTAATCCACAACGGAATTTCCTTAAGAAATTTCCCTCGTAACCCGGATCTGAATATATCCTCTGCTCTCGAAAAGGACTGGCACCATTGTGGTGCAAACTCCAATATGTATCCATCCAAGGTAGATTCCACCCAATAATCTACAGCTCGGGTCAACTCAGTATTTAATTGATGAAGGGCCACCAGATCTCTGTGTACCCACTTACGGTAAACCTTTTGCGACTTTCTTTTGGTTACTTTGGTCTGGAGTCTTCGCAACCAGTTGTATAGTTCTTTTGGGAACTTTCCCCAAAATATATCATAAACGTCGCTGGAGGATTCAAAAAACAGAACCCGATCTTTGACCGTTTTCTCCCTCTCTTGTCTCATCTTGGCTTGCTGAGTGATGAACTGATCTAAGGGGTTATCCCACCAACTTCGTATTTCTCTTTCAAAGATTCGATATACCATGATCTAGCTCCCAAATGAAACTTCAGGTCTCGGCAACGGAACCATTTGTTGGCAAGGAAAAATGTCTCTTAAGCAAGACCCAGGTTCGGCTTAGAGGCCAACAAGGATTTCGCTGTAGTCTAGCACCATGCCAGAATTTCCACCCTGCTCTGAGGAACAAAGAGTCTCACCCGAGGCATGCCGCGACCTTACTAAGGTAGGGAGCAGATTGATATCGATATAGCAGATTAAATAGATATATATATATATGAACCAGAACTATCTCAAAACTTAAGCAAACACAACACTACCTAGATGATATTCTTAAGAAACGCATTTAGAAAGACAGTCCATAAAATTTTTAAAATACTCTCACATCAATCAAACTGGATTACAACATATAATGGGAACTTCAATCTTTGTTCATATTATAATTCACTTATCAGCAACATACCCTTACAATGCTCCTTAACATGAGCTTTAACAGAAAAAATTACAAAGAAATCCTATCTAATGGACTGGATCACAGATATACAGAGAAATAGAGAACGAAACAACGTGAACAGAGCTCTCCTACGGCTCCTGTTCGCTCCTTCTTCCTGTGCCAACCCTCCTCTCTGCTCAGCCGGCTGCCTATTTGTTCTGCTACCAGTGCAACTGACCGTTCTTCCTTTCTTCTCGCTCAGCTGTCTTCTACTTCTCTCTCTTCATCTGGAGTTTTACTGCCTGTCTTCCACCACATTCTTCTACCATCTGTGCTTACTCCCGCAATAGCCGTGCCACTTGTTCTTCCTTCCTTCGCAACCTTGATAGCTCCCTTCCTACCGTGGTTTCATCCCGCCATGTACTATCCTCAATTCAAAACTTTCTGGTTTCAAAACAAGGGCCCCAACACTCTTGATAGCATAATGGCTGAGATACACAGACTGAGCCAAGGTTATCTGATACCACTGTAATATCCCAAAATGGGGATACAACAATACATGAACACAAAACTGGAAATAACAATGTAAATCAACTTATGAATATTGGAGTCCAATATGGAGACAAAAAATCATGTATTAGATCAGTAAATCATCATAAATAGTGAGGCATAAACAATGTACAATGAAGGAACAAGCCTCCCCTAAACAATCACTCCACAAATGAGGTGCTGTCACAATACAAAAATGTCGAAAGACTGCTACAGCGTAGTTAAAAACACACTGCTATAGAAAAAGAATGTAAAAAAGATGTAGGGCTGTTATATGCCTCAAAAGATATGCCCAATATATATCTAGGCTTAATACAAACTCCTACAAAGAACCTGGAAAGGGTTTTCAGAAATACACTCTATACAAGATGCGATCTAAAGCCAAATGGCTGAAGATTCACTACAAACTGAAGAACATGAGTGTAGAAGGCTGAAATATAATATATTTTATGTAGATCCCCTCAAAGGTCTCCTCCCATGAAATGATGAACCCTTCAATCACAAGAAAGCACTCCAAAGGAGCCACAAGATTTCTCACTGAAGCTACCCTCCAAAATAACGCAATCCCTAGTTGGAACAATGCTGGAAATGATGAGAAATAGTTGGCCTGATGCCAAAGATCTAAAATATGCCCAAGAGCTCTCTAAATTGATCTCCCAAGAGAAGGAAACCTTCCTCCAATGAGAAAATAGCTCAGAAAGTGGGTTTCTAATCCCTCCATTGCAACACCCTGCAACACAGCACAATAACCTGCAGAAACTGCGCTAATGAAGAAAGTTGTAGCTTGGCCTAAAAACATGAATGTGGAAATGAATACAATACTCTTCCAAGAGGCTTCTCAAGGAAAGAGGTGGGATTCTAGCTCGGGAACACCATGTGCTAAACATCACAACAACCCTGCTAAACAACAAGAGGAAGCAAAAGTCTAAGCAGACCAATATCAAAATAATAATCTAAAACATGAGCTCATATGGCTTCCATCCTCTTCCTTAAATATAATATGAGCTTACTTGCCCTTGGCCCCACTCAATTAGGTCATTTCCTTCATGAGATCCATCTCCCTCCAAAATTGCGTTATTATTCATTTAATCTCCACTCCTCCATGACAGCGCTGTTCACTTGGTCAAAGTTGACCGAATCAACATGATCCAACCCCTGTTCACACTTGGAGGTGCTTTATTTAGCTGCTAAAAGGGCCTCCTTTCACACTTGAAGTGTTTTTATTGCTACTTAGGAGACTTATGGGCCTTCCTACCCATTTATTCACCTACCTAGTGATAAAACAAACTATAATATTCCATTTAGTTGAAGGCTAAATTTTTGGAATATTATAGTCCTCCCCTCCAAAATGTTGCTGGTCCTCAAGCAAATGTATAAGGAGAGAAAAATTCCTCCCCTCCTCCTCTTGTGACCTACTCATTAATAGTCCCCACCATTGCTCAAAATAATCTGCAATAAATCTGCCCTCCAATGTTTCCTCCCAAGTGTGCAAAACCAAATGGCTCACATCATGAAAAGGTGGAAGGTGTAAGTGGAAACCTTCTTGCTGTCCAATGGCCCCATCAAGGTGGGAGTTATGACAAGCATAGGGGATCTCATTCCAAATGAGAAACTCCCAAACCCATGCTATCATCCAAATAAAATGAGCCATTCTAGGTAGCTCATCAAAAGAATCCTCAACCCTCGGTTCATGTAATGTATTGGGGCTTTATGGAGAGATTAAATTCTTCCACCCAAGTTGTTTCTCTCTCCATTTATGGTATGTATGCGGCTGCTGCTGATCTTGGGCTGAAATGTCACAGCCTCCAAGAATGGCTCAAGCCACCCCACTAAATAAATCAACCATGAACTGCCTCCTCCAGAAACTCAAGTTCTCCAAATGGCTCCTCCCACATGAAGAAAAGAGATGTTACACCATTTTTTTGGTCATCTAACCCATTATCATTAGATGAACCCAAGTACACCATGTAAGACCAATTTTACCCTAATTAAAATTGCTTTCACCATGTAAAATAACATTTGTCTATATTTCCTGGTCATATTTAACCCAAAACAAGGAAATTAATTAAATAAATCATTATTTATTTAATTATTCCCTAGGAATAAGTTATTTAAATCATTATTTAATAATATTCCTAGTTAAATTTGACTAAATCATTTTTAAATAATTAAATAAATCATTATTTATTTAATTATATTCCCATCATCTCCCTAAAATAATAAATAAATCATTTATTTATTTATTGTTTATAAATAAAGGAATTGACCCAAGTCAAAAGACCTTTTCCCTCCAACAAATATAATAAAATATTCCTAAAGGGTGATTCTAGAATTTGATTAATAATATTTATTCATGCACCAAGTTCTAGAACACCCCAATATTTTGTTATAAATAGAAGGGTTTTTCCCATTCATTAGTCACCTCCATTGCATTAGATTACTCTGGAACTACTCTTGGTCACCATTTTCCATTTTTGCTTTGTGAGCTCCCATTGAGTTCTATGTTTGTCTGGGTTTTCTACACCAATAAGAGAGAGGAATTTTAGATCTGAAACACTGAGGACTTTCAAGAACCCATCCCATTGAGGAGAACCGGAAAACACCTTTCTTGTTTTCCTCTCAGGTGCCCCATTTTTTAATATAATATAAAAAATTCTTTTAAATACATTGTTCTTGTCTTGTCTATTGGATGCATGGAGCCATATTGTATTTTATCTGCTTAATATCTTTTGTGCTTAGATCTGGACTTGTGCAGCATTATTTGGATCACCTCATTGCAGACTTAAGGATATTTTTCAGCCATAATCGATGTTTGGGCTATTTGTTATGCGTAGCTAAAGTGATCTTTTACGACGAAAGATTCATACTAACAATTGGCGACTCCACACAGGTTTTCTTTTGCGACCGCTGTCATTTTATATATTCTTGCATATCCAGCTGTTTCAGACCCTAGGGTTTCTCTTCCATTTTCTGTTTTTCCTCTTTTTATGGTGCTTTCCACCTCTAAAACCCTCAAACAGTCAAATTTTTAACTTCCGTGTGTTTCTGGCCTTATTGCGCAGGTGACAGACATCAACCGCAGCTGAGACGACAACTTTTTCTGAAATCTGCCGCCGAGAGCGCCGGATCTGCAGGTCGCACTTATTGGTCCAAAAAGTGCGACCTGGCCTTGAGGTCGCACTTTTCTGCTCTAAATCTGCATCCTGGACAGCAAACAGGTCAGAACCTGCGACCTACACTTTTTTCTGCAATTTTTAAGAACTTTTTCTGGGTTTGTCTGAAGCTTCTGTCAGGGTTTTCCAGCCTCTGTCTCCGCCCGTTTAGACCTATTTCTGATCTGTTTCACTCAACTAAGTGGGAATATTTCCCCTTAGGGCTCTAGTACCCTCCACTTTTTGTGGGAGAGTTTTTGTTGTTTCAGAAGTCTAAATTTCCAGGGCTTCAGCCCTTTTGCCTCCAGAGCTGATACCTCATTTTCAGATCCCTTTAGATAAGCTCTTCTCCCTTTCAAATCACCTCATATAGTTTTGTTTGGGTTCATTTCTAGGGCCGCCTCCTTGTCCCTTCTAATTTTAGCTGATCTCCTCCTTTTTAGCAGCAACCTTGCCTCTGCCTCTTTGCTGTTCTCTGCACCTCTTTTCAGCAGATTTCCCCTTTAGATCCCCATCCCTCCCGACCTTAGATCTATTGGCCTGTTTTTAGCGTGCTTTGCTTAGTTTTTCCCTCTTATAGACTAGTTTTGAGAGACCTACCTTCTTGGGTTAGCTTGATGCATTGGTAGCTGTTAAATTTCTGTTCTTTTAGTCTTCTTTACTGCAGATTTATTTTCAGTTACGCAGCACACTTTTTCTTTTACTCTCAAAACGTCTGGGTTTAAACAATTAAAATTAATGCACGCCACACACTGACCCTAAGTGAAGAAGAGCCTGGTTAACACCGCCTGGAAAAGCCTTTAAAATCAATTGACACTACACCTCTCTGCCCTTGTTTCGACATTGATCTCACTTGATTTTACCCCTCCCTGCCCCTGTCGGTTTTCTTCTTCCTGTCATCATTGCGCCTCCAAGGCATTTGTCCCGGAGACTTCTTGGCCTTCACCCTCAGTTTCCGGTTGGTCGACTTCCTCCTCCCCGTCGTCATCGAGTAAGTCTTCCCCCGAGTCCGCACTCTGACTCTTCTTCTGATTGTTCGGGTTCTCCCCCTACTCCTGGTTCTCCCCCTGTTACTTTCGCCATGTCTACTTCAGGGCCTCCTACCAGAAGCAACCCCAGTTCTAATGCTGGGTCTGTTTCCAGTGGAACCACTATGGGACCTACCTCGACTGCCCCTTTTCTCCCTTATATGGCCGGCCTTAATCTCCCCGATTTCAATCAGCTGATTAACGATCCTATCCGCCATGATGTCGGTTGGCCTGCTATGCCAACCAAGCTCCCCTCCGACATTCCCAAGTTCGAAGGCCTTGCTAGTGAAGATGCCTCTAACCATATTCAATCTTTCCACATGTGGTGTTCCTCCAATTCCATCACCGATGACTCCATCCGTCTTCGATTGTTCCAACGCACGCTTACCGGCGAAGCTTCTAAACGGTATGTTGATCAAGCCACCTCTTCCCATACCACCTTTGCGACCATTGCCCAAGCCTTTTTATCTTATTTCTAGCTCCCTCTCCGATACGACACTGGTACTGAACTCTTAACTTCTTTTCATCAATCCTCTTCGACCCGCCTTTCCGCTCATGTCCAGGAATGACGACGAAGACGGAGCCTATGTCGTGCCCCCCCCCTTTGAAGATCAGGTTTACATGGACTGGTTCCTTCGCTCTCTCTTACCTCCCATTGGCAAAGATGTCACATCCCATTTTCCCCAAACCGAAGAAGCCTCCCTCCAAATAGCCTTGAAATATGACCTTCTCTACGCCCAATCTGGTTATGTTTATACCGTCCTTCCTGACCTCCCCAAGCCCGGTGGCCCTAATGCCTCGGGGGCATCTCACTCTGCCGATGGTATCGTTGGAGCCCTGTCACATACCTCTGCCCAACCTCTTTCGGGCTACGGTTTCCCTCCAGGAGGGCCCAGTGCCCCCGACATTTTTTCCCCTCTAGGTAGCATGTATCCAGGCTATGGCATGCCTCCTCCTTTTTCCCACCCTCCTGCTTACCTCAATGCTACCCATCCTACCCCTTATCCGTATCCACAACCTGGTGTCCCAGCTCCTCCAGCATTTGGACCTCCCACTCCTTTTCCTTCTCCACCCCCGCAACCGTGCTTACTACCCCCCCTAGGGCAAGTATTTGCACAACAGGGGGCCACTAATTTTCTTCCTTCTCAAATAAAGAGAAAATGAAATCAATCCGCTTCTGGTAATCATGGATCCAATCCCTCCAGTATTGACTCTACCACTGGCAACCAGCCATAGGGCTCTCAGCCCAAGCCGGACAGACTGCTTCGCACCAATAAGCCCTGTTCGTGTTGCGGTGTTTATGGTCACTACACTCACAATTGTCCCTTATTACCACAAATGCGGCAGATGTGGGAGTCTCAGGCCACCATGCGGGGACAACACTCCTCCCCTACTATCCCTCCCACTCCAGCTACTTCTCAACCCGCTGTGTTTACCGATCCTTTCCCTCAACAAGGATTCGTGGCCACTCAACCTCCTCATGCCCCGGTAACCACTAAAACTTCCCCCTCTAGTTCCTCTGATTACTATATTCTCATGATGGCCTCCGACGCACCTCTCACCATCGACCTCAACCTTCAAACTCGGTCCTGTCAGTATTCCACGCCTCCCGTTCCTTCTGTCTCCGAGTCTCCATCTTGAGGTCCTACAGAGCCTCTGTCGACACTCAATGGTCCCTTGCAAATCCCTCTGCCCAAAGCTGAGGTTCATCCCAAGACTCCTGAGGGACCATTACGCCGAAATGCTGCCTCTGGTCGGGCTGCCCATTCATACAACATAGAAGATGATCTGGCACAATCTCCTGCTGCCATTTCAACACTGGAACTCCTCCAGTCGTGTCCTTCTCAAAATAAGGCTCTACTATCTGCCGTGGGTGCTGTAGATCCTGCTGATGACCAATTGATTGTTTTCGACGCCCGTCAGTCAGACCATCCCCCTCTTCCTCCTTCGGTTGCTTTCCAAATCCCAGTCAAAATACGAAAGGAAAATGTTGCTCGGTTTATTATTGATGAGGGGGCATCTACCTGTGTAATGTCCGCTTTGGTTGGAAACAACTTGGATCCCCTAAGCTGGCCCCTTCCACAATCACCCTTCGTGCGTGGGATGGCCATGCCTCCCAGCCCATTGGCCTCTTTCGTAACTATCCTATCACCATTGCGGGTAAGACTATTTGTGTCGATGTGGAAGTTATCGACGCCCCTTTTGACTACAACATTCTCTTGGGGCGTAGTTACACCTATGCCATGTCTGCCGTCCCATCCGCAGTCCACCGCAAGATGTTCTTTCCTCATAATGGCAAGATTGTCACCATTGACTAGTTGACCTACCATGAACCGACATCTCAGACCTCCCCTGAGTCCACGATCTCTACTGTCACTAATAAACCCACTGTTGATTCTTTGACCAGTGTTTCCCCTGGCATCTACAAAGACTCCTCTTTGCTTGGAACTTTTCCTGGTCCTCCCCCTCCTCCTGTCTCCGATCCTAGCATGGAGAATGTGTGCATGATGCAATATTCTTGGTCTGACCTTGCACAACCCACTTTGGCTAGTAAGAAAACACACCCTCACCCAACCCCACCAGCTCCTAGCCCTTCGCCCCTGCTAGCCCACCTTCTTCCTTCAGAATCTCCTTCCCTGCACATTCCTCCTGGCCATTTCCATGCTGGTCAAATTCCTTTCCTTGCTCCCCCTCCTGGCGCTCATTCCATCCCTATCTTGGCTACCCTACCCCTCCCCAACTTAACCTTGGGTATACCCGTCTGGTACCTAGACCCCCCAGCCACTACCTTGCCTAGCCAACCCAAACCTTATCTTGCTTTGACCCCAGTTCAACCGATACCCATGGCTTCTCCCGCTGCACCTATACCTCAGTCCCCTCATCAGGAACCACCCCCTGTGGCAACCATGTCAGGTGCCACTAGAAAAACTCGCAGGGGGGCATCCAAGGACAAAGCCGCCCCGACAACTCCTGCCCCTCCTCGACCTCCTAAACCTCCCATCCAGTGTGCCTTGTGCGATGTTGTCAGACATGCTACCCATACTTGCCCTGAATTACCACATCTCAAAACCATGGTCAATGAAACGTTTCCAGAATCTGCTATTCCTGAAGTCCATGTCACCATACCCGATTCTCTCTCTAAACTTAAACACTTGCGCACCAATCACCCTTGTTCTTTGTGCGATTTCCATGGACATTATACCCATCTTTGCCCCTGCCTTGACGAGTATCGCGCTTCTTTAGCCACATACCGCCAATTCGAAGCCGCGCTTTCCCGTCATCCTTCTTCCTTAACACCAGACCCCATGTCTCCCCTGATTACCATTCCTCATCCCGATACTGAAATGACCGAACCTTCAGCCACTCTTTTCTACCTTTCCTCATCCCCGCACTTCCCAGCAACCGATCCCTTAGTGCCTTCCCCCGACGGTTCGCTTACCCACTCATCTGTTCGCTCTGCTGTCACCCCTCATGCCGACACACATGTGAGCCTTCCCCCTCAAAATCAGGTGTCTCATATTTCTACCTCCTCAAATCCTCTTATTCCACCCACTCTTCCCATCTTTCAGACTGATGTAGACATCATGGAAGCCATGACCGCACCTAATTTTCCGTGGGACAATATGCACCATCGTGCATACTTCCTACCACACCAATATCATGACCAATATGCCCTCGAATCTAAAGACTTCATTCCCGATAAAGTTTATTGGTTCAAAAACCCCATCCCTGCACCTGACGCTTTCGAAGAAGGAAATATGGATAATATCTCTCCTACCATCAAAATAGACATTTCTGTCAAACCAGGTATCGAAGAACATATCACCATGAGCGCCCAATGCACTCCGGAAGAAATTAAAGCCTACACCAAATTATTTAAAGAATTTCGTGATATTTTCACCTGGTCCTACTCAGAAATGTCCGGACTCGATCCTGCCATTGTCAAACACCACATCGACACATGGCCTGATGCCATTCCGGTCGGTCAAAAGTTGAGACCCATCCATCCCTCTAGACGTGAAGCCATCAAAGCTGAAATCGATAAGCTCCGGCAGGCCGGTTTTATTTACCCCATCGAATACACCACTTGGGTGTCCAACCTAGTTCCCGTCCTCAAAAAACAAGGCACCATTCGTGTTTGCACCGACTTTCGCGATCTAAACAAAGCTTGTCCCAAAGACAACTTCCCCACACCATTTATTGACCAAATCATTGATGAGTGTGCGGGGCACGAGATTCTATCCTTTATGGATGGCTTCTCTAGATACAACCAAATCGTTATCCGTCGTGCTGATCAACTTAAAACCGCGTTCATTAGTCCGTGGGGAACTTTCGCATACCGAGTCATGCCATTTGGCCTTAAAAATTCCGACGCCACTTTTCAACGAGCGATGTCTTATTGTTTCCATGACTTAGCTCATATCATCCTTGCCTATTTAGATGACCTTACTGCGCGTTCTAAACATCGGGCGCAACACCTTCATGATCTGCGTACTATTTTCCTTCGATGTCGCAAGTATAACATTCGCCTTAACCCATTGAAATGTGTCTTCTGTGTTCCCGCCGGTCGTCTCCTCGGCTTCATAGTGTCTAAAGACAGGATAACTCTCGACCCTTTGAAGGTTCAAGCCATTCTTGAACTTCCTATGCCTTGTACCTTACGCCAGCTACAAAGTCTCCAAGGTAAAGCTAATTTTCTTCGCCGATTCGTTCCGGACTACGCCACTACCGCACATGGCTTCCTTAGACTTCTTCGATCTCACACCCCATTTTTCTGGGATACCTATGCTCAAGAGTCTTTTGATGCCCTCAAGCATGCTCTCACATCCGCTCCCTTGATCCGTCCTCCTGACTTTGACCGAGATTTCATCCTATACATCTCCGCTTCCACCTATTCGGTTGCTGGTGTCCTTATCCAGGAGGATGATAACGGTATCGAAGATGTGATCTATTATGTTAGTAAGAACCTTGCTGGTCCACCTGTGTCCTACTCGCATGAAGAAAAATTAGCACTAGCTGTCGTGTTCTTGGTCCAAAAATTGCGTCATTATATCCGCATACGTTCCACCAAGGTTGTGACTGATTCCAACCCCATGGCTTTCCTATTGAGTTGACGCATCCTCAATGGGAAGTACGCTCGTTGGGTCGTTATCCTCCAAGAATTCGACCTTGAATTTGTCACCCCAAAAAGTAAGAAAGGTTTAGTCCTCGCTGAACTCATTTATGATTTGCCTACCAAGACGCAAGATACTCCAATTAATGATGCTCTTCCCGATGAACATTTATTTGCCATCACCACCAACGATCCTTGGTACGGTGACATCCTTACCTACTTGCGAACCCAAAAATTCGCCCTTCATCTTGATCGTGATGCTCGACAACGTATCCGACACCAAGCCTCTCGCTACCTTCTAATCGGCGATGACCTTTATCTTCGTGGAGTAGATACTGTCCTTCGTCTTTGCCTCACACACGCTGAAGCCGAACAAGTCCTCAATGCCTGTCATAGCGGCGCTTGCGGTGGCCACCTCTCCGGCCTTGCCACCGCCCAAAAAATCATGCGCGTTGGGTATTTTTGGCCTTCTCTCTTCAGTGATTGCATTGAAGCAGTCAAACACTGTTCCAATTGCCAACATTTTGCCCCCATGGCACGAGCTCCTCCCGCTCCCCTCCATCCTGTCGTCATAGCTGGTCCTTTTTGTAAATGGGCCATTGAATTTATGGAATGTCGACCTCCATCTGCTGGTAACCACAAATATATCATCGTGGCGGTTGAATATTTCACTAAATGGGCCGAAGCTATGCCAACATTCAACAATACGACAGCCACCGCAACCCTCTTTTTCTTTAACCACGTCATTGCTCGATTCGGAGTTCCAAAACAATTAGTCTATGACCATGGCCGACATTTTGAAGATGAGATTTGGCGTGAGCTATCCTCCCTATTGGGTTTTGAGCACCAATATTCATCTTCCTATTACCCCCAAGGTAATGGCCAAGCTGAAGTGGTCAACAAAATCCTTAAGACCATGCTTCAACGCACAGTGAATAAGCACAAAACCAACTGGCATCTGATGCTCTTCCCTGCTTTGTGGGCTTATCGTACTTCTGTTAAAACCACCACTGGTTTCACCCCTTTCCACCTTGTCTTTGGCGAGGAAGCAGTCTTACCAATTGAGTGTGAAATCCCTTCCCTTCACTTGTCCGTCGAACTTCTCCCTGATACCCAACCTCTAGAACAATGACTTATCATGCTCGAGTGCGCCTCTGAAGACCGTCGTGTTGCATTGCAAACTCTTGAAGCGACAAAAAAGCGCACCAAAGCTCAGTATGACCGAAAAGTCCACCCTCGTACCTTTCATGAAGGTGATTTTGTTCTAGTATATGACCAGGCCCACGATACCCTCGGTCATGGGAAGTTCGACTCATTATGGCTAGGTCCTTACATTATTAGTAAAGACCTTGGTAAGGGGGCATATCTTTTAGAGGGCTTTGAAGGCCACATCCTTCCTAATCCTCGCAATGAACTCTATCTTAAGAGATATTACCCTTAGCATTTCCCATTCGAAATGCGGGTTTTATTTTCTTTTAGATAGCCAACATCTGTTTTTTTTCGCATTTCGCTACTTCACCAGGACACCTGTTGTCCACGAAGCCTTACTTCACCTCTCCTCAAAATTGGATTTTCTCACTTACAACACATTTCCTTGGGAGCACCACTTTGCCTCTATACTCATTCCTGTTTGTGTCAATTTCCATCATGAGATACCATTTTGTACTCATATTTTTTATGGTCCCCCTTGGATCATCCCCCATTTTATTATCATCATTTCTGTCTATCTGTTTGTCGCTCTACTATTTTCCCTCGTGCCTTAGTTGGCGTTCCCTTATTGCCTCACCTATGGCAGACCTAGTTCTGTCGACATCAGCTCATTTACTCCAGAAGCCAGGTCTAGGGGGCAGTGTACCTTGGTTTGAGCTCTTCTCAGCATGATCTTGATCTATACACTTGATGGTCCAGTGATGCAGCAGCAGCTATTGGTGATTCCCGGGTGTGTGTGATATGTCTCAACCCTCATGAGGGGGCGGCCCTGCAGGTAGCCCCCCACATGCCCGGATGACTTCGTCATTCCTCCCTTGATGCAGCCCCTCCCATTTGATGATATCGGCCTCAACCGCTTGCAGCGCCTCTTCGATTTGCATGTATCAGTCAGCTTTTGCGAGCCCTTCCCCGTGTGTAGGGGGCATTTGGGTGTCTTTGTATCTCATATACTAAAATATTCTTGTATAAGTCTTGACGATTATTCCAGGCATCACATGTATGTGGGATTCATCATTTTAGTTTTCTGGCTCATATTTAGGCCAGCACATGCTTCCTTATTGCATTCCGTGGTTTTCCGGGCGCCTTATTCTTTGTACTCTTGTCTTGGCGGGCATAGGTATGCCTCTCCCGCTGCCTTTAACACTAGTACCACTTCATCAACTAGAGACTTGTTGCACCTGTAAGTCTCGTCTCCTCTGGGTTTAGTCCTTTAGCACATTAGACTACCTTACATTTCTCTCTCTCACTCCCCTCTTGATGCCTAGTGATTGAGTTCTTACAACGTACTTCGGTCATACGATTTTCTCCTAACACTCGTACGTTGGGGGGGAATCTGTTACACCATTTTTTTGGTCATCTAACCCATTATCATTAGATGAACCCAAGTACACCATGTAAGACCAATTTTACCCTAAGTAAAATTGCTTTCACCATGTAAAATAACATTTGTCTATATTTCCTAGTCATATTTAACCCAAAGCAAGGAAATTAATTAAATAAATAATTATTTATTTAATTATTCCCTAGGAATAAGTTATTTAAATCATTATTTAATAATATTCCTAGTTAAATTTGACTAAATAATTTTTAAATAATTAAATAAATCATTATTTATTTAATTATATTCCCATCATCTCCCTAAAATAATAAATAAATCATTTATTTATTTATTGTTTATAAATAAAAGAATTGACCCAAGTCAAAAGACCTTTTCCCTCCAACAAATATAATAAAATATTCCTAAAGGGTGGTTCTAGAATGTGATTAATAATATTTTATTCATGCAACAAGTTCTAGATAACCCTAATATTTTGTTATAAATAGGAGGGTTTTCCCCATTCATTAGTCACCTTCATTGCATTAGATCACAGTAGATCTACTCTTGGTCACCATTTTCCATTTTTTCCTTGTGAGCTCCCATTGAGTTCTATGTTTGTCTGGGTTTTCTACCACCCAATAAGAGAGGAATTTTAGATATGAAACATTGAGGACTTTCAAGAACCCATCCCATTGAGGAGAACCGGAAAACACCTTTCTTGTTTTCCTCTTAGGTGCCCCATTCTTTAATATAATATAAAATTCTTTTAAATACATTGTTCTTGTCTTGTCTATTGGATGCATGGAGCCATATTATATTTTATCTGCTTAATGTCTTTTGTACTTAGATCTGGATTTGTGCAGCAGACTTAAATATATTTTGCAGCCATAATCAATGTTAGGGCTATTTGTTATGCGTAGCTAAAGTGATATTTTACGACGAAAGATTCATACTAACAATCCAAATAAAATGAGCCATTCTAGGTAGCTCATCAAAAGAATCCTCAACCCTTGGTTCATGTAATGTATTGGGGCTGTATGGAGAGATAAAATTCTTCCACCCAAGTTGTTTCTCTCTCCATTTATGGTATGTATGGGGCTGCTGATGATCTTGGGCTGAAATGTCATGGCCTCCAAGAATGGCTCAAGCCACCCCACCAAATAAATCAACCATGAACTGCCTCCTTCATAAACTCAAGTTCTCCAAATGGCTCCTCTCACATGAAGAAAAGAGATGTAGTATGGAAATCATGGTTTTCCCATTGCTTCTCCTGAAACATGCAGCATGTAAAGTAGGGAGAATCATACCCCCAATGGGCACCTCCAACTCTTGTGCCACTCTCCAAAAAAAGCTTCCCATAAACATGAGAACATCTCCAACATATGGAAGAAAAAACCAATGAAAAGAAGTTTCCATATGACAATCGGAAAGTGGATAATAGTCCCACACATGGAACCAGCGTAGTGCATCCCCTGCCTGCCTCAAATCAAAGAATAACAAGTTCTTTTACAACCACTTGTTTGCTGCCACAATCATCCTATAAGATAGGATCATGAAGGTAAAATGTGGTGTCAATGGTGCACACCAAAAATCATGTGTCTTCCCCCAAAAACCACCAATAGGATAGCCAATCTCAATGCTACATTTGGCCTCAAGTATATCATAATATAATGTATAAGAAGGAATGACCCTCCTTAATAATTCCGCTCATATAAAGTAAATAAGTGCAAATCATAATGCAAATATGTACCTTATCTACTTAGGACTTTGGTCATTGAGCTGAAATGGCTCGTCTAAAAGTTCTCCCTCATTCTCAATGAGTAGGGAAGTGGCTGTGCCAACCTCTCCATCAACATCCGGGCTATGCATATCTCCACATGTTGAAATATATCATGCTGGATGCCCTCCCAAGTGAACTTCTCCATCAAAGAATGATATGCATCAAAGTGCATAGAAAGGAAGTCCTCATGTGCTGCATGTAGTAGTTTCTTCTTGAGCTCAGAAGCTCTAATCAAGAAAAATATACCATAATAATAGATGAACTCATCATCCACCATGTATCTATCATTTCCCTTCAGTTCATCAAGAATCATGTAGGCACCAAGATCCTTGGAGTATTCTACCAAAATTTGAGACATCCAATATGGATCAACCCTACTAAGAGACAATGCTAAAGATCTGAAATGTGAAACTCCTTACATATTGCTGTCTTCTCCTTTGACATCCCCCATGCCAAAGTCATCCTCCAAAGTGCTGCCATGCCCATCATGTAGCTGCTCATGCTCAAATAAAAGTGGTGGCCTTTGGAATTTGGCCTCTCATGAGAAGCTACCATCCAAAAAGAATCTCCTAATCTTGGCCAATGTAAGCATGAGTGGCTTCCATCTACTCCAATATGTGGGGGATTTCTTCCTCAAAGGAAGTACCCTATGTTTCTCCAAATACATGGAGCAAATCCCTTGCACCATGAAGGTGCCGTCCTCCATCACTGCAACAACTCCTGTCAGCAGAGTATGTGTAGTGAGAGTGGGTAATGATGAAATGGGAGAATGTCTCCCTCCTCCTTGAGTCTAACCCTAACTCTCTGCACTGTAATAGACCCCTCCAAAGTATCCACCCCTCCGGGATCTAAGAGTGGTGATATCCAATGTGAAGCATTCCTCATCATCTCCTGATCTGGTGGTCTCCCTGGTGGAATGCCTCCATGTAATGTGACATCAATGTCAAGAGTAGATTGCACATATGGATGGAAAACTTTGTCGCTGCCCTCACAACACAAATCAACCTGCCTCTTCTTTGAATTAACTCTATGAAATAGATAGGGGTGTGTCTCCTCGTCATGTGATGCTGACCCTCCTCCCTACCTTCTCCTTCCATCTGCAATGTTTCACAATCATGCTGTTCATTGATTGTGCCTTGATCTCCACATATGAGATCCTGGGGAATTCCTTGAAAAGATACAAGAATCCCTCTTGTTGGAGCAAGAGCTCCATCTACCTCTGCATGACGTGCTAGATATGCTCTATATGTGACAGTGCTGTTGCCCCCATCCTTCTCTTCCTTTTCACTATGAATGGGAGTCACCTCCTCAATAAGAGGATCCTCTTTTGGAAAAGGGATCTTCATGCCCTCTTGTTCAAGAATATGGGACAAATTTCTTGCCTCTATCAAAGTATTATGCAAGATGTGAGCCTCTTCAACAGTTTTCTGAAGTGGATTTGAGTTTATAGGTTCCTCCATCATATGCAAAGTTTTTTTTTTGTTTTGGTTTGTTTGGTCCCACCAATGATGTTTCAAAATTTTTTCCATCAAAAATTTCCATTAATCTCTTAGTGAAATTCACATAAGAAGAAATATTTGCATTTCTTAATGAAAAAGACTCAAATATCCACTAAGCATAGGTGTTACCTCCGAAATGCAGCGCTACAACTTTGATGGCTTCATCTTCAGAAACTTGGCGCTGCTGCAAATAGGTGTGTAACTCCTCCACCCAAGCTCTAGTTGAACATGTTGGTGACCCATCAAAACTAGATAGGAAAAATATACCCTTGTCATGTCGCTTGCTTCTATTCACCTTGATCTTGCAAAACTCTTGTAAAGTAATATGATGTCTAAAATTCTTAGTTTGAGACTCATATTCTTGCAGATAATCACTAAGAGTTTCCCTCCTAGGAAAAGGGATCTTCATGCCCTCTTGTTCAAGAATATGGGACAAAGTTCTTGCCTCTATCAAAGTATTATGCAAGATGTGAGCCTCTTCAACAATTTTCTGAAGTGGATTTGAGTTTATAGGTTCCTTGATCATATGCAAAGTTTTTTTTGTTTTGTTTTGGTTTTTTTGGTCCCACCAATGATGTTTTAGAATGTTTTCCATCAAACCTTTCCACTAATATCTTAGTGAACTTTGCATAAGAAAAAATATTTTCATTTATTAATGAAAAAGACTCAAATATCTACCAAGCATAGGCCTTACCTCCAAAATGCAGCACTGCAACTTTGATGGCTTCACCTTTAGAAACTTGGTGTTGCTACAAATAGGTGTGTAAATCCTCCACCCAAGCTCTAGATGAACATGTTGGTGACCCATCAAAAGTAGATAGGAAAAATATACTCTTGTCATGTTGCTTGCTTCTATTCACCTTGATCTTGCAAAACTCTTGTAAAGTAATATGACGTCTAAAATTCTTAGTTTGAGACTCATATTCTTGCAGATAATCACTAAGAGTTTCCGTCCTAGGCATTTCTTCTTCTTTCATCTTCCTCATAGCGGATCTGGGCATATAATTGCGCTGTGAATCATAGTGTGTAGCTGCATGCTCACACACATCATGTGAAAATCTAGAGTTGGATTTATATCCAAACTCTTTTGTAGATTCTCTCTCTCTTCTCATCTTCTTGAGATCTCCTTTAATGCTTTGTATAGATTGAAAAAGAAGCTTTGAGAGCCTCTCTTCCTTCCTTCCTCCAAATAATGGAGTCTTATCTTTGTCTTTTATGTACATCTCTTATTTTTCTTATTCCCCTGATAGTATAATGGCTGAGATCCACAGGCTGAGCCAAGATTATGCTCTGATACAACTGTAATATCCCAAAATGCGGATACAACAATACATGAACACTAAACTGGAAATAGCAGTTTAAATCAACTTATGAATATTGGATACCAATATGGAGACAAAAAATTATGTATTATATCAACAAATCATCATAAATATTGAGGCATAAACCATGTGCAATGAAGGAACAAGCCTCCCCTAAACAATCACTCCACAAATGAGGTGCTGTCACAATAAAAAAAAATACCAGAAGACCACTACAGCGCAGTTAAAAACACACTGCTACAAAAAAATAATGTACAAAATATGTAGGGCTGTTATATGCCTCAAAATATATACCCAATACAGATCTAGGCTTAATACAAACTCCTATAAAGAACCTAGAAAGAGTTTTCAAAGATACACTCTATACAAGATGGGATCTAAAGCCCAATGGCTGAAGGTTCACTACAAACTGAAGAACATGAGTGTAGAAGGCTGAAATATAATAGATCTGATGTATATCCCCTCAAAGGTCTCCTCCCATGAAAGGCTGAACCCTTCAATCACAAGAAAACACTCCAAAGGAGCCACAAGATCCCTCACTGGAGCTGCCCTAAAAAATAACGCAATCCCTAGCTGGAACAGCGCTGAAAATGATGGGAAATAGTTGGTCTAATGCAAAATATCTGAAATATGCCCAAGAGCTCTCCAAACTGATCTCCCAAGAGAAGGAAACCTTCGTCCTATGAGAAAATAGCTCAGAAAGTGGGTTTCTAATCCCTCCACTGCAACACCCTGCAACACAACACAATAACCTACAGAAAATGTGCCGCTGAAGAAAGATGTAGCTTGGCCTGAAAACCTGAATGTGGAAATGAATACAATACTCTTCCAATAGGCTTCTCAAGGAAAGAGGTGGGATTCCCGCTCGAGAACACCCGGTGCTAAACAACACAACAACCCTGCTAAACAACAAGAGGAAGAAAAAGTCTAAGTAGACCAATATCAAAATACTAATCTAAAACATGAGATCATATGGTTGCCATCCTCTTCCTTAAATAGAATATGAGCTTACTTGCCCTTGGCCCCACTCAATTAGGTAATTTCCTTCATGAGATCCATCTCCCTCCAAAACTGCGTTATTCTTCATTTAATCTCCACTCCTCCATGACAGCGCTGTTGACTTGGTCAAAGTTGACCGAATCAACATGATACAACCCCTGTTCACACTTGGAGGTGCTTTATTTAGCTGCTAAAAGGGTCTCCTTTCACACTTGAAGTGTTTTTATTGCTGCTTAGGAGACTTATGGGCCTTCCTACCCATTTATTCACCTACCTAGTGATAAAAAAAACTATAATATTCCATTCAGCTGAAGGCTAAATTTTTGGAATATTACAGTCCTCCCCTCCAAAATGTTGCTTGTCCTCAAGCAACTGTATAAGGAGAGAAAAATTTCTCCCCTCCTCCTCTTGTGACCTCCTCACCAATAGTCCCCACCATTGCTCAAAATAATCTGCAATAAATATGCTCTCCAATGTTTCCTCCCAAGTATAAATGGTTCATATCATGAAAAGGTGGAAGGTGTAAGTGGAAATATTCCTGCTGTCCAATGGCCCCCTTAAGGTAGGATTTATGACAAGCATAGGGGATCCCATTCCAAATGGGAAACTATCAAACCCATGCTATCATCCAAATAAAATGAGCCATTCTAGGTAGCTTATCAAAAGAATCCTCAACTCCCGGTTCATGTAATGTATTGGGGCTGTATGGAGAGATTTAATTCTTCCACCCAAGTTGTTTATCTCTCCATTTATGGTATGTATGGGGCTGCTACTGATCTTGGGCTGAAATGTCATGGCCTCCAAGAATGGCCCAAGCCACCCCACCAAATAAATCAGACATGAAGTGCCTCCTCTAGAAACTCAAGTTCTCCAAATGGCTCCTCCCACATGAAGAAAATAGATGTAGTATGGAAATCATGGTTTTACCATTGCTTCTCCTGAAACATGCAACATGTAAAGTAGGGAGAATCATACCCCCAAAGGGCACATCCAACTCTTTTTCCACTCTCCAAACAAATCTTCCCATAAACATGAGAACATCTCCAACATATGGAAGCAAAAACCAATGAAAAGAAGTTGCCATATGACAACCGGAAAGTGGATAATAGTTGCACACATGGAACCAAAGTAGTGCATCCCCTGCCTACCTTAAATAAAATAATAACAAGTGCTTTTACAGCCAATTTTTTGCTGCCACAATCATCCTATAAGATAGGACCATCAAGGTAAAATATGGTGTCAATGGTGCACACCAAGAATCATGTGGCTTCCCCCACAAACCACCAATAGGATAGCCAATATCAATGCTAAATTTTGCCTCAAGTACATCATAATATAATGTATAAGAAGTAATGACACTCCTTAATAATGCTGCTCATATAAAGTAAAGAAGTGCAAATCATAATGCCAAAATGTACCTTCTCTACTTAGGACTTTGGTCATTGAGCTGAAATGGCTCGTCTGAAAGTTCTCCCTCACTCTCAATGAGTAGGGAAGTGGCTGTGCCAACCTCTCCATCAGCATCCGGGCTATGCTTATCTCCATATGCTAAAATATATCATGCTAGATGCCCTCCCAAGTGAACTTCTCCATCAAAGAATGATATGCATCAAAGTGCACAGAAAGGAAGTCCTTATGTGCTGCATGTAGTAGCTTCTGCTTGAGCTCAGAAGCTCTAGTCAAGAAGAATCTACCATAAGAATAGATAAACTCATCATCCACCATGTATCTATCATTTCCCTTCAGGTCATCAAGAATCATGTAGGCACCAAGATCTTTGGAGTACTCTACCAAAAGTTAAGACCTCCAATATGGATCAACCCTCCTAAGAGACAACGCTGAAGATATGAAATGTGAAGCTCCCCAAATGCTGTTGTCTTCTCCTTTGACATCCCCCATACCAAAGTCATCCTCCAAAGTGCTGCCATGCCCATCATGCAATTGCTCATGCTCAAATAGAAGTGGTGGCCTTTGGAAGTTGGCCTCCCATGAAAAGCTACCATCTAAAAAGAATCTACTGATCTTGGCCAATGTAAGCATGAGTTGCTTCCATCTACTCCAATATGTGGAGGATTCCTTCCTCAAAGGAAGTACCCTCTGTTTCTCCAAATCCATGGAGCAACTCCCTTGCACCATGAAGGTGCCATCCTCCATCACTTCACCAACTCCTGTCAGCGCAATATGTGTAGTGAGAGTGGGTAATGTTGAAAATGGGAGAATGTCTCCGTCCTCCTTGAGTCTACCACAAACTCTTTGCACTGTAATAGACCCCTCCAAAGTATCCACCCCTCCAGGATCTAAGAGTGGTGCTATCCAATGTGAATCATTCCTCATCATCTTCTAAACTGGTGGTATCCCCAGTGGAATGCCTCCATGTAATGAGACATCAATGTCAAGAGTATACTGCATATATGGATGGACAACTTTGTTCCCGCCATCACAGCACAAATCAGTCTGCCTGTTCTTTGAATTAACTCTCTGAAATAGATACGGGTGTGTGCTCCTCATCATGTGATGCTGACCTTCCTCCATACCTTCTCCTACCATCTACAATGTTTCACAATCATGCTATTCATTGATTGTGCATTGATCTCCACATATTAGATCCTGGGGAATTCCTTGAAAATATACAAGAATCCCTCTTGTTGGAGCAAGAGCTCCATCTACCTCTGCATGAGGTGCTAGATATGATCTAGATGTGACAGCGCTGTTGCCCCCATCCTTCTCTTCCTCTTCACTATGAATGGGAGTCACCTCCTCAATAAGAGGATCCTCTTTTGGAAAATGGATATTCATGCCCTCTTGTTCAAGAATATCAGACAAAGTTCTTTCCTCTATCAAAGTATTATGCAAGATGTGAGCCTCTTCAACAATTTTCTGATGTGGATTTGAGTTTATAGGTTCCTCCATCATATGCAAAGGTTTTGTTTGTTTCGGTTTTGTTGGTCCCACCAATGATGTTTCAGAATGTTTTCCATCAAACCTTTCCACTAATCTCTTAGTGAAATTCACATAAGAAGAAATATTTGCATTTCTTAATGAAAAAGACTCAAATATCCACCAAGCATAGGCCTTACCTCCAAAATGCAGCGCTGCAACTTTGATGGCTTCATCTTCAGAAACTTGGTGCTGCTGCAAATAGGTGTGTAACTCCTCCACCCAAGCTCTAGATGAACATGTTGGTGACCCATCAAAAGTAGATAGGAAAAATATACCCTTGTCATGCTGCTTGCTTCTATTCACCTTGATCTTGCAAAACTCTTGTAAAGTGATATGATCTCTAAAATTATTAGTTTGAGACTCATATTCTTGCAAATAATCACTAAAAGTTTCCCTCCTAGGCATTTCTTCTTCTTTCATCTCCCTCATAGCGGATCTGGGCATATGATTGCGCTGTGAATCATAGTGTGTAGCTGCATGCTCACACACATCATGTGAAAATCTAGAGTTGGATTTAGATCCAAACTCTTTTGGAGATTCTCTCTCTCTTCTCATCTTGGGATCTCCTTTAATGCTTTGTATAGATTGAAAAATAATATTTGAGAGCCTCTCTTCCTTCCTTCCTCCAAATAATGGAGTCTTCTCTTTGTCTTTTTTGTACATATCTTCTTTTTCTTATTCTCCTGATAGTATAGTGGTTGAGATCCACAGGCTGAGCCAAGATTATGCTCTGATACCACTGTAATATCCCAAAATGGGGATACAATAATACATGAACACAAAACTAGAAATAATAGTGTAAATCAACTTATGAATATTGGAGACCAATATGGAGAAAAAACATCATGCATTAGATCAGAAAATCATCATAAATAGTGAGGCATAAACCATGTACAATGAAGGAACAAGCCTCCCCTAAACAATCACTCCAAAAATGAACTACTGTCACAATAAAAAAATGTCGGAAGACTGCTACAACGCAGTTAAAAACACACTGCTACAACAAAAGGATGTAAAAAATATGTAGGGATGTTATATGCCTCAAAAGATATGCCCAATACAGGTCTAGGCTTAATACAAACTACTACAAAGAACCTGGAAAGGGTTTTCAGAAATACACTCTATACAAGATGGGATATAAAGCCTAATGGATGAAGATTCACTACAAACTGAAGAACATGAGTGTAGAAGGCTGAAATATAATATATCTAATGTAGATCCCCCCAAAGGTCTCCTCTCATGAAAGGCTAAACCCTTCAATCACAAGAAAACACTCCAAAGGAGCCCTAAAGCTGCCCTCCAAAATAACGCAATCCCTAGCTGGAACAACGTTGGAAATGATGAGAAATAGTTGGCCTGATGCCAAAGATCTGAAATATGCCCAAGAGATCTCCAAAGTAATCTCCCAAGAGAAGGAAACCTTCCTCCTATGAGAAAATAGCTCAGAAAGTGGGTTTCTAATCCCTCCACTACAACACCCTGCAACACAGCACAATAACCTACAGAAACTACGCTGATGAAGAAGGTTGTAGCTTGGCTTGAAAACCTGAATATGGAAATGAATACAATACTCTTCCAAGAGGTTTCTCAAGGAAAGAGGAGGGATTCCCACTCGGGAACACCTGGTGCTAAACAACACAACAACCTTGCTAAACAACAAGAGGAAGCAAAAGTCTAAGCAGACCAATATCAAAATAATAATCTAAAACATGAGCTCATATGTCTGCCATCCTCTTCCTTAAATAGAATATGAGCTTACTTGCCCTTGGCCCCACTCAATTATGTCATTTCCTTCATGAGATCCATCTCCCTCCAAAACTGCATTATTCTTCATTTAATCTCTGCTCCTCCATGACAACGCTGTTGACTTGGTCAAAGTTGATTGAATCAACATGATCCAACCCCTGTTCACACTTGGAGGTGCTTTATTTAGCTGCTAAAAGGGTCTCCTTTCACACTTGAAGTGTTTTTATTGCTGCTTAGGAGACTTGTGGGCCTTCCTACCCATTTATTCACCTACCTAGTGATAAAACAAACTATAATATTCCATTTAGCTGAAGGCTAAATTTTTGGAATATTACATAGATGCAGATTCAGAGGACTGAGTTGCTAAATTAACTCAAGTGATGACTGAGTTAAAACTGGTTGAGCATGAGACAAAGAGAAGCCATAATGACTTTGATAAAGCAATGAAAGCTATTAAAGTTACTGAACATGAATTGTCCATGAAAAGGAGATTGCTAGAAAATATAGAAATGATTGTTAGACTGCATATAACATAATTATCGATCAAACGAGAACTATTACCTCAAAACGAAAACTCTAGCGCAAAAAACAACCCAAAAACGAAAAGTGTGTCTTCTAGAACTCACTTTTTTTTTTAGGGTCAAATTTCAACATTTTTTTAAATTATGCTAAAAACCAATTTTTTTTCTTGAAAAAAGGATTGAAAAAACACCCTTGAAATAAAAAGTGTTTATGGTGGAATAACGTCGTCAATTTTTTGTGCAAAAAACACCTTGAAAATGAAAAGTGTTAATGTTGGAATAACATTTTTTCTCTTTTCGAGGTAAATTGTTGTTAGATGATCCAAATATATTAATGTAAAGTTAGGATACAATATTTATTAAATTAGAATATTTAATAAATATTAGAGAATAAAAATATTTATTAAATTATAATATTTAATAAATATTAGAGACACTTAGAAATAGAATATTGTTAGCAAAGATAGGACTCTAGAATTGAGTCGTATCTTAGGCTCTAAAATAGGAATAAATTTAGTAGATTGAATAGAGGATCATTTATTGTAAATGGACACTTGTTATTTTTTCAAGTGATCCATAACTAAATTAAGTTAGGACATATAACTTATAAATAGGTTAATCTCCTAATTGCAATTTTAGTAGAAGTTTATGTTTGTAAACTCCTGCAACTTTTTATGTAATTTCTTTTCAATATCAATAAAATTACGTGTCTGAGGACACTTCTGCCATTAATGTGGTATCAAAGCCACCAGTAATGCAGATGAGGTGAAGGTGGAGATTTCAACTTTTCAGACTTTTGGAAAATTCTGCTAAATAATGAATTGGTATGCAATATTGTCAATGCTTTAAGGAAAAAAAAATTATTGGTTATAATCTGAAAATCATTTTTTTATTTAAGATTCAGTTTGTTTTTAAAATTCAATTTTCTGCGAGCTTCTTGTCGAGATCTTCCTACAGTTTTTCTTCCCATTGAATAAGCTTGTTCAGATCGAAGTCCAAAGCTAAAAACTTATTGAAGGCGTTACCATTAGCACTGAAGCTAGCCAACACATAGATTTTGAAGTAAAGTAAAACAAATTTTTAAAGCCAGTTGAGAGCATTGCCACCAACATTGAAGTAAGCCACTGCTCTTGCATACAGATAGAAAAGCAGACAACCAATTAACGGAGTTGAGGGAGCATTGAAGTCAAACGCAAAAGCGTTGTTAAGGGATATCGTGAAGCGACTGTTGCAAAGCCGTGGGTAGCTGTTTGAATTAAACGTAGAGCTTGAAAAACGACTGTAAAGCTACAGAGGAATGCAAGCTCGAACAAGGATTGCAAAGCCGTGGGTAAGCGGACTTAGTTGATCCGTGTGAAACGTCCAAACAATTATGTGACAAATTTCTCACTCCTTCTGTGATGCATAAAGAAGACAGTGTAGAATAATGAAATCACATTTTTTTATGAAATGCAGAGTTGCATCTTGGGTCATCGAATTGGTAAACACTGATATCTGGAGGCGATAGCAACTAATGAGTTGGGTATTTTCAATTCCGTTTGTAAATTTGTCTTGGAATTATGTGCTTTGTTGTTTTTTATATTTGTTACTTACATTTACAATGATCCTGTGAGGATTCAATAAGCATTGTGAGAATTAAAGTTTATGTAAGTGATAAAATTTTAAGAGGAGTTTTTGAAATTGCGTAAGTACAAAACGTTGATTGGTTTATCAACGATGCAAATTGACATATAATTTGTATGTGAATTGTCCACTTGCAAGTAAGATCTATATCATTTTGAGAGATTGGCAAAGGTTGCGTTTGGAAGTAGTCAAGCCACAACATGAAAGTATTTGCGTGCCTGAACGATATCACAACAAATGAAGTGGTAACACAACATGGTAAGATGCTTGCATAGGGGAGTTAGAGACTGTTGTCAAACGGTGGTATGGATTGATGATTGCGTTATATAGGTAAAAGCATGATTATCTTTAAAGAGTGATTTGGGAAAGATAAGGATTGAATTTTTATTTATTTTTTTGTAATTGGAGTTATAAGGGAGAAAATTGGAATTTAATTTTTTTCTTTGGAGAAATAAGGGTCATTAATTTGTAACTCAAAGTATCTTTTTACTTTGAGGGGGGGTAAATTTTTTAAGGAGATTTGTAACGACATTGTCAAATTTCGCAAATATTTCATTGTAAACACTCAACGAGAAATTGAATAGAGCCAAGTGCAAAGCTCAATCATTTTTCTCCTTTTTTGAACGACTATACGAGGGTCAAGGCCAAGCCCTGATAGATCGTTTTTTGCGTGGCGTGTGTCGTCTTTGCGTGGCGTGTTTCGTGTGATGAGTTGCTCATTTTTTGTGCTTGATTCTTTTGGTGCACTGATTCAACACTACAATGTCGAAGTTAATTAATCTATTCTCTGAATCTGATAAACTAGAAGGAGTGAAATCTTATAAGACATGGAAACATCTAATTGAAAGCACTCTCATATATAATGAATTGTGGCATGAAATTTGTGATGGAAACATTAAGCCAAATAAATCAACAGATGCAGCTTCACTTGCAAAATGGGAAGTAAAAAATGGCAAAGCATTAGCTCTTATAAAAGCTTCAGTTAATAATGAAATGTACATACATATTGAAAATTCCTCAGATGCATGGACTGCTTTACGTACATTCAAATATCTCTTTGACACACAACCTGAATCAAAGAAGGTTGATCTTCAATTAAAATTGCTTCAACAAAAATTAACTGAAGGTGGTGATGTCCTTGAGTGTATTTCATGACTTAAAAATATCAAGAAAGAAATAATAAATGTTGGTTTTCAAGTTGTTGATGAAAGCTTCTTGACCACGATTCTAATTGCTGGATTTCCATCATCATATACACATTTTTTGGAAACTTTGCAAGTCAATGGAAAGTTAGAGAAGATAAAGTTTGATGAATTGAGTGACATGTTAGCCAAAATGATAAAACCTTTGGGAAGAAGAAACAGATTGGAGAAGATTTCTTCTTCACCGAAGCTAGCTCAAGTAACTCCTCAGCTGATAATTCAAGAAACTGAGGAAGAGGGAATTTCAATCAAAGTCAAGCAGCCCAAGGTCGTGGTCGCAGTCAAAGCAGAGGAAACAATTTCAACAGAGACTACAATTCAGGCAGGAGCAGTTTTCAAGGAAGAAGAAACAATCAAAGCAGAGGATATCATCAAGGCAGATGAAAAAGTCCAGGTAGAGGACAAACTCAAAACATAGGCCAAAGCAGAGGCCGAGGACAGTCTTAAGGCAGAGGCAACGATTTCAGTCAAATTGTTTGCAGGAGATGTAACAAAGTTGGCCATTATGCAGTAGATTGTAGAACTTCTATTGAGAAAATTCCCAAGTTTCATCCAAACTCTGCATAGTTTGCAAATGATGAAGATGATCTTGATGGTTCTGAATATGTTTTCACCAACACAGAATCAACAGCTTTCCAGGTTTCAAGCTTTCTCAGAAGTGATTATGAAGATGCATGGATTGTGGATATAGGCACAACTTAACACATGAATTTTCGACGAGATTTCTTTTGGAATGTAAAAGAATGCCATCTAAATTCAATCTATCTTGCTGATAAAACAAAACATACTCCTTAAGGAAAAAGGTGTAGTTAAAGTTTTTTTACCAGGCATTAGAGAAAGAATGATTTCAAATGTATGGTATGTCCCAACATTCAAGAAAAATTTGTTATCTTTAGTCACGATTCGACAAGTAGGACATATGGTGATTATGGAAGATGGATTAGTTAAAATTAACTCAGTCAAACAGAACATGAAAACAGTAATGACAGGTTATGAAGATGGAAAACTGTTAAGGATGAAAGGGACAGTTTTTCCAAGAAATTCTGAATTTGTAGGAGCAACAAGTACAGACATTTCACCGATCAGATTGTGGCATGTAAGATATGGCCATCTCAACTTCGAAAGTTTCTCTTAGTTACAAAAATAGGGAATGGTTAAAGGACTTCTAACCTTCAAAAGGGAAAATGCAAAGTGTGAATCTTGCATTTTTGGAAAACAACATCGAAAGAATTTTCCTACAAGTTCATGGCACGCAAACATGCATTTGCAGTTGGTTCACAGTGATATTTGTGGACCCTTCCCAAATTCGCTCGGAGGTTGCAGGTATTTCTTACACTTTGTTAATGATTTTAGCAGGATGACTTGGGTATATTTCTTGAAACAAAAGTCAGAAGCATTTGAGAAGTTCAAAACTTTTTGTTAGCTTATTGAAAATGAAGTAAAGGAGAGGATTGGCACTCTTAGAACTCACAATGGCGAAGAATTCACTTCAAATGAATTCAAAAAGCATTGCATGGATAATGGCATAAAACGACATCTTACCAATGTATACACTCCGCAGCAAAATGGAGCAGTAGAAAGAACGAATTGTACCTTGTTAGGAATGGCGCGATCTATGTTAACTTTCAAAAAGTTAAGTCCTTTATATTGGGCCGAAGAAATTCATACCGATGTCTACTTGAGAAACAGATCTCCCACTGCTTCTTTAGATGGAATCACACCTTATGAAGCATGGTTTGGCTTCAAACCTCGGGTAAAACATCTCAAAGTTTTTGGATCAGTCTGTTATGCTTTAGTTCCGAAGGAAAAATGAACTAAGATTGATGCACGAAGCTTGAAGTGCACAATGATCAGGTATTCTGATGAGAAGAAAGGGTACCGAATTTTGTCGAATGGGAAATTTATTGTAAGAAGAGATGTGATTTTTGATGAAAATGAGAGTAAGAGTGCTGAAGAAGTTGAAAGTCTTCTTCAAAAGCTAGAAACAAAAAGTGATAAAAGAAACTGAAATTTACAAAGTCAACCAAATGCACAAAATTGGTATGAACTTGAGTTTCTTTCATCTAAAAATGATTCATCCAGTCTGTCTTCATCATCAGCGCCATCTGGGTCTTCTAGCAGTTCATCCAACTCTCCTAGCAGCAATAGTTCTTCTGATAATGACTCTTCGCTCCCAGAACCTGCGGTTGATCAACAAACATCAGTTTATATCAACCCTCTTTACAATGATGGTGATTTTTCACAATCCCAAACCAATGAACATCAATTTCCAAAATGGGCAGTTCAACTTTTGAAAGGTGTAAGGCCTAATGAACAGAATAAAACAGGAACAAGGGGATCACAAAGAAACGAAGGAGCCTTGATAGAAAATGATTTTACTGAACCTTCTACATACCGAGAGGCAGTAAAACATAAAGAATGGCAACAGGCTATGGTTGATGAATATCAGGCATTTCAAGACAATAACACTTGGAAACTTGTTGATTGTCCTCAGAATTTTAAACCCATCGGATGCAAATGGGTTTACCGAATTAAGTACAAGAAAAATGGTGAAATTGATAAGTATAAAGCAAGACTTGTTGCTAAGGGTTTTGCGCAGTAGGAAGGGATAGATTATGAGGAAACGTTTGCTCCTACAACTAAATGGAACACCATCCGACTCACACTTGCCTTAGCAGCTCAACAAGAATGGAAAGTTCATCAAATGGATGTAAAAAGTGATTTTCTCAACGGTGATTTACAGAAAGAAGTGTACATGATACAACCACCAGGTTTTGAAATTGAAGGACAGGAACATAAAGTATGCAAACTGATAAAGGCTTTATATGGGTTAAAACAAGCTCCCCGAGCTTGGTATGCTAAAATGGATGAATACCTTCGGAAAGTTGGTTTTCAATGAAGTGAATCTGATGATACCTTGTATGTACGTCAACAAGGTAAAAATATGGTGATTTTGGTTATGTATGTAGATGATTTGATTATTACTGGCAACAATGATGATCATATTGCAAAGGTAAAAAAGGAGTTACATGTAGGTTTTAAGATGACAGATTTGGGACTACTTCACTACTATCTTGGAGTTGAAGTATTCCAACGTCCACATCATATCTTCATTTCTCAGAGTAAGTGTGCAGTAGAAATTATTCAGCGATTTGGAATGTAGGATTGCAAGCCTGTTCTCACCCCTATGGAACAAAACTTGAAACTTTCAAAATTTGAAGGGGGGGAAATGGTGGATAGCACTACTTATTGACAGTTGATTGGTAACCTGATTTATTTGACAACTACTCGACCAGATCTTTCTTATGCCGTCAGTATTCTATCCCGCTTTATGCAGGAACCACGAAACAGTCACTGGAATGCAGCCAAAATAGTTCTTTGTTATACCCAAGGAATAAAATATTTTGGTCTTCTTTACAAAAAGACTAAAATTTTTGTACTTGGTGGATTTTCAGATGCCGACTTTGCTGGCAGTATTGATGATAGGGCATCAACCTCAGGTTATTTAATGAACATGGGGTCAACTGCAGTTTCCTGGAGTTGCAAGAAGCAAGCTACAATGGCCACTTCTTCAGCAGAATCAGAGTACATTTCAGCATGGGAAGCAACATGTGAGATTGTTTGGTTGCGTAGAGTTTTACAGGACTTGGGAATTCCTCCAGCAGAAACTACTTCATTATTCATCGACAACCAGTCAGCAATAAAGCTTGCCAAGAATCTAGTTTTTCATTCAAAGACAAAGCATGTGGACACCAAGTATCATCATATCAGATCACTCATTGCAAAGGATGTCATCAAGCCGATTTGTTTTCCTTCAGAAGATAAGACCTCCGATATCTTCACCAAACCTCTTGGCAGAATAAAATTTACTAAGTTCAGAGATGAACTTGGTCTATGTTGTAATATATCTTTGGATCATAAGGGGGAATGTTAGATGATCCAAATATATTAATGTAAAGTTAGGATACAATATTTATTAAATTAGAATATTTAATAAATATTAGAGAATAAAAATATTAATTAAATTATAATATTTAATAAATATTAGAGACACTTAGAAATAGAATATTGTTAGCAAAGATAGGAATCTAGAATTGAGTCGTATCTTAGGCTCTAAAATAGGAATAAAGTTAGTAGATTGAATAGAAGGTCATTTATTGTAAATGGACACTTGTTATTTTTTCAAGTAATCCATAACTAAATTAAGTTAGGACATATAGCTTATAAATAGGTTAGTCTCCTAATTGCAATTTTAGTAGAAGTTTACGTTTGTAAACTCCTAACCTTTTTTGTAATTTCTTTTCAATATCAATAAAATTACGTGTTTGAGGACACTTATGCCATTAATTGTCAACAATTTTATAATAATGACATTAAATATAAAATATCATAACTCTGAATAAACTTAAAATTTCAACGATAAACATGACATTAAAGATAAAATATGATGTCTTAAAATTCCAACTATTTTTAGGCATGGTATTAAAGATAATCTATTATCGTGTCTCTAAAAATCCTTAAAAATCCAAGGATGACATTAAAGATAAAATATCACATTTATGAAAATAAAATTGCAATGATTTTTAGGCATGGTATTAAAACTAAAATATCACTTGTAAAAAAAAAAAAAAGAAAAAAAAAAGAAAAAAAAGGAAAAAAAAAAGATTAAAAAATAATACAAAAAGGGAAAAATTAAAAAAAACACACAATTTAAAGAAAAAAATAAACATTAACCCAAAAAAGAAAATACAAATATATATATATTTTAAAAGTTATAAAATAATAATAATAATAAACCACATAATTAAAAAAAAGGAAGACAACCAAGCCAAATTTCATGTCCTACTACTGGCAAGAGATACCCAAGGTGATCGAAAAAATGGAGTGCATAAGTGCGAGGGTTTGTAGGTCAAGGCTACAATTTTGGGCAGCAAAGAATCTTCACGTCTACGAGGGTCTAGATCCAGGTAATGGCCTCGATTCCCTGATCCCACGACCAATATGCTGACACTCCAGAATCGTAGACACTCTGCGAGAATGTTTATTTCCCTTCGACGACCAGAGTAGGACAAGGAACGATGGATCTCGTGGGTTTGGATCTGTTACAGAGAATGGTGCTCCGGGTTCGGAAGAGTCAGATTGCTGTGATGGATCGGCAGTGGAAGTGCCTGCTACTAAACATAGAACAACCGTGGCACTGCTGAGCTGTGTGCTATCAAGGGACTGCAGGATCGGGGATGGTGCTCCCAGAGTGGACGGGAAAACGACAACAACGGGGGTAGATGGCCCTTTTTACCTTAGGAGGCAAGGGAGGAATGGATCAGCCACGGAGGACACTGTCATATGGTGCGAAGCCCTTTTGGATCTCATGCATAGGCTAACGCCTCGATGTAGCGCTATCGGTAATGATTTCTGCGCAAACATGTCTAGATATACCTGGAGCCAAAGGTCTTTCCTTTTATGGGTAGTTATTTCTCTCTACAATGATTTTAATGGTTTATGCTATATAGTCACGTGCAATTTTTGGAAGTCTGAAGGACGGAGGTTTCTGATCACTGCTTGTGCAGTAAGGGAGAGGAAGCCTCTTGTTATCCTTTCGCCCCATAGGTTGCACGGGTGGAGCAGGGACGCTCCCACCCGGGTACACCCCCTATGTGAGATCACAAAGGTTTATGGATTTCGAGATAGACCAGTGGGTAGCTTTGGTTGCAGGAGGTTAACCACAAAAAACTCCAACACGAAAGAACGAGGAAGTGGCTTCAAAGCCGAGACCCATTTTCAGATCTTCATTAAATCCGTAGCAGGGAAATATAAAAGAATTTGGGTACAAGATTCAGATCTGGTTTCAGATCTGAAGCAAAAGATCCAAATTACCACAGGCGTCCCGTCTATAAATCAAAGTCTGATTTTTTCTGGGAAGGTATTGTACGAAGGAATTCAGTTAAAAGACTTCTATGTCCAAAGGAACTCCTCCATAGTACTGAACTTAAGACTCAGAGGTGGAGAAGCAAGATTAAGTATGTATGCTAGAACAGAACAATTAAGAGGCCATGAAACTAGGAGGGCAGCTAATACCTCTTGAACGGAAACCCCTATCGGCCCTTCATACAGAAACATTCTTCAGGGGAAAAACAAAACAACAACACCATCTGAACCAGCCGAGAACACCCCAAAACCATACATAGTGGAACAACTGAACTGCGAGCTGGAGCTAAAAGAGGCACCAGAGATCAAAGAATACCGATCCACATTTGAATCATAGGCAATAATCTGTAGGTTTAATTGCTATTGGCCAAAACCAATGGAGCTGTTCCACTAGATATTTACTAATTGGACTATGGATTGTGATATCCATCTATGCTCCAAGGGATACTTTATAGTAAAGTTCCCCTCACAGGAAGCCAGAGATATCATTCTAAAGGCTGGACCGTGGTTCTAGGGTTCTACTGGACTCTTTATCACTCCTTGGTTCCCAGATTTTGATGCAAACACGATGGAGATAAACAAAATACCAGTCTGGGTCCGACTGTATAACCTCCCGCTACATTTCTAGAATGAACATGTTTTAGAAGGCATTGGGAAAAACCTTGGGAGATATATCAAAACATACATCCAAAGACTAGAGGAGTGAATTTTCACCTTCACACGAATCTATGTGGAAGTGGATCTTAGCAAAGGGTTCTTAGAAAGTGTCCATTTGATACATAATAAGCAAAAATGGACGCAACACCTGGACTATGAAAACACTGCATTTACGTGTAGGATCTGTAGGAAAACAATTTCACTTACAAAATACATGCCCATATGCTAAAAGAGAAAACATGAAGAAGAAGAAAACAGGAAAATAAAACAAAGGATGACAATTTCCCTCAGGAGGACCAGAGCAAGAGACAGACGACGAAGGAGAAATACCCACCCAAAATGAGAATAAACAGCTAGCAACTGAGCCAGGGACCCAAGAACAAGAAGTATAAGATCCAATGGGAACAAACATGACGGTACAATTGGCACATTCTATGGAGGATGTAATGCCAACTTGATGCAGGGGCATGAGGCTTAGAGACAAAGGCTTCATTAATTATTCCAAAAGTCCAAAAAAAGTTACAAGCAAAGGTGTTGGTACCTTTAGCTGTCCAATTACAGTTTTACTAGATAAGGGTTGAACTAGTATCTAGGAGGAGTGAATAGTTTTACATTAGATTCAATATATTTAGCTTTCAGTTGATATATTTAAGGAGGATATTATGTAATTAGGATTTTGTCTAAATTAGGAGAATTCGATCCTCCAGAGGAGGTCGACTGTTATGTCAAAACCTATAAATGTAACCTCTGAGAAGGAGGAATTCATAATTTGGCTGTAGAAGAATTGATTGAGAGGTTTTGCCTCTGTTTTAATAAAATTACAGAATTAAATCATCTGTTGTATACTTGGAAATTTCTCGGAGGGTTTCATCCCTTCGAATCCATTGGATTTATTCTTTTTTGTTAGAAATTGAGAGCGATTAGTTTCTGCGTGAAGGAGGATTTGAATGTATATTAACTTATGTGTGAAAGATTCAGAGAAGTCAAGGGAATTCTGGCTCTTTGTTTGAGATTGAATAGTCGACAAATGATCTATGTTGATCAGAGTTACAGAGTGAAAAAAGGAGGGTTTCAGAGGAGTTGAAGACAAAACAAGGAAATCTGGCGGAAATCCAGCTTCAAACGCGATTTAAACAAAGTTTGCAAGTTAAGTGGTTTTGAGGAACAAACCACTGTTTTCGCACAACTTTTGGCGTGCGAGTGGTTTTGTGAAAAAAATGCGATCAAATAAAAACTTGACATGTCATGAGGTTAAAACCGCTTGTTTCGCGTGAATTTGGAGCAATAAGTCACCGGGTTGGATTGAATGCGATATCCGTCCGATCGTGATCGTCGGAGATCCAACGGTAGTCGCGTGGGGGTTAAATAAAAGGTATGGACCCGATAATTTATGCAACAGAGCTTTATCAAAAGGTTTGAAATCCGAAACATTGATTCCGAAGGGTTTTAATATTGTTTCCGAAGGTTTGAATATTATTTCAATAGAGTTTTATTAATAGTTGGAGGTTCGGAAATACATATCCAAAAGGTTTAAACACTGTTTTAAAAGGAAATTATTACATTGCCGAAGGTTGTTAAATATTCATTCCGAAAGGGTTTAAACATTGGTTAAAGTGCATCATTATGTTTTCAAAGAATAAGGGGACTTTTGCTTTCGAATGTTATAAAAGTGAGTTATAATGTTATGAATGGTTAAAAGGGATTTTTGCTTCTGCATGTCACTTTATTAAGTTAATCAATCATATTTCATAAAATTTGATGACCGAGAGTGAAAAAGGAGATTAGGAACAAATTCCTCCTGAATTAGAGAACATTGTAAGCGAATTTGAGCAGCTCTCCTTAAAGCCTGCACCCACACTGCCATCATTTGTGGTATCAGAGAAGTCTTCAGAGCATTTTTCAGACACTAAACAAGCTTCGAAAAATTAGAAAAATAAATCCAATATGGCTGTCAGAATTGGTAGAGGAGGTGGTGCTGGTAGAAGAAGAGGTAGACCAGTTGCAAATGCTGAAGTACTAGAGACTATGCAGCAGATTCAAGCCAGATTGGGAGCAATAGAAGCAGGACAACAGAGAGATCCCGAAGATGTCAGTGAACCTAAAGCTGAAGAAGAAGAAGAAGAAAATGTTGAGCTTACTCCTGATATGAGATTTTTTAAATCAGTTTTAGGATCTACATCCAAGCCTAGACTTGAAGTATCAGCTTTTGCAGGAGGATTGAATCCAGAAGAGTTGATAGACTGGATCAATGAAATGAATAAATGCTTTGACTATGAAGAGATGAGTGAAGAAAAGAGAGTTAAGTTTGCTGTCACAAGGTTGAAAGGACATGCACCGCTTTGGTGGGATGGAGTGCAAGTAGAAAGAAGGAGAGTTGGTAAGCAGCCAATCAAGAATTGGAACAGAATGGTGGCAAAGCTGAGAGGTAAGTTTTTGCCTAGTGATTATCAACTTTCATTATTTAGACAAATGCAGAATCTTAGACAGAGATTAATGACAGTAAAATAATACACATAAGAATTTTACAAAGTGAGCATAAGAACAGGACAAATTCAAGATACAACATAGAAGATTGCCATGTACATAAATGGTCTCAGAATGGAAATTCAAGATGAGATAAGTATATTGTCTCCTAAAACAGTAGAAGAGGCTTATCAAATGGCCTTAAAATCTGAAGAAAAACTCATAAGAAAGAAATCTGCCAAAGGAAGAGGTACTTTCCGAGGAAGAGGAAGTCAAGGTGGTAGAGGAATATCTACAACACCAAGAGATGGAACTAGCAGCAGCTCACCTTAGTATGCACCCACAGAAGGTGATACAAGTGGAAAAAGGAGTCCTTATAGAGGAAGAGGAGGCAAAAACAGAGGAAGAGAAGTTAGATGCTACATATGTAACAAATTAGGACATAGAGCCTATGAGTGTCCAGAGAATGTGGGGACAAACCAGAGAAATGAAATTGTTGCTCAGATTGAAGAAGAAGCAGCAAAGTTGCCTGTAACAGAGAAATAAATTGTGCCAGAGAAAGGAGAATCTTTGGTGGTTAACAAAGTTTTGTTAAAACAAACAAAGGAAGTTGCTGAACCAACACAGAAAAAGGATTTGTTCAGAAGTGTGTGCAAAGTTCAAGGGAAATGCTGTCAATTGGTAATTGATAGTGGCAGTACAGATATTTGGTCTCTACAGAGGTGATAGAGAAGTTGAAATTGAAGACAAGGGAACATCCAACACCCTACAAGGTGTCATGGCTTCAGAAGGGACATCAACTGATAGTAAAAGAACAATGTGAAATAGAATTGAAAATGGGCAGTTACAAAGATAAAATCATGTGTGATGTGATGCCTATGGATGTGTGTCACATATTTCTGGGTAGACCTTCGCAGTATGACAGAGCAGCAGTGCATGATGGAAAGAGAAACACTTACAAGTTTTTCAAAGATGGTATGAATCAAACATTATTACCTATGGAAGAAGAAGATGCATCAAGTAAAAAGTCTGATCCAAAGGCTTTGTTATTGAGTGGAAAAGAATACTTGCAACAGATTGAAGATGATGAGGTAAATTTTGCTTTAGTTTGCAAACATAAGGTAGTATTTACTTCTACTAAAATTTCTGATTTGCCAATTGAAATTCAAGAAATGTTGGAAAATTATTGTGATATTATTGTGGATGATTTTCCTGATGAATTACCACCTATAAGAAGAATCAACCATCATATAGATTTGACTCTAGGATCAAATTTGCCAAGCAAAGCAGCTTACAGAATGACTCCTACAGAAAATGAAGAAATCAGAAAGCAAGTACAGGAATTGGTTGACAAAGGTTTGGTCAGAGAAAGTTTCAGTCCTTGTGCAGTACCTACAGTATTAAGTCCGAAGAAAGATGGAGGTTGGAGAATGTGCACTGATTCAAGAGCAATCAACAAGATAAAAATCAGGTATAGATTTCCTTTACTTAGAATTGAAGATTTGATGGATTGTTTGAGTGGAGCAAGATACTTTTCAAAACAAGATTTGAAAAGTGGGCATCATCAAATTAGGATAAGGGAAGGAGATGAATGGAAAACAACCTTTAAAACAAATGAGGGATTGTATGAATGTATGGTAATTCCTTTTGGTTTATCAAATGCACCTAGCACATTTATGAGGCTTATGAATGAAGTATTGAAGGAATTTATTGGTAAATTTGCAATAGTATATCTGGATGATATATTAATTTACAGCAAAACAAAGGAAGAACACCTGAGACATCTTAATTATGTCTTAAGGAAGTTACATCAAGAGAATTTACTGATAAATTTAAAGAAATGTTCATTCATGAAAGAAGAATTGGTATATCTAGGTTTTGTTGTTTTTGTTAAAGGATTAAAAATGGATCCAAAGAAGATAAAGGCAATTGTGGAGTGGCCTTCACCTAAAAGTGTTTTTTAGGTAAGAAGTTTTCATGGTCTTGCTAGTTTTTATAGAAAATTCATAAGGAATTTTAGTAAGATCAATGCACCTATCATTGAAACCATAAAGAAGGACAAACAACCATTCAAGTGGACTGCTGAAGCTGAAAGGAATTTTCAGTTCTTAAAGCAAAAGATAACTGAGAAACCTGCCTTAGTTCTGCCTGATTTTAATAAACCATTTCAAGTAAAATGTGATGCCAGTGGGGAAGCTATTGGAGCTGTATTAAATCAAGAAGATAGAATTTTAGCATATTTCAGTGAGAAGCTGAATGAGACAAGGAGGAAGTACTCTTCTTATGACAAGGAATTTTATGCAATTGTACAATCATTGAAGAAGTGGAGACATTATTTAATGTCTAAAGAATTTGTGCTATATTCAGATAATCATGCTTTACATTATATTATGCAACAACCTAAATTGAATAAAAAACATGCAAAATGGGTTGAATACATTCAAAGTTTTAACTTTTTATTGAAGCATATAAGTGGTCAAAAAAACAAGGTAGCTGATGCCTTGAGTAGAAAAAAGCATTCTTGTTCAAGAAAGTCAAATTGAAGTGTTAGGTTTTGATTTTCTCAAAGAAATCTATAAGACATATTTGGATTTCAAAGAAGCATTTGAAGCATGTTGTAATCCTGTTTTGATAGATAGAAGTTAGTGGTTAGATTATTTCTTGCAAGAGGGTTTATTGTTCAAAAGAAATCAGTTGTGCATACCAAATTGTTCTATAAGAGAAAATTTAATCAGAGAAAAACATAGTGGTGGACTTGCTAGACATTTTGGTGTTGATAAGACTTATGAGCAACTAAGTCATTTTTATTTTTGGCCAAAGATGAAATATGAAGTGGAAAAGTATGTGAGGAATTGTAAAATTTGTCAATATGCAAAAGGGAAAATTCAAAATGCAGGTTTCCACATTCCATTACCTATTCTAGACAGACCTTGGGATATGGTAAGTATGGATTTTGTTTTAGGATTGCCTAAGACACAGAGAGGAAATGATACAATTTATGTTGTATCTGACAGATTTTAAAAAATGGCACATTTTATTCCATGTTATAAAACCAGTGATGCTACTCATGTTGCCAATTTGTTTTTCAAGGAGATTGTCAGATTACATGGGTTACCTAAAAGTATTGTTTCTGATAGAGACCAGATTTGTTGGTCATTTTTGGAGGACATTGTGGAAGAAGCTTGGTACTAAACTAAGTTTCAGCTCAACTTATCACCCTCAGACTGATGGGCAGACTGAAGTAATGAACAGGAGTTTGGGTAATCTTTTGAGAAGTATTGCAGGAGAACATCCTAAACAGTGGGATCATATTTTACCACAGGCAGAGTATGCATATAATGATTCACCTAACAGAAGTACAGGATAGAGTCCATTCCATATAGTTTATGGAATGCACCCAAGAGGAGTATCTGAATTGAGGAACTTGGGAAAAGAAGAAATGAGAAGTGCTGAAGGAGAGGAGTTTTCTTCAGAAATTCAAGCACTACATGGAAAGGTAAAGCAGCAGCTACAAGACAGCAGCAGCTACAAGACAGCAGCATCAAGTACAAAAATAGAGCAGATTTGAGAAAAAGAGAAGTTAATTTTGAAGTTGGTGATTTGGTTTTGGCACACTTAAGAAAAGAAAGATTTCCAAAGAGGGAGTATAACAAATTAAAATTCAAAAAGATAGGACCATGCAGGATATTGAGAAAATTTTCTGCAAATGCTTATGAAATTGAATTACCATCTGATATTGGAATATCTCCATTATTCAATGTTGCTGATTTGTACAGATATGAAGATGGTGGCACAAATGACAGACCAGAGGACAAAGAACAAATTGACTGGGTAAAACAGTTACCCACAACAAAGACATTACAGCCAGAGAGGATCTTAGACAAGAAAGTGTTTAAGAAGACGAGAGGACATGAGTATTTTCAATATTTGATCAAGTGGAGGGATCAACCAATTGAAGATGCCACCTGGATGATAGAAACCATGCTGCAGAAATTGGGCAGTTCTATGGAGGATCTCATGGGCAGGAGCCCATGAAGATTTTTTTGTCCTCAGGAGTCCGATGCAGGGGCATGAGGCTTAGAGATAAAAGGCTTCATTAATTATTCCAAAAATCCAAAAAAAGTTACAAGCAAAGGTGTTGGTACCTTTAGCTGTCAAATTACAGTTTTACTAGATAAGGGTTGAACTAGTATCTAGGAGGAGTGAACAGTTTTAGATTAGATTCAGTATATTTAGTTTTCAGTTGATAGATTTAAGGAGGATATTATGTAATTAGAATTTTTTCTAAATTAGGAGAATTCGATCCTCCAGAGGAGCACGACTATTATGTAAAACCTATAAATGTAACCTCTGAGAAGGAGGAATTCAGAATTTGGCCGTAGAAGAATTGATTGGGAGGTTTTTCCTCTGTTTTGATAAAATTGCAGAATTAAATCATCTGTTGTATACTTGGCAATTTCCCGGAGGGTTTCATCCCTTCGAATCCATTGGATTTATGTTTTTTTGTGTAGAAATTGAGAGCGATTAGTTTCTGTGTGAAGGAGGATTTGAATGTATATTAAATTATGTGTGAAAGATTCAGAGAAGTCGAGGGAATTCTGGATCTTTGTTTGAGATTGAATAGTCGACAAATGATCTGTGTTGATCAGAGTTACAGAGCGGAAAAGGAGGGTTTCAGAGGAGTTGAAGACAAAACAAGGAAATCCAGCGGAAATCCGACTTCAAACGCAATTTAAACAAAGTTTGCAGGTTAAGTGGTTTTGAGGAACAAACCACTGTTTTTGCACAGCTTTTGGCGTGCGAGTGGTTTTGTGAAAAAAAACACGATCAAATAAAAACTTGACACGTCACGGGGTTAAAATCGCCCGTTTCGCGTGAATTTGGAGCGATAAGTCACCGGGTTGGATTGAATGCGATATCCGTCTGATCGTGATCATCGGAGATCCAACAGTAGTCGCGTGGAGAGTTGCGTGGGGGTTAAATAAAAGGTATGGACCCAATAATTTATGCAACAAAGCTTTATCAAAAGGTTTGAAATCCGAAACAT